>OZ007538.1:10908975-11348388 GCA_963931895.1 Eupithecia pulchellata
AATTTCACCGCCCCAACTGTTCCCGTGGGTCTCGTAAGAGGCGACTAAGGGAAACACAGCGGGGGGCGGGCAGCTAAGAGCACAAAAAGAGAGGCAATTCCTAGATCTCGCAGACGCTATACGATTACGATTACGTACTAGTGAAAATATGCTCAAATTACAAGTCATTTTGATATTACTTTTGTATGGGAAGTTCACCGGTAAGAGGCCCCCTAACGCACTGAGAACAAAGTATGTATTTTCAGAAATGAATAAATAAATAATCTAAATAATAATAATCTAATCTGATCTATAATTCTCAGTATGGAGGAGATGGAGGCGCTGTGCGCGCGCATCGCCATAATGGTGGCGGGGCGCGTGCGCGCGCTGGGCACGCCGGGCGAGCTGCGCGCGCGCCACGCGCAGGGGCACGCCGTGCTCTTCAAGGTCGCGCACACACACGCGCACGACCGTACGTACTAGCTATATTATATTTGAAACCTGGTATACAGGGTGTTTGGTACATCGTTTGCCAAAATGAAATGGGGAATAAAGGGGGGTTTTGCTAAGTTCTCGACTCCCTCAAAAAAACTTTTGGCACTGCGGAGGAATATATGTTGTTTTTAAAAAATTTTATGTGTTATTTACAAAAGTCTGCTCCAAAAAGAAAACCAAAAAGCTCACGTAAATATCTTCTAATTTCTCGAAACCAGTGTTAACTAGTTCTATCATTGCAGAGGTGGACAGCGGCGGTCCGAGTGAAGTGGATTCCCTGAAGAATGCCCTCGTCAGTAAGTTCGATTGCACGCTGAAAGACGAGCATAAGGTAAGGAATTTAAATCTTTATTAAAAACTAGCGGCCCGCCCCGGCTTCGCACGGGTATTAAACAAAAATTTCAGAAATTATACACACTAAAACGATGGGTTTCACAGTTTTCATACGGATCTTTACTTTTTTTAACAGCATTGGGGTTTTTGACATTGACTCGACATTCCAAAACTGACACTGGCCGTAGAGAAAAAGCAAGCACCACCGTGCGCTATACAACCTCTTTTTCTATTCTGACGCGCCATAATAGAAAAAGAGGTTGAATATACAGCACACGGTTCAATTATTGAATTTTCATGTGGATCCCTAACTTTTTTGAAAATATTATATAGCCTATGTTCATCACGGAAAATTAAGGATTCTAATGGTGAAAGAATTTTTTAACTCGGTCCAGTAGTTTCGGAGCCTATTCAATTCAAACAAACAAACAAACAAACAAACAAACAAACATACAAACAAACAAACATACAAACAAACAAACAATCAAATCTTTCCTCTTTATAATATTAGTATAGAAGAAAATTACAATTATCTAAAAAACTAGTATTTACAATTGAAAGAATTGAGCTAACTGCAGACTGTTGCTAACAATCCACTGGTAGCTCAACTGATCCATATCATTACCAGTTGAAATTCTACTCAAGTAAGAAACAACTTCTTAGGATAACGGGTTCATAAATTACTTATTATAAGAAATTATTTAATATCTTACTATTATTTATTTAGTTTATTGGAAAATCAACGGCTTAAACAAACTTAACCAGTTACTTTAATAACATCAGAGAGCCAATTATAGATTTTCACTTTATAGTACTATTTTCATTTGAATTTTTATTCTAACCGTCTAACTTAAAATATGGATCATTTGTCGTATCTGAAATAACTAACTATTACTATGATATCTTCCAGACAATGCTCCACTACCACATAAACGACCGTATGAACTACAGCGACCTGTTCACACAGCTGGAAGACCTTCGGAAGACTTTCCCCGACCTCATCGAAGACTATTCAGTGACCGAGACGACCCTCGAGGAAGTGTTCCTACACTTCGCGAAGGAACAACAGCAGGCCGAGGCTGAGTCAGCTGAGCAGAGTCAACGAGTCAGGAACGGAATTGTTTAGCTATACCGTTTTTTATGACTGGTGTAAGTTGTATTTGATTCTGATTATTTCTGTTTATTTGAGATCTTATTATGTGATTGTTAGTGTTAGTAATTTTAAACTTACGCGATCTGAACACATATTTATTTGTACTATTTTAACGGGTATTTATCGCGTTTTTTTTTATTCTGGCCTTAAACAGGTTTACACACTGTCGTGGTCACGCGTGGTCACGGGATGACTCATCTCTCACCTGGCTTTGTTAAAAGGTCGAAAAGAAAAAGAAACGTGATAAATACCCGTGTAAATAGTACTTATAATTATTGTTAGTGTTATTAGGTAAAAGAAGAATATCGCTTTGCTTCGGTAAATGTTGCTAGAATGTATCTAAAGATGTTCTGTGTGGCGCTTCTCAAGTTTGTAGCTGTGACTATGATGAAAATTCTAGTAACGTCGTTGCTAAAGGGTACGCGAAAAACGAGCTGTTTCCGAGCAAAACACATACAGAATATTCCTGATTTCGATCCATTTTGAAATTCAGTGGTTTGCGAGAATATATCAATATCATAATTCATTCGAATATATAATATTAACATGAATTAAGAATATATTTTAGACTTGTAGCTTATAATTGTAACTAATTTTAGTGGTTAAATGCCCACTAAAATTAATTAGAATTACCAATACCATAATCTATATAAAAATAACCACACACCTTTAAGCTACAAATGGCGTCTACTCAGCATATATATTGTGATAGCTATAGCTAGCTATAATATAGTGTGATGGTGATTTTCATGATGCTATGGTGGTTACCTCTTAGGTTAAAGTTTGCAAAGCGTATTGCTGAGATAAAACTTTGTGGAGAATTGTCTGAAACTGAGAGAATTGTCAGTGGCGCCATCTATAGAACCGTCTATAGAAATTCTATAGATGGCGCCACTGCGATGCTCTTGTTATGCTTTCTATAATAGTAATAGTTTCTTTTTGGTGCACTCTCTGGTAACTATAATACCGTTTGGTTGATGCGAATTAGCTTTTTGTCAATTATTGATGTTAAATATTGTATTATGTGTAGTTATTAATATTATTAGGTAATTATTGATGTTAATTATTAAGGCATTATAAGGGCTGCACTATGTTGAGAGTGGAAGACCAGATACTTACATTCCTATGTGTTTGTCCAAATTTTAGGTATGGATTATACTATATATATATAATAATACCACCTAATTTTGAATATGGCATCATTTTATTATGTTTTTTTGATGAATGATGAACGAATTCATGTTGAAATACTAAGAAGGTTTTAAATTTTTGTGTATTCATTGTATTACAAAACTTTCATTGTCAATTCAAAATAGGCGGTCTCTAGGAAAGCTGTTGTTCAAGTATATATTATGCAAATGAATACAACACATGTAATTGGTTTTAATAACCGTTTTAATTAATAAATAAATAAACAATCATTGCACTGCCGAGCACTGAGAGGCTTTATTATATAAAATGAATGTACAGTTCTTATTTTTCTGCAGTTATACAAAATTTGATAGTTGTATATCAATAAAGAAAACTGAAGTAGATTTTTGAAATATGTAGCAGCTATTGGTTTGCCTCCACATATTTATCCTTTCGATTTTCTCGGCACTGATATAGTTTTAAGGTAAAAGCACTGATTTATTTATGTATTGATATAGAGCGAGATCTTGCTGCCATAGATGTCTGTATTTTTTGCGGAAAAATGGACGCGCTCAAAGCTTAACTTTTTTGGTATATTATTGTGATGCTGTATTACTTGAAATTCAGTTTATTTTTACCACCGACAAAAGCAGACGGTATATGAGGTGATAGGTAGGTATTTATATTGGTGTGTTGGTACAAGGTTGTGTACAGAATGCATTGTCTTTTGTCTATAACTCCAAGTAGGTACCAACACTTAGACAATAGAGACTTCGGGAAATCGCCACGCTTTGAAGAAATTTCTCCTCCGCACCTTATGCGCAATATTTTATAGATATTCTTCTATCTCCCTCTATAAATATTGAGTGTATATTGTGTATTGATAGATAGAGAACATGTATTTACTCTCAATAGCCACTTATAAGTGACTCACGGCTAATTATTATTAAGAAATGATAGTGTCTATAGCTTCAATAAAAAAATGTTAATTAAAATGACTACATTATATGAAGGTAAAATGGCGTTTCATGCTTCCCCCTTTAAATCATATTGGATCAAAGCGGGGCAGCATGAGATTGGCTATCAATTTCAATATCAATCTTTATCTACTCGTCTTGTATCGATATTGCCCACTATACCACCACTGCGATAACCAAATCTACGAGTGCTATAGTTATAATATCATCGGTTTCATCAGCTAGCCAGTCATTAAACTATTTCTGTTAAAAGTGCCATGTCAATACAATGAAGTGGGCAAATCCAGTAATACCAACATAAGAGCGCTCGGCCACGGCTACTTTTTGTAGCGATAGTAACCGCTTTCGCATCGATACAGTCGCGATTATGTTGCGGGCTGTGCGCGTTAGCTTTGCGATTGCAAAAAGCAGCCGTGGAAAAGCGCCCTAAGTTAGACAGTTATGTTAACATTTCCCTCGTACTGAAACATCAGATGTTAGATGTATTGCAAGACGAGACGAGAAGTTGTTTTAGTATTCGAGGATTAGTCAGTTAATATATATAAATTCCTGCTATTATTTTATATATACATATTGTGATATACAAACCTTATAAGGTTGTCTGATTCCATTTTTCGAAACTATTGAAATAATAGAGATTTAATCTCGGTATTATTTTTTAAATCTCAAAGAAATGTCTTTAGTTATTTTGATGAATTTGTGCTTTAAAAGAATTTAAGATATATGAATGTGGCTTACTGTAATGTTCGCGAGTGCCTCGTTAAATATAATGTTAACCAAATGTTGGAATGTAGAAAATTGTAAAACATAGCCTATGTAGTCGTGTTAGTAAAAAACATTTTAAGATTTTTGTTTATTTAAAATATTTTGGGCTAAAAACTGTTCTATACCGAAAATTATGTAAATTTAGGATATATTAAGTATTGTATTTTACTGTATTATTTATTATTATAATAGGCGTCAAGTTCCACAGTCACAAGACTAACTCTGGAGTCGCGTTGTTTTGAGGTAGGTATTTAATATTTGTGGTACATCTGTGTATATTGTTTGCAACAAAGAGTTTTGATCACATTATGTGTTGTAGATACTAAAGGCTTTCATTATTACAACAACAACAACATCAGCGCATATAGTCCACTGCTGGACATAGGCCTCCCCTAATGAGCGCCATATGTGGCATTATTCATCATTTGGGGTTTAATCCCCACGCTGGGCATGCGGGTTGGGGATCGCAGTTCGGTGGAATTGTTCTACAGAGGGCGCTGCTGCTCGCCCTCGGTGTGTTTCCCTTAGTCGCCTCTTACGACACCCACGCGGCGGCGTGTTCATTATTAATGTGATATTAATTATAATTTCCAGTCTGCAAAACCGACTGCTGAGAAATGCATCCTTAAAATCTTATCTCATTTAATTTTGTTGCTATTGCTTGTTTCATTGTTGTGGACTGACCCACCAAGCTCAAAGATGGATTGCGTTTCGAATTTTTAAAGATGGATCGCTTAATTTTTATTTATTCATATCAATATTAGACGATTACCTATTACAAGTTGTGGTAGCGTGCATTTTCGGCTTCGGTTATGTACACAAATCATAAATCAAATCAAATCAAATCAAAATATCTTTATTTATAAACATAGTCATAGTCCCCCAAGTGACACAATAAGTTCACTCAATGCACAGGAATTTCTGTATTATTCCTTAATTTTATTACGAAAGATAATGTCACTGTCTTCGACACTGTATTTAAGCTTGAACTTGCATAAAGTGCCTATGTTATAAACTTATTATTATGTATAAGTTAAATTATAACACTTGTTTGTAAACAACGTACTTACCACTCTACTGTATGTACAAGACTGCATTTACATTGTCAATAAATAAATGTATGGCTTTTATTGATTATTACATTTCCTTTTAGTAATATTGTTTTTTATTTGCCGGAAAGCCGTTATAGCCTTATTGCCTAGTCTTACGTTTAGTATTATTTTATTTAGTGTAAAATATAATGTCTTTACTGGTCAGCCATTTTCTTCCTCCAGAGGTTTGTTGGATGGGATGAACGTAGGTACCTACCTAGTGGTTTTATTCTGTTAGGGGTGTGCGTTCGCCCAGCAAAAAGTATCGTCTTTTCAAGAATCGAATGATGCAGATAATTTGTGCCCTATGTCGTGTAAATGTGCCCAAAATTTTAAAGAACAATGGCAGAATTTGGTCTGGACTTTTTTTTGCGTCCATGGATCTGATGTATATGAATCAAATTTAATAAATTTTCTACGATTTTTCAATTATTCACTCCTTCTCGTAAAGGCCGGAGTTATTTTATGATATTTAAAAGCTTATCAAATGATATTCGAATTAGGTACATTCGAAATGTTACCATTTTATTAGTGGTGCGGGTACAATTATTGAATGCAATGCTTCATTTGTCTTTGATTTGTCTTTGATAGTGTCATGTTGTCAGCGGTCGTCTGTCAAGACGCCATAGAATCTAGAACGTAGTGGTTTTATTCTCTTTGACAGAATCCTTCCGAGACTTCGGCGTTTTTCATCTCTGCTGTGTTTGTGTTTATATTTTGGTTTAATATTTATTTTTACCCGAATTACGGAAGCCACAGGCGACGTATGTAACACCCGAACTGGACTGTTTATGGACTGATTGATACTGCCCTGTGTCTGGCTAGTGCGTGCCCTTATGACTCCGATATTGTTGTTTTGGGTGTTCTGGGCATTTTCTATGTAAAATAAAAAAATATCTATTAATGTAGGTATACCTATATATATTGTTTTAAGTAGGTACCTATATAAGTTATCTAGTAGGAACTCATAACATAACACAACCTTTGCTTAGCTTCGGGCTAGATGATGCTGTGTGGATTGTCCAACATTATTTATTAAAACCCTCAGTTTTTTTGTGTTTACGGGGCAAGTAGGTACATTTTTTTTAATACACGCCCAGCTTTCGTAAATAAGAAGAGAAGTTTAGAATTTGTTTTGCTCATTTTGTTTATCATTTCTCATTTCGAATATATAAGGTGGCGTGGTCTAATTGATAAGACCAAACCCAAGACCAAACCACATTATCCATTTCTTTATGATTTGATTTCAATCTGCGATGTTTTATAGACAAATATTTGGTTTGACGTTCATTCATAACCAAAAAATTCAAACACTGAAATCTTTTTTTTCGGCTTTCCCCAAAGAAAATAGTCTCATTTATAGATTCTGGAGCTAACGCCAAATCTTTTAACATTTTTTTCATTACGGGACGCTTCAATTTGATCCCAGACAATTCTTAGTATGGAGACCTGCCATTGTTCTTTGTGCCCCCAAGGCTCAAAGCCCCAAGGGCTGCAGAGTTATTTAGGAAAATCTGATTTTGCTGCACGAACGTTCGCCCAGCAAAACTTTTTTTAAAAAAAGGGTATAGCTGTATTTTAAATATGCAAAAAGATAGCTTAAATACTATAGTTCGACCGAAACCGCTGTACCGCTCCTGAGGTATGCGCGCGGCGAGACGGGGGGGAAGTATCGGCCGCTCCGATCCATCAGTCTGCCGTCGACGCTCACGGCAGTAGGTCGCCTTTGTACCGGACGGTCTATGTCAGATACACATGAGATAAATATCCAAAGATGGGCCGAGCGCTATCTCGTGATGGCAAGGCCATAATTTTTAAAGTGGCCGAATATTTTAAGAAAAGAAAAGCAGACAGAGAGAGCTTTGAATATAAAAGTGATGCAAATATTGCCAAAATCGTGGCAGACGCTACGGGGTACTGCGAAAAAACAGCAAGAAATGTGATAAAAGAGGGCAATTCATCAACTGAAAATTTGGGCCGATTGAAATTTAATTCGCCAAAACAACCAAAAACTATAAAGAAAAAACATGTTGTTGATGATTTTGATTTAGGAGTTATCAGAAGAAAAATTCATCAGTTTTATGAATTTGAAAAAAGAGTGCCAAGTGTCCGTAAGTTACTTTCAAGTTTGAAACAAGATGGCATATTAAATTGTGGACGAGAATTTCTAAGGAGCCTCTTACACACAATAGGTTACTGTTTCAAAAAATGCAAATCGAAGAGACATCTCCTTATAGAGCAGCCTAATATTGTAGTGTGGCGGAAAAAATACTTAACACAAATCAGAAATTACAGAACGCAAAACCGCAACATATATTTCCTTGATGAAACATACATTAACGCCAGTCACCATGTAAGCAAATGTTGGCAATCATCGTCCGAACCTGGAATTCATGCTGATATTGGAAAAGGACGGCGTTTGGTAATTCTTCACGCTGGATGTCGAAATGGCTTGGTTGATGGTGCATTGACGATATTCAAATCAGATGCTAAGACCGGCGACTATCATGGAGACATGAACGGGCCTACTTTTTATAAGTGGGTAGATGAAAAGTTAAAAGATAAATTGCTTCCGAATTCTGTGGTTGTCTTGGACAACGCGTCTTACCACAGCGTTCAGGTTGACAAGAAGCCAACCATAGCAAGCCTCAAAACCGAAATGCAGAACTGGTTACGGCGCCACAATGTTGAATTTTCGGAAGCTATGACAAAATCTCAACTGCAACTTCTTATCGATAATACACAAAAAGAGCCCGTGTACAGAATTGATGAACTCCTGAAAGCCAATGGACATACTGTTCTACGATTACCGCCGTACCTACCATCCGGATTTGAATCCCATAGAGTTAGTCTGGGCTGATATTAAAAACAATATAGCTCATAACCATATTAACTCTTCTCTAGATGAAAAGATAAACTTATTGAATACATTTTTAGGTAGCTCGTAGTACGGTAGGTCGGTGAGGTGAATAATAAACACTCGAACAATTCACTACTGTTTTTATTATGAGCTCACACAAAGAAAGTTTGTATATAGAAGGAGTAGATAAGCGACAGATTGAAAATAGGCACAGAGTCACAGGCACGAGAGATTCAGCAAATTACAGAAAGTCAATATTTAATAACAAGCTAAACAGATCGCGGACCGGACAAAAGAAAGATGTCGGTCTGAGGCGCATGCGCTTCGCCGGGTGTATCGGTAACGACTGGCTGGCTGGACTGCGGCCGCGCCGCGTCATGCCTACAGCGGCTGGGCAAAAACAAGTTTCTCGTATCCATTGTTACTCGACGGCGAGCGGATGCACAGACGATATTTAACCGATTTGTGAGAAGGAGCGTTATGTGTGCCTATTTGCATATATGTGTATTTGTTCTGTAAATAGTGTAAATAATAATAATGTAAAGTGTAAATATATAATAAATAAATACCTATCGCTTAAATGTTATGTGTGTAATGTAAATAAATGTGGTGTTAACCACATCACTCCCCCCGAGAGACCGTGTTACACGGGCGATAGTAATCTGGAAATCGGACTACGCGCCCAGAACGAGTGGTTTTAGTATTTTCGGAAGGAGGAACGAGTAGTGGTGGCTCGCAATTTACTGGAGGGAGGTCTTTGGGTTGTGCGAGTATGTAGGCTGGTTTTAATCGGTCTACGGATACTGTCACAACTTTTCCCTTCACGTTAATTTTAAAAGTTTTAGCGCTTCTCTCGACCACTATGTAAGGGCCAGTGTACGCTGGTTGCAAACTACCTCTCACAGCATCGTCCCTCAAAAATACGTGAGAGCAGGTTTTTAGGTCTTTGTAAATAAAGATTTTGCTGCTGGAGTGGTGTGAAGTAGGTACTGGCTGTAAATTGTTGGCGAATGATCTGATTCGAGCTGAAAATTCAGTTATATCAGTCGTACATCCGTCAACCTTATGGCCGAAAAATTCTCCCGGCAGCCTCAATGGTTCGCCGTATACTAGCTCGGCAGAAGACGATTGTAAATCTTCTTTGAAGGAGGTTCTTATGCCGAGCAGGACCAGGGGTAATGCTTCTGTCCAGCTACTATCCGCATGGCACATTATCGCGGCTTTTAGCTGCCGATGGAACCTCTCGATAAGACCATTGCACTGTGGGTGGTAGCTGGTGGTCTTGCGATGTTTGAAGCTAATAAATTTTGATAGCTGTTCGAATAGCGCGCATTCAAATTGTCTACCGCGATCAGTAACTATGTCGGTAGGACAACCGAACCGCGCTATCCAGCCCGATAGGAACGCCTTAGCCACTGACTCCGCGGTGATATTGGTAAGAGGGACAGCTTCAGTCCATCGTGTAAAACGATCGATGGCTGTTAAACAGTACCTAAAATCACCTGACGGGGGTAATGGTCCGATGAGGTCTAGGTGGACGTATTTGAATCGCGCTTTTGGTAAATCGTGGGTGCCTATCGGCGCCGTAACGTGACGATTTACCTTTGTGCGCTGGCATGCCAAACACGCCCTAGACCACTCGCGACAGTCTTTCCTCATCAGTGGCCAGACAAAACGTTCTGCAACTAGTTTCGCACTCGCGTTAGCGCCGGGATGGCTTAACGAATGCAAGCTATCAAAAACTTGTTTACGCAAGCTCTTGGGTACCAAAGGCCTGGGAGTCGTTGTGCTGACGTCGCAGTACAAATGGTTACGACTTCCAGGTATACTCAACCTTTTGATGTGCAAACTGCTTTCACACTTCATGAACTCTGCTAATTCAGGATCGAAGTCTTGTGCTTTGGCGATCACCTCTAGATCAACTGGAGTTTCCAGTTCTTCGACTCGGGAAAGTGTGTCAGCAACGACATTATCTTTCCCGGCGATGTGCTGTATATCTGTCGAGAACTGAGAAATGAAATCTAGGTGTCTATACTGACGTGGGCTACAGTGGTCTTTCCGGTTACGGAATGCGAAACACAGAGGTTTATGGTCAGTATAGATTGTGAACGTGGTAGCCTCTAGCCAATGGCGGAAATATTTAATGCTTTCGTAGATTGCAAGGAGCTCTCGATCATAGGGTGAATATTTCTGCTGTGTCGGGCTCAGCTTGCGTGAAAAGAAGGCTAAAGGCTGCCAATTTCCGTCATGAAACTGCTGCAAGACTCCCCCCATAGCAAAGTCAGATGCATCGGTCACAAGACCTAATTTAGATGTAGAAATAGGATGAGACAGCATTGCTGCCTCGCAAAGGCTATTTTTGCAGGCTTCAAACGCCTTCAACGCTTCTCCGCTTATATCAACAGGCTGCGATGCTTTGATGGAGCCAGTTAGCAAAGCGTTCAGAGGAGCTTGAATACTGGCTGCTTGGGGGATAAACCTGCGGTAGAAGTTTATCATGCCCAAGAACCTTCTAAGCTGCTTGGCTGTCTTGGGGACTGTGAAGTCCTTGATGGCCTGGAATTTACTTTCCAGAGGTTTTGTTCCGTGTTGAGAGATGTGGTAGCCTAGAAATGTTACCTCGGTCTTACCTAGTACGCATTTAGCGGTGTTGATGAGCATGCCGTAGTCTTTCATCCTACTGAAAAGCTGGCGGAGGTGTTCTTCATGCTCAGACTCACTCTTGCTAAATACTAAAAAATCATCGAGATATGGGTAACAAAAATCCAGGCCGCGAGTCATCTCATCAACGAACCTCTGGAACGTCTGGCCGGCGTTGCGCAAGCCAAACGTCATGTATGGGAACTCATATAGCCCGAAGGGTGTCGTGATAGCGCACTTAGGAATGTCGTCATCAAAGATCGGTATCTGGTTGTAAGCTTTCACGAGATCAATAGTCGAAAAAATCTTACAACCAGATAGACTGTGAGCGAAGTCGTGTATATGGCGGATAGGGTACTTATCTGGTATCGTCCGCGCATTGAGCATTCGGTAGTCGCCACACGGTCGCCAACCTTGATCTTTTTTAGGGGCGAGATGGAGCGGCGACGACCCGGGACTCTGCGAAGGGCGGGCGGTACCGTTTGCCAACATTGCTTCGAACTCGGACTTTGCGATCTTGAGCTTGTCTGGCGCCAGTCTACGAGGTGTACACGATACCGGGGGGCCTGGTGTGGTGCGGATATGATGAACTGTGCTATGTTTAGGTGTATGAAGTGCACCCGCTGGCCGTGTCAAGTCTGGAAACTCTGATAGTAAAAGATGAAATTTGGAGTCTCCAGTCACAACCTTAACGCTAGGTACATGATTTTCAGTTACAGGTAAAATACTAGCTACAGCTGAAACATTAGTTGTGGCGTCAATCAAACACTTGTTGCGGATATCTACAGTTAGGTTGTAAAAAGATAAAAAATCTACGCCTATTATAGGTTTCGTTACATCGGCTATTATGAAACGCCATAAAAAATCCCTACGTAAACCTAAGTTTAAGTTAAGCTCTACCCAACCATAAGTGTCTATTGCTGATCCGTTGGCTGCACACAACTGATAGTCCGTTTTCGCGCGCGGTGGTCGAAACGTCGATCGCGGCACCACGCACAGGTCGCTCCCGGTGTCGACTAGGAACTGCACCGCTGATCTACGATCCGTCACGAACAGGCGACCCGTACTGCTAGGGCAATCTTCAGCAGCCATTAACGACTGCCCTTTTCGTTTTCCGACGACTTCTTTTTTGCATAGTCGCATGGCTGTATGCAGTTGTCGGCCTGGCTCCCGAATTTGTGGTGGTACCAACAGTTAGGAAACTTCCTGTAGTTCGACTCAGACCTCTTCGCTGGAGTACGTGAGCGGCTTCTCCTTCGCTGTCCTCGTTGCTGCTGCTGGCGGGGACGGGAACGGCCACTGGTAAGCGCGCTGACCTGCTTCGTCAGCTCCGTGATCTGCCGAGCCATAATCTCCAACGCCGACTCGCTGCTGCCTCTGGAGCTGGATGCTGCTGCGACATGGGGCGAAGCGGGCGCAATGTCGTGCACAACAACAACAACAACAACAACAACAACAGCCTAGCCTATAATAGTCCACTGCTGGACAAAGGCCTCCCCTGATGAGCGCCATAGATGGCATTGTTCATCATTTGGGGGTTTTTGCCCATAATCCCCACGCTGGGCATGCGGGTTGGGGATCGCAGTTCGGTGTAGTTGTTCTGCAGAAGGCGCTGCTGCCCGCCCCCCGGTGTGTTTCCCTTAGTCGCCTCTTACGACACCCACGGGAAGAGTTGGGGTGGTGAAATTCTATGCCGGCACCACACGGCCAACACACGGCCACACGGCCATGTCGTGCACGCGATCTGCTAAGTCGGCCAGCTCCTCTAGCGAAAGACTTAACTGGGACGCGATGACTGTCTGCAGATTACTCGGAAGGCGGCTCGTCCAAATTGACCTCAAAAAGTCGTCAGGTATAGTTGGTCCGGCTAGTGTCCGTAGGTGCCTCAGGAACTGCGAAGGATTGCGGTCGCCTAGTTCTTCAGACTGCAGGAGTTGCTTAATCTTCTTGTCCTTGGATACGGACAAGCGCTTGATGAGCTCAGTTTTAAGCCTTTCGTACTTGCCAGTCGACGGAGGAGTGGTAATGATATCCTCTACTTCCAACGCGTACTGCCTCTCTAGGTGCGATAGTACAGTGCGCGTCAGATATAAGTACCCCCCCTGACTACAAAATATTTACGACTACTCCTAATTCCCTTGTAACTTATCACAAATTTTCACATGCAAAAATTTATCTCACGCCGCTCAGGATCGAACCGCCCACCCATAATACTCAAAGTCTGAAATTCCCAAAAATAATAACTATTATGTCCCACATACATTGAGATAGGGGGGTACTTATATCTGACGCGCACTGTACATAATAAAATTTTGTCTGGTCGTCTGTGATGCGTGACATGCTGAACTGACCTTCGATCTGTGAAAACCATATTGCTGGCTTTTCAGGCCAGAAAGGAGGAACTCTTACGCCGACACGAAAAATTTCGGTAGAATTCTCGCATGGTTCCATGGAAACAGGTCCGGTTTTCTTTGTTCTTCGAAACGGCTCCGTGGCACTTGCTGTGTTGTCGCTTGTATTCCAAAGTATTCTAACGGGGTCACCAGTTTAGGTAGCTCGTAGTACGGTAGGTCGGTGAGGTGAATAATAAACACTCGAACAATTCACTACTGTTTTTATTATGAGCTCACACAAAGAAAGTTTGTATATAGAAGGAGTAGATAAGCGACAGATTGAAAATAGGCACAGAGTCACAGGCACGAGAGATTCAGCAAATTACAGAAAGTCAATATTTAATAACAAGCTAAACAGATCGCGGACCGGACAAAAGAAAGATGTCGGTCTGAGGCGCATGCGCTTCGCCGGGTGTATCGGTAACGACTGGCTGGCTGGACTGCGGCCGCGCCGCGTCATGCCTACAGCGGCTGGGCAAAAACAAGTTTCTCGTATCCATTGTTACTCGACGGCGAGCGGATGCACAGACGATATTTAACCGATTTGTGAGAAGGAGCGTTATGTGTGCCTATTTGCATATATGTGTATTTGTTCTGTAAATAGTGTAAATAATAATAATGTAAAGTGTAAATATATAATAAATAAATACCTACCTATCGCTTAAATGTTATGTGTGTAATGTAAATAAATGTGGTGTTCACCACACATTGTTTTCGGAGTTCACGGCGGAAAAATGGCAGAAATGTGATGATCATGTCCAAAAAAATGAAAACAATTACTGGGATCGCGATAGTAGATTTGATATTATTATCGATCCATTAATTATAAATTTGCAGAACGACTCTGATTCAAATTCCGATGGCGAAACGGAAGATGAAGTTGAAGCAGAAGCTCTGTCAGAATATCTGTAGATAATTTAGTTATAAAAAAATATAAACATATCGATATAATATATAAAACAAAAATATTGTTTATATTGGTACGATATCGTAAGATATATCCGACAATATCGATCTCATGTGTATTCTTGCTCTTTTTTCCTCGGCCCCCACTTCGCCGCACTTTCTTAGGGAGCGGTACAGCGGTTTCGGTCGAACTATAGTCTAAATGTGCCGTTAAGAGCCCTCTTACATTTCGATGTTACGCTAATTTAGGTATTTACGTACCGAGCTAGCGGCGAGTTACGCGAGCGCTACTTTCTGTCTCGCTCGCACCATGATTTTGCGACGAGTATGGCGTCTAAATGATCTTGATCCACCGTAATATAAGTTTTCATAGAATGGAGTTCGGTGGATGGATTTCACGGTTGTAACCTGTTTATATAAATAAAACATACAAATGTCACTAATAATTATTTATTTGAGTATAGTCATTTATCATATAATTACAAAAATATTTCCCGCAACGGCATTGATCGAGCTTTTCTCGAATCGATAATTTCAGGTAATATACATTTTTCATAAAAAGCTTGCAACTTAGGTAACATATTTAAATTCCAAAATTGTTCGTCTTTGTTGATTTTTATCACTTTTAGATGATCTGGGCCAGTCCATGAGCGTGTTATCTGTGTCAGGATCCTGAAAATAAAAAAATAGCTAAATAGGACATACTACGTTAATTTAATTATTTAATTCATGAACAGGTCGTTCTAAAAGTGATATTTTTTGGATTAGCTATTTTCAGCTTTAAAAGGTGATCTGCTCGATTGATGACACAGACATTTACAGACATTACAGACTTAAAAACGTAATGAGCTTATTTTATTTATTTATTTATTTTCGGCGAGGTTGCTTGATGTTGAAGCGACAATATTCTCTGGATTACCTCGTTTTTTAATTCTAAAATAATAATTAATCATGAATGATTATTTAAAAAAAATATGTTCCAAAGATTTTAAATAATAGACCAGATTTAATATAAACATTGATATTAATATAATAAGATAAAGAATTGATTCCCTGAACAAAATTTTAAAAAAATCCGCCATGTAGCATTTAAGAAATATTATTAAATTACTGTCAAAATCAAAATTTAGAATAAAATAATAAACCGCCATTTTAAATTTGAAACATAACCTCAAATTCGTAATCTACACCCTCGATTCAGTTGAAAGCGATACCCATGAACAAAATTTGGGATAAAAAAAAACCGTCATTTTGTCGTTAAAAATGACCTCAAATTCGTAATCTACACCCTCGATTTAGTCGGAAACGATACCCATGATCAAAATTTGGAATAAAAAAATCTGCCATCTTAGTTTTAAGAATAACCCCAATTTCGTAACCATCGATTTAATCTGAAACGATAACCAGATCGAATCTTTGTTTTGGGGAAAAGGTTGGAGAGATGGGTATGTTCACATAGTTCATTATAAAATTGGTCGATTTAAAAAAAACACGAAGTAAACAATAATGATAAAAATCAGGTGTTATTAACCTACTATACATATGTATATGCAGTTCTCGACGCTATTTGCGTATTATTACATTTAAATAATACCTTACCTTGCTTCTCTTGCTTTCTCCAGACATAGAATATTTCTTCTTTTACGCTTAGTGACGCATATTTATTTTTCCCCATTCTGACTTGTAATAAAGCTCAGCTACAATAAAAATAACTATAATGAGTTAACTAGTACGAACATAATACTAATTGAAATATAATAATATACGAACGTAAATACTTACATTGCAACGATCAAATATTTCGGTCGTAGTTTACGATGTTCTCGCACGCACACTAACAGCGTTTATACGGCAATCGACAGTATCAACACGAGACAAAGGGCGCGAAATCAACTGACATAGGTCCGTCCTCGACAAGCGCTCGCGCGGTACTGAGGGCAGATCGCCGGCGCAATGAAATATATAGTAATTTTATTTAATTCATAAAAAATTCATAATACCGATTTAAAAATTAAAATTAATATTGTAGCTTAAGCAAATGTTGACGATTATTTTGGTATAAATATGATGTCAAATTGATTTAGAACTTCGGAGGTATTGGGGTTTGTTTCGAAGCCTTTTCGGTCGATATTGAATTTGGTTCAGTTTTTTCTTTCTTTACTTTAAAAGCATATAATGAAAATGTTTTCTATCATTATTTAAGTATAGGATATTAGTAACATGAAAAAAAATATTTTGATGGTCTATATTCAATAGAATCTTCAAATTAGAGCTCCCAAAACAGGTCTCCGAGCGTTTTTCGATAAACATGTATCGGGAGAATGATTATTACAAAATAAATGAATAAGTTATCTAAAATTTGTTCTATTATTATTGTAGTGGAGAAAACGAACTATTATAAACAAGTAATTGTAATTTCAAACAACGAACGAAAACCATAAAATTTGGACGAGGAAACCGAGCAATTTCGCGTTTTTGTGCCTCTAAAGGTTTTAGAGATATTTAGTTTTTTGCTAGGCGAACGTTTTGGTGATTTCTATATCTCGGAAACGGCTGAACGCACAGTCATAATTTTTTGTTCCTACAGATACGGTAAATTTGTGCCGTAATTTTCATTAACATGAGTAGCATGGTTCAGGAGCTATTATTGTATTTCCTAGAAAACGGAAAAATGCTCTGGCTCTCGAATGAACAAGACCAAGGACTTCGCGTTAGGTCCGACTGGTACCCATTATATATATTCACACGATCCTGTAAAGTTTCACCGGCCTACTACTTATAATTGACGAGTTATTAACGATTTTGTCTTTTTTTTGAGGTTATTTTGAGTGAAATTACTTAGGATACGAAAACACTAGTTTCCTGTGAGCTGGCTTATTACATGCTTCTACAATAATTAGAGCCCTATTTTAAGAATACGTATGCAAAAAATCATCTTTGTATACCCAATACTTTTGACAATAATGGTAATATACCATTCGAAGTATTTTTGGTAGATAACCAGACCAAATTCGAATGAACATTAAAAAGCGGCCGTACGATACTACAAGCTATCCTTCCTTGCTTGGTGGCGTTGTAATGAAATTTAAGTAGTACAGATGCGTACAGAATTGTTAAGTAGAAAATAATATTTATAGTTTGTTTTTAATAATCTTACTATTATAATAAATGGGAAAGTCTGTGTGAATGTTCGTTATAAGTACCTAGGTAATCTTTGTGACTACTTAAGTTACCTATTTAAATGAAATTTCGTAGGTAGGTAGGTAGATAGTTTAGGACCTAGAATAGGACTAAATAGGCCTAAATAGGCTTAAATTAGGAAATTTTAACCTCTGAGGGGGTTAAATATGGTGGTAAGGGTTGTATGGAAAATAATTTTCCTAGATTCGATTCACTCGAAACTCGGTATAAATGAACTATGGACTGAATAATTAAACACGTAGGTATTTTTACACAACCCCTAGGGGGTGTGCAATAAATTTCTGAAATTTATACGAAAAAAACTCTGGTTCGCGGGCAAAGCTGCGGGGCGCATCTAGTACACTATAATTTGTAATGTAGGTATTACTAAAAAAAAATACATTGTCCGGAGACAACGGCACATCATTGACCTGTTGAGATAATAATGAATGAATGATTCAGCCGTGTGAAGCCGTGTGGTGCCGGCATAGAATTTCACCACCCCAACTCTTCCCGTGGGTGTCGTAAGAGGCGACTAAGGGAAACACAGCGGGGGGTGGGCAGCAGCGCCTTCTGCAGAATAACTACACCGAACTGCGATCCCCAACCCGCATGCCCAGCGTGGGGATTATGGGCAATAACCCCCAAATAATGATGCCATCTATGGCGCTCATTAGGGGAGGCCTATGTCCAGCAGTGGACTATTATAGGCTGGTGATGTTGTTGATGGTGATGAATGATTCAACACCAAATACCTACCTATAGGTACAACTTGACATCTGATCTAGCTTGATGTGCCGTTGACAGTACAGGTATTTGTTTTTTTAGAAGGTAAGTAATAAACGAATATAACAAAACAGTATTGTTCTTCTTTTACATTGATTTATTTTTTTAAATAAATCAATGTGGGTGGGGCGCTCATCGAGCACGGGTGTGTAGGTACCTATATACACACAGTAATGTGAATGAGGCTGAATGAGGTACTTTCGTGTCTGTGAAGTTAGCAGAGCATAATTAAATTAGAGTTCTGTTCGCATGCTGGTGAGTTTTATAGTTTTCAGGAAAAGTTCTGGCGTTTTTACCTGAAAAAAGTTAGGTACGTGAAGTTATGCTGTGTTAACTTCGCGTAGCAGAGCATTTTTCAATGAAATCAATGTAAATACGATTTTTATTTTGTTTGCACCGTATATAAAATAAACAAACTAACCGATAAACAAACTCTAGTTTCATACAGCGCCATCTTCTTTAGTTTATTTTATGGTAACCACCTCTTTGTCCATTGAAAAACCCTCATTCGATCGTCGAAACTACGGAGTGATATTGTTTTCGAACAAGGCATCTCGACTAGTGTGTAATCATGCCATTACAACCTTCTTCTTTCCTCCCAGAATTGGATTGGCTATAGTGAATCGGGTCCCAGGAAGAAATACCTAAAGTGAATTCCACTTTAGGTAGGTAGGTAGGTACGTGCCTACTCTTTGCATAGAACTTTATTCTATGTTTACATTTTGTCTATAGGTATCTATATACTAATATTATAAAGAGGAAAGATTTGATTGTTTGTTTGAATTGAATAGGCTCTGAAACTACTGGACCGATTCGAAATTCTTTCACCATTAGAATCCTATACCTATATTCCCTGACGAAGAGGCTATAGAATATTTTAAAAAAAGTTAGGGATCCGTTTGAAAACTTCAATACCTACCTACATAAAGTAACCCAAAGTGCAAGTGAGTAGGTACCTACATTTTTTAAAATTTGGTAATTAGACGTGCGAAGCCGGGCGGACTGCTAGGTCTATGTTATCTGTGGCTAGGTTATTATATCTTCGTAGAATGGATGTCATTTTGTTTTTATTTTCATAGGAATTCCGAATAAGCAATTTTTCTTGTGATTCTCTTGCATGGCAAGAAATTTTTGGTTAATTTATTATTTCGAGTCCATTAAAGATATTGGTTAAGATTTATTACTCTAAACGTATAGAGATATACAGTCAGTCAGTTATTACTTCATTCTGTGGTCTTAGAATCTGTTAGGTATATGAAACGGTAGGGCCTGATAGTTTCTTGAAAACGAATGCCTTGTTATTCCAAGACGAAAACGATTTAAAAACGTAACTTGCCAAAACGCCAAGCTGGAACATTTTTGTTTTGAACATTTGCCATCCACAAACGGGCAATATGAGGACACTTTATGTATTGCTTTGGAAGGAACTGTTATATGCCATGCGGCAAAGAAGTAATACGTTGATTCAATTTTGTTTCCCGTTTTTCGTAATGATTGGAGTATTCCGCATAAGATCTAAGTCTAAACCGGAGGAACCGCCAAAGATAAACCTACTGGTAAGTCCACTTGCAGACAGACTCGGACTTTACTGATGCCTGGTAAGGGTCTAAACTGCTGAGATATGGAGGACGGATTATGCTGAAAAAGGGCGCTATTGTGCTCATTAAGGTGCGGTCGGAGCTGTCTCACTTCTGCAGAGCATTCCTCCAGTTTGTCTTTCACGCCATCATCAGCAAGACTGCGAAAATCTAAACAGTCCTTTATTCTGATATTCAGTAACTTAGCGTGCGTTTTGTTTTCGAAGGCCCCGGCTTCGCACGGGTGTTTAACAAAAATTAAATACTTTTTACACGTTGAGTCACTATTGAAGTTATCATACGGATACAATATTCATTATATCCGTATGAAGACTTTAATTAATGTTAGATTCTAATGGTGAAAGAACTTTTTAAATCGGTCCTGTAGTTTCGGAGCCTATTCAATTCACACAAACAATCAAAGCGTTCCTCTTTATAAAATATATATCGCACCTCCAGAATAGAAGTGACTCATTTCAAAAAACATGTTTTTTGGGAAATGCGATTTAAAGATTTCATGTTTGCGTTATTTTTACATATTTGTATCATGGCACAGCCAAATAACGGATTTTATATATTATTTACAAATCATATATAATAATTTGGAATTTTATCTATATTTAAAAATTATTACTTTTTGAAAATCAATTTAAATTCTATAAGTAATTAACATTTAAAAAAAACCTTCCGAAATTGAGTCAGTTTTGTACTAAAGCTCAATAAATATTAATGACTTATTTGTAAATAGGTTACTTTATTCCGAGATGCTCGGCAAAATATTTGGTTTAAGATAAACTTTTGCATTTTAGTCCGATGGGATTAATACATTTATTAGAAAAACACCATAATTAACTTGGTTAACTTTAATTATCTTTTAGTAAAAATTTCTCAAAAATGGCTTTTCAACAGTAAAACATTATTAAACTTACATTCTTGATCAATGTGTACCCATTGTAATTAAAGGAAATCTTAAAAAAAAATTCAATACAAATTCTCGGTATTATAAGTAAGAAAATGGTATCGATTTTTATGAACGTTTTCTGTAACGTAACTTGATTGACATTCTTAAAACGATTGCTGTGCTTTTCTTATGGATTGTTAGAGGAACAGGTATCAGTTTAGAACACATCGCTTAAGAAAAGATACCAATAAATGATTTAGAAGGCCCGTATTATGAAAGCTTGCTCGGTTATAGATTTATGTTTGACGTGACGTTTAATCATTAAAAAAGTTACTCAGTTGAATTAAAAACCTTTTATAACACGTATATAAAGACAACAATAAAATAATCAAAGTATAAAGATATCAATCTCAAAAAAACTTCTGAAATAAATCAAACAAAAAACAATCCATTAGTAAATGTAGTCTTCTCTTACCTTATTAAATTATCAATTTATAAGGTTGTTATGGTAAAGCAGGAAATAAAGAGATATTCTCTATTCCTAATCATCTTACTTATAAATCAAGTCTGCGTTAACATAGCAACATCTTTTTTCATAATGGAACGTGCTAAACTAAGCTCATTTTCATCAACAATTATTTATTGTATACTAGCACCCTGCCCAGCTTCGAACGGTAACAATCCTGATACAGATACATGTCATACATTTAAAACCTCCTCTTGAAACACTGTATTACATTATTTAAAAACCACAGTCCAATCCATTGTGTATTTTTAAAGATTCAAGCAAACATAAGGACAGACAGACAGCGGGAAGCGACTTTGTTTTATACTGTGTAGTGATTAATTCGTACAACTAAGATCAGGTTCATATTTAGCCTTTGCAAATATGACCACGTTTCCGAATATCGCGTCAAGTGGTTGCACATCCAACATCGCAGGAAAACTCACATACTATCTCTCTTGTACAGTATCTTACTCTAGCCTCCAAGCCCTTCTTATCTCAAGGATTGCAATCCTGAATTTGATAGAAATTCCTTTCAAACCCCCATTGTTTCTCTTTTCTTTCCTCTGAAACCCTCATCTTAGAAGGACCTCTTTCTACGACAAATCTTTTATAGTACAAGCTGCGCATTTTTGAAATATTCTCCCCCTCCCCTCCAAAACACACACAGCAAAATCACGGCCCGTTTTCAAAAAACTGCTTCATCAATATTACATAGAATGGTAAAAGTCAATGGTTTCATTATTTATTTAAATGTATGGTAAAAAACTAAATTGATGATTTTGATTTGATTATTATTTGTTTAAATAATGTATTAGCAGGCGTAGTAAATACTAGGTATTCTAGTATCTAAGTATTTGTTTACTATTATCTATTTGTCCATCCCAAGGTGTGGTACTTTGCGTAACGTCGGTAGTATTCGATCGAGATGAAGAACGTGTTGAGTCTGATTCTGAGTTCAGTCTCATTGAAATTGACATCAATTTCTTATGCGTTGAGTGAAAAAAACAACAAATTAACATTTTTATTTCGCTTAGCTGTTTTTCGCGAAAGTGACCCGCTATAGCTGAACATGTCAAACTAGAACTCGATGAAGCTTTATGAGCTCGATTTTCTGATTGTTACAGTTTTTTTGGCCAGACGTAGAAGGTTCAACTATTCTTTTCTGATCAATTCAACCACAGATCTCGGGATATTATTATTCTTGTGCAACTAATAAATTAAAACAAATAAATTAAATAATACAAGATAAAATAATGCAGGGATACATTTTTTTCACAATATCTAAGTGCTTATTTTGTAAGCCTAAAGCAATCATACCTTGATCTGAATATCAGAAGTTATCTACAAGAAAATTTTAAAAAGATTAGTACAAATAAGAGAATGGGTTTATTATTTCACTTAATAAAATAATATCTAGCAAAGGACCAACCTATCTAATCCATGTTCAGTATTAACTTTGGCATATTGATTGTTACCTAAACAGAACATAATTATAAATTTTATCTTATACAGAACCATACAAAAACTGGAAAAGATTTGGCAAGTTTATATTAAATAGACAAAATTAACTAATAAGGCAACAACGTTACTTTATGTTTAAGAACAAAACCGACCCTAACCATAAACGGTCATTAGAATAAGAATAATTTGAGTAGAAAACGTTATATAATTCGATTTAAGTCAAATTAATTAACTAGGCTCAATGTAGTAAAATGACACAAAACAACAAAGTGGTCACTTTATTTCTCCAAATTCATAACAATCTCACCAGATATTTGGTTGGGTACTATAGTGTTGAATTCGGCTTTAGGTCCTTCCAACACTAAACGCGCGAAGAGTTTGGCTGACGCAATACTAAACAGGATCACTATTTTAGGGGAGAGGGATGCGGAACCGTCGGAATTAAAGAGACGCACATGTTATGTTTTTCGCATTCTAACCAACAAGTGGCACTTTTTCAATCACTAGCCGATGCAGTTTTTTTTCTGAGTCTTTCTACATATTTAACTCATTTTCCCTATTTTTTGAGTTGAGTCACTTTAATTCTGGAGGTGCGATATATTGCTCGCGTTTGCTTTCGCAGCTCAAAATCTCAATATTTGTCCCAGCTAGCACGGCTCGTCAGTGTAATCCTCTTTTGTTCAAAGAAGGATGGCAAGATTCCATACATCTGCTGACCCAACTTTTTTGGCGCCGTAGGTACATTACCCAGGCCTTTTAAAATAAATAATAAGTACATCAAGGATTCCGAAATCAATATCAAAAACCTTTTACAAGTTGGGAGAAAAAAGTTATTTTAGATTATTTTAGTAGACTGCCACAGGGGGTCGACACCGCGAGGATAGAAATCGTACTATGGCGTGGCGATGTATCCCTCTTATTGCCAACCATTGCAACTTAATTTTATTTTCTTCAAGTTGGCATTAATTTTATTGTCAAATCTGTCAATAGCGTCTGAGAATGGCGGTTATAATATATTAGAATGTAGTGGTTTTTCATACTCTAAGGTTTATTAAACTACTAGACCGTCACTGGAAGCTTTTATATGAGAGAAAGCACATCCGTTTCCGTCGAATTTGACTAATTCTTACCAGTTTGTTTGCTAGTACATCCGGCTCCAGTGGCGACACCTAGCGGCCGCGCGCCAATTTTGGTCTTCGCAAAATGAACAGCGCCATTTTTTATCATTGGCGTTTCTATTTCCGTCGAAGCAACTTGTGCGCAGCAGCTCTGGCTCTAGCTCTGTTAAAGTTGCACTATACCTACAGTGATACTAAAAGTATATCGTAAAGTAATACGAAGAAAAACTGTAAGTTTTCAAATTTTTATTTTTAGTTGAAAATATCTTGAGATTTTTATCGACCGTGTTCGTAAGGAATCTCTTTTGATATCATATTTTTTTCCGTTATTTTAGAAAAATTATCATTTTAATTTTGCAACTACTGTCCCGTTGCAGTACAAAGACCATCACACGATGTTCTATGATTTTTTATGTAAACTTTACGATTTATAACGGTTAAGATTAAACGGATTTTCCGTTCGGATCTTATATGATACTTGAAGTAAGTACTGATCATTTTATTTAAATAATTTACCGGGTTGTGTTCGATGTTTTCGGTTTGCTAGTTCTCAAATAGGCCTATCAAGATTTGTTTACTTAATTTACCAGGCTGTGTTCGGTAAATTCTGTTTTGTGGGATCTCGGATTCTAAATTAGTACGTGATCTTTAATTTTTACCGGTTTAGGACCGGTAGGTCGTACTTCTGGTAATTTTGGAAGAAAATCAAGGATGAGTTTGTATATACATTTTTTACTAATTGTATTTTAAAATTACAGTTTATAGCTGTTTATAAAAGAACCTGCTGTAGATGCAGCGTGCCCGAACGACGCTGCTGCTGCAACCGTCTCGCCGTTGTAAGGCAAAACACGCTGTGCGCTGCGATCCAACAGTTAGCAAACGTATCGAGGATATGGGTAAGCCCCTAAGTTTTATGAGTGGTTAATTTGCCCGACAACCGGGTATTTGTGCTATTATCGTGAGGTATCTATCTGTTGAGACGTTAGTCTTATACGATCAGAATGACGTCACTGACGAACAATGTCTTGACAAAGCCAGCATTTTAAATATACTTTCTACCTCCAAATTAATCTGAAAAAATCAACGATTCTCCAACGTGCGATAACTTGTCGCAAAGGGTACATAGAATATCAGATCTTAGAACATAACCTTCTGCAACCTTGAGCAAAGCAGGCAAGCGTTGATTTTAATTACTTGCTCGACTATTTGTGCAAAGATTACCTTCATAATCTTGCATCACAGTTAAGGTTCTAGTAAGAATTTACTCTCTTAAGTAAAAGTTTCAATTTAAGAATACCCGCATCAAAATATTTATTTAAAATGCAGCCATTCACGGCACTTTTTGAAAAATCAATAAATCAAACAACACTACCTACAATTAGCTATGTGATAATAATTTATTCAAAAATTAACTTTTTTTAAAATTTTGTATTTTTTTTACTAGATTTCAATTTAACTTGTTTAAGAGCTTAATTTTAAGCGTAAAGTGATTGATTTGATTTTTGATTTTGCAAAATGGTGGGTGGTATATCATTTTGCCCTGTGAAAACTTTTGGTCAGAAAAAACTTGATCAAGTTTCTATAATAGTAGCCCCTTACGGGGACTGAGCTTGTGTACGCCAGTAGGTCTATCGCAGGTTCAAGGCAGAAACCCTCGCGGTTGATACCATTGTACCCTCACAAAGGTCAAAACTATTCAAGGTTCTAGCCTCCCCTCGCAGGGGCACAGCTAACACACCAGAAGAACCACAGAGTGCATTTTATAGGTATAATGCCTACAATAAAATACCCTCGCGGGGTTGATAAAAAATTATAACCTCTACAGAGGTCAAACCTAATCAAAGTTCTAGCCGCCCCTCGCTGGGGCAGAGCTTAAGCACACCAGAAGAACCACAAGGTGCATTTTATAGGTATAATGCCTACAGTAAAATACCCTCGCGGGGTTGATAAAATAATAACCTCTACAGAGGTCAAACCTTATCAATCTAGCCGCCCCTCGCGGGGGCAGAGCTTACGCGCACCAGAAGAACCACAAGATGCATTTTATATGTATAATGCCTTCTGTAAAATACCCTTGCGGGGTTGATACCTCTACAGAGGTCAAACCTTATCAAGGTTCTAGCCGCTCCTCGCGGGAGCAGAGCTTACGCACACCAGAAGACCCACAAGGTGCATTTTATAGGTATAATGCTTAAAATAAAGTACATTCACGGGGTTGATAAAATTTTAATGCAGCATGCATAATAACCTCTTCAGAAGTCGGCTGAAAAGTGACTAATGTACCTAAGAAAAAGCGCTTGAAAACAGTGGGCTCCTTGCATGGCAAAGACTCGCAACCCAGCCATATACATGGTCCAGGCTGCTCCAACGCTCCTGGACCCTATGGGTAGCCAAAAAAAGAACGGTCCAGGCTGCTCTAATGCTCCTAGACACTATGGGTAACCATAAAAGGAACCAATATATTCTACACATTTCAAGCATACCTACCTACATACATAGGTATGTACATTTGTCGGGCGCTTTCTGAGTCTCTAGCGTTCAAACTGCGCCATCAAATATTTCTGTATTCAATTTGAATCAAATTTATTTATTTTTCTCTCACATAAGGTAAGTAACTTATTACTAGAATAGGTACATTATTGCAAGCAATATTTCCTATTGCTGACATTGTGAGAGATGATGCCTGCAGAACCGTATATATAATACACAACAGGTCGGAACGAATTGTGTGAGTGCCCCAAAAACGTACCTATACTACAATTTCCTGTAGTACAATGTATCAAAATGTCAATAGACCAATAATTCTGGACAGTCCACACGTAATCCAGGTTCAATTTAAGCAGAGCTGGGGTTATTGAACATAGCCTGGGTCCAAGCACTTGGCAACCGGTTCTCGGACCAATTTATTATTTATTTGGGTATTTTGTGTAAGCTTAAGGACATTCAAAAACACATACCTTCAATACAGGAATAAATCATACATTATTGTTACTTGGAATAAAAGGCCATAGTTTTATATAGAAAATTATTGGACTTGAATGGCTCATGTTTTGTCGTTAATGGGGCAGGCCTAATCGCCGACAGTTGATGATGTTACTAAATTTGTGATTTTTTAAAGTTTCGCCTACCTACCTGTACCTTCGTGTAACCTACTCGGTTTTTCTCAATTCATGAAAACTGGTAGATTCAAAATTGCATAACATTTCCCGACTGCTACATTATGCACCACCGACAAAATCTCTGACCGGTAACAGAAGCTTTGGATCAGACGTGTTCATGAACAGACAAACCATGTTTCTGCCATGTGTGTAGCAACGATAAGACAAACCCCTCTACTGCAATCTAAAATAAATGTTAGCTATACTAGATTAAAATATAATTATGCACTTCAAAGCCAGGCATATCATAACGTCACACACGGTTCACAACTCATACTGCAGTAGTTCATGTGCTAAAAGAGAGGCATAACCGTTCACGAAAATAACGTATCAAATTTGAATTTAGTCGATCGAGCAACAAATTCAGCATAGAATATTTGAGCACAAGTTCAACAATTATTACGACCTCTCTTGTCTCGTGACCTTGTAGATACTCCCGAAGTGGCATCTACTGCCAGCATTATTGTTTATAGGTACAGTGTTTAAAACGTAGGGAGCTCCGATGCCCTGTTTATAAAGATCGGCCTTAAACCGCGCATGCTGTTTAAATTGCGAGTATGTAGTATGAGATCTAAGAGATTCAGTTTAAAGTCGCATTCAGTGCTCCTTGGAATTGTACACTAACCTGAGGTTATGTTGACTACCATTTATCATTCCTAAAATGTTGATTTAAATGAATCAAACATACTGGATAAGGGAAAAAGTATTTTACACGAGGACCTTGTAGCCCAAAGGCTGGTGGTTTCATAAGTGCTGAGAAAATTAAGGGTATACTCTGAAAGGCGAGAACATCATTCTCGCGGGTTGAAATATATGGTGGTCTTAAAAATTATAATCATCAGCCTATAACTGTTCACTGCTGGACCTCAAGCCCTTCTTAATGAGCGCCGTAGATGGCATTATCGATCATTTGGGGGTTATTGCCCATAATCCCCACGCTAGGCATGCGGGTTGGGAATCGCAGTACGGTGGACTCCTGATCTGCATAGAGCGCTGCTGCCTGGTGTGTTAGTCGACTCTTACCACATTCATGGGAATAGTTGGGGTGGTGAAATTCTATGCCGGCACCACACGGCAAGTTTTAAAATTATGGAACATTAAACTCATTATTTTTCTTTATTAAGATGTTGACTTATGAGATAATTTGGAAACGTTAATAGTCTAATGCTATTTACTTATGTAAGTACAAAACCGTAAGGGTGCATAATTGGCCCTGTCGAGTTTATATATTTCCGGTTTATATGCATAAATTAACATGCAATAAACAAATCTGTTCTTTCAACCTTATGTAATGCAGGCAATACTTCTTGTTATTGGGTTATCAAGTTTTGGTAAAAATATATTGAAGCGCTTGCTTTAAAACTTAAAGATCCAAACCAAAATTCATGTTTGGGATATAAGTTAACCAGTTTTATTCGGAAAATGAATACAAATTACATGTACAATATTTTTCAAGTATCTAGTCCACCTACCGTGTTATTTACTCTTGCTCTGCTCAGGTAGACGCACTTTACTTTACTAAGACGTGATGGTTAACTTTTTCTAAACATTAACAACTATGAATTGAATACGCGTCAGTAAAAGAACTATACTAGTTACATCAGATAAACATTACATTCCAAGGTATAAGTCGCAACTGTTACACTAAGAGTAGCTAAGCCAGCATCACGTACTCGGCTGGTGTTACAGCAGTTAGCCCCCACGTAACACCCCATCACTCGACTATATTTTGGAAAGAGGGAATAATTGGCGGGCCGCCAACACTTCTCAAAGTTTTTATCGGCGAGAAATTATCGATACCTACGTAACAAAATAAGTTAAATAGATTTGTTAAATTCCGCTGAGGGATTTGTCTATTTAAGGCCCTTTCAGCTTATACGCTCAAGTGAAATAACTATATTTATTATGTATAATCTTGTTTAAATCAAGATCATGCTTTTTCAAAAAACATAAGAAGAGATTTTCACAACAGACATTCTGTTGTTTGATATTATCTCATCACATTGGCGCTATTCCCTCACACTATACAAGTGGCGACACCAGGCGAAAACAAACAGATCTCATATAAAAGCTTCCAGTGACGGTCTAGTAGTTTAATAGAAGCGTTTTACCTGAAATAAAACGCATATTAAAATACTTACCTCACTGGAAGCTTTGCTTTTAACTCTGCCTGGTGAAACTTGCAATGATAAAAAAATGGCGCTGTTCATTTTGCGAAGACCAAAATTGGCGCGCGGCCGCTAGGTGTCGCCACTGGAGCCGGATGTACTAGCAAACAAACTGGTAAGAATTAGTCAAATTCGACGGAAACGGATGTGCTTTCTCTCATATAAAAGCTTCCAGTGAGGTAAGTATTTTAATATGCGTTTTATTTCAGGTAAAACGCTTCTATTATATTCTCTTTGGACAGCCAACCAAACCAGTCGTGAGCAAATCAATCGAGAGAGATTGTCGTTCTATCAATTTGCGTTCCTTGATTTACTTTGACATTGACAGTCACAAAAGTCGGCATTGGTGGAATTGTGTCAAACAGGTCAAACCAGAACCAGATGCAGAGCCACTTAAAAGAAGTTGAAGTTACTTTTTGTTTCTTTCTCGCACAAAATATAATAAAAATATTTTTTTACTCCCTGCTTTTAAAAATGTAAATGATGGTTAGAAAAATCTATAAAAAAAAATAATAAATCTGACAGTAGTTATAACATGTCTGCACAGCCCTTATTTATTTTTATTCGGGCTGGGTCGAGTATCGCCATTCTTCTTTCCCAATCGTTGCTAAAGTCTTTTAGTTTGGCTCGCTCCGCTTGCGTTTTTCTAAGGTCTTTTCTTTAGCAATTTTCCAAATTGCCGCTAAAAAGTGTGCTTGCAGTTTTTCATTTATTTATAGTCAACTTAATTATTTTGAGGATCCGTCAAATACCTACGATTTACCTAACTTTTAGAATCGCTGATCAAAAACATTATAATCTATTCATCTTCCGAAGAAGTTTCCATTTGTTAAAACTACAGCACCTCGCTGTATTCTCTAGCAAGGGCGTCGCCAGCCCACGGCCCAGGGGGTGGGGGGGGGGGGGCAAGCCGTAGCCAGACATAGGTACTAACCGGGGGGGGGGGGGAGCTCGACATGATCTACAACTGGCATTCAATACTGCAAGTGAATGAGCCAGCATGACAACTTTTGTAACTTTTTCGGCCAACTCAGTAGTATAAAAAAAATTATAACAGTGAGTGTAATGAGCGCCGATATTTTGTAGTGTGCGGCTGGTGAAAATAGTCGAAACTGATACTATACACAGAATAAACGGCGAGCGGAGCGAGCCTCGAATTTTTTTTGTTTAATTTTCGGACGTATGCAAAAATTTACATGAGTATGTACATATCTAAAGCAATAACAGCAAACGGAGGTAGCAATTCAATTACGACAAAACAAGAAAATAGGTAGGTACTTAATCCATCCATTGATTAAGGAAATTAAAATTAATATCGTTATGTGCCTTCCTAGATGTGCATCGCGCACTGTGCTATTGTAAAGCGAAGAGACGAATTTTGACGAAAAAACCACTTCAAGTACTCCCACGTGTGAAACGTATCCGAGAAAACTTTACATATTAAAGTTTTATTTATATATTATAAACGGTGCCTCAACATTTCGGGAGGTGGCTTGTACCCCCAAAACCCCCTACCCCTACGGGCCTGTTTGCCTGTATGGCGATTGTAAATAAGAATGGTTTCAACTACCATGTGAAAAGCTTCACAAGCTATACACAGCACGTACATATTAGCTATAATATTTTGTTACAAATGACCTTACAAAAAATACAATAATTTTTTAGAAGTTATAATATTGCACTAACTGTCACTATTCCCCATTATTCCCCGTGATAGTGAATTTATGCGGGATTTATCAGCAAAGCAAGACAATAGCAGGACTTTCGTAGTTTTGCAGTTGGCTAGGTACATATTTTTGTCTCTAGGGGGGGGGGCAGCTGCCCCCCCTGCCCCCCCCTGGCGACGCCCTTGTTCTCTAGGTATACCTAACCCTAAATTGCGAACATGAAACAGAGAGCATGACAGATTGCGCTAAGCGGTAGACAACATGTACTATGGAAATTCATTTATAACGTGTTTTTAGGGTTTTGCCATCGGTTGCAAAACCCTTATGGGATCGCTTTGGGTCTGTTTTGTGTTTTGAATCCTTAATATCTCAGAAACTACTGCAGCTCTCTCTCACTCAGTCTTGAAATTTGAAATAATAATACATTTTGTGCGCCCGCACATATTTATAGAAAAATTAATGAAAATAAATGAAAAATCAAAATGAAGATTTTCCATACAAATTTTGAAATCGAAATTTTAAATACGACCTTCAAAGTCGAAAGTGGTCAAAATCAAATGAAAGGTACTCGTTTGTAGATTTCAAAATAGTTTTTGAAATTTCGATAGGTTGTATACCTACCTACTTTTCGAAATATTTCGAAAATTTTACCGTCCCCCCCCCTATCTCCGAAGATAGCGGAGTGATCTATATAAAATGTACTAAGCGTTTGTAGATTATAGGTCTATATTTTACAGGAAAGATATAGAGAAGTCTGTAAAAACAATACTTTTTGAAATATGGTCAAAAAACTAATTTTCATACAATGGGGGCTATTTCATTGAGAGCAATATCAAATCAAAGGTATGGATTTCGATAATTCAAAACAGGTTTTGAAAATCGTCTAAGTTTCATACTTAGCGAAATACGTAGAAAAAGTCGAAAAAATAATTGTAGGTACCAACCCACTTCATCATCATCATCACCAGCCTATAATAGTCCACTGCTGGACATAGGCCTCCCCTAATGAGCGCCATAGCGCCCTGTCTTCGGCTTGTCGCATCCAGCATCTGCCAGCAGTCTTTCGCAGATCGTCATCCCACCTGGCCGGAGGGCGTCCTACACTACGTTTACCGAGTCGCGGTCTCCACTCAAGAACACGTTTACCCCAGCGGTTATCGGTTCTTCGCGAAATATGGCCGGCCCACTGCCACTTCAGTTCGCTAATTCTCTGAGCTATGTCGATGACTTTAGTTCTCTGTCGGATGTATTCGTTACGAAACCTATCCTTCAGAGAAACTCCGAGCATAGCTCTTTCCATAGCGCGCTGAGCGACTTTGAACTGGTGGACCAACCCTATCGTGAGTGTCCACGTCTCAGCTCCGTAGGTCATGACTGGTAGGACGCACTGATTAAAAACTTTCGTTTTCAAACATTGCGGTATGGATGACGAGAAGACTCGACGTAGTTTTCCGAACGCTGCCCAGCCTAGTTGGATCCTCCTCTTGGCTTCCTTCTCGAAATTGTTTTTACCCAACTGCAAAATCTGCCCGAGGTAAGTGTACTCAGAAACAATTTCGAGAAGGTGGCCATGTACGATCACCGGTCTTGGATCAATGTGGGCATTGATCATGACTTTGGTTTTATCCAAATTCATGCCAAGACCGATACATCGGGAGGCTGAAGCTAGACTGTCCAGCATCCGGTTCAGCTCCTCTAGCGACTCCGCCATTAAGACTATGTCATCAGCGAATCGCAGGTGTGAGATGTAGTCGCCGTTTATGTTGATGCCCTTGTCTTTCCAGTCCAGCGTCTTAAACATATCTTCCAACGCGCTCGTGAACAGTTTCGGGGATATGACATCCCCCTGCCTCACTCCTCTGCGCAGTTGGATCGGTTTAGTCTGCTGGTCCTGTACTCGGACACTCATCGTAGCGGCTTCGTAGAGACATCTCAGCACCTCGATATAACGATAGTCTACTTGGCATCGCTGTAAGGATTGTAGAACAGCCCAGGTTTCAACGGAGTCAAAGGCCTTCTCATAGTCCACAAAAGCCAGACATAGGGGCTGATTATACTCTTCGGCCTTCTGTATAATCTGCCTCACTGTGTGAATGTGGTCTATGGTACCATATCCTCCGCGAAACCCAGCCTGCTCCGGTGGCTGAAACTCGTCGAGTCTCCTGGCGAGTCGGTTCGATATAACTCGTGAGAAAAGCTTATAGACGTGACTTAGGAGCGAGATGGGTCTATAATTTTTAAGAAGGGTTTTATCTCCCTTCTTAAAAAAGAGCACCACCAAACTCCCACTCCACGCCTTTGGAGTTCTCCCACTGTGAAGGACGGCGTTGAAGAGGCTCTGTAACTCCTGTATAACAGGGTATCCTCCTGCTTTCAAAAGCTCTGATGTTATTCCGTCCTCACCGGGGGCTTTTCCATTTTTAAGCTGCCTCAGAGCTAACACGATCTCGTCTTGACTGATGTCTGGCAGTTCGTCGGTATAGTGGCGTATCAAGGTGGCTCTAGAATCGTGGTCGTCTCGTTGGGAACGGGGAGCATGTGCAGCGTATAAACGGCCATAAAAGTCCTCTATCTCGGCCGATATCTCCGGCTTCGACAATACGGTCCTTCCGTCGTGCGTTGAAAGCTTCGTCAGGTGGCTCCTTCCAAGCTGCTAAGTGAATACTTTGGACCCTCGGTTTCGCTCTATCGCCTCTTCAATGAGGCGTGTATTAGAGCTCCGAAGGTCGCGTCGTACCATCTTCGCAATTCGCTTGTTTAGGTCTGACCTCTCTGACGAAGTCGCTTGGGTGGTTTCCCGTCTTTTTGTCATCAGCCCAAGAGTCTCATCCGAGAGTTTGGACTTCTTACCAGTACGCTGCTTTTTGCAAAACTTGATGCCCTCGTCCCTCAGCGTTTCTACCAGATTGTGTAGGGTCTCGTCAGCGTCATCAGTGGGTTCCAAGGCAGCGAATCTATCCCCGAGAAGCTGCTGAAACTTCTCGGTGCCCGCCATGATTTGGATTGGGTTCGGTCGGAGCGTGGACTTCATCAGACGGTTTCTTTCAACACTGGCTCGGGCGCTAGGGTTATATCCACATTATGCGTAAATGAAATGCATGTTTGCATATTCGGCCGCCGCCGAGTAGACATAATTCAGATTACCAGGAATCGCAGAACACGAATAACAGATTTTTAAATTTTAGATTACAAATCATTCAGGTAGCCAAAAGAAAGCCAGGATTAATTATTATTTAAATTTTTCAAAAAATAATCAAGCCCAACGAGGCATTTTTATACAAAGAACTGGGGCAAATACTTTGCAAAGACTTAAAAAAGGTCTAATATTGAAGCACCTACTATCCATCTACCCTTGCGTGTGAAAATGTTCCTTGTGAAACTGTTTTGAATTTAGGTCTTATTTCAGAAAATCAATATTTTACTATTATTTAAAGAAGAAAAGTGTGACGTATGATACCATTTTGAAATCTAGGATAACTGCGCCAACTTTCCACAGAACATGCCAGCCTATCGTGGTGAATTTTTTTTTCAGTATGACGAGTCAAAGTTTCCCGATTGAAAATAATTGATGCAATAACCGAACCAAACAGTCTTTTTTTTCAAAAACTTTACTCAAGATGTTTAAATTTTCTAATTCATTATAAGACTGTGTTATTTGAGTTTGTAATACAAAAATAAAATTCAGAAAATATTGACATCTGTAGTCACAGCATAGAAAAGTTTGACGCCGGGCAGAGAATTTATGATTTTCAGTAAAAAGCCCATAACTCTGAAACCATTGATGATAGACCCATGATTTTATAGTTGTTCTGGGTCGTCATGAACCCACCTGTCCGGCGTTTTCGGGTTGACGTTGAGTTACATATATATATATATATATATATATATATAGGTAAGTATCACATTAGATGATTTATTTTTGTGTACCTACGTAGAAAAGGACTAGAACACTCTAACAAATAATCTGCAGATCTTACAAATATTAGTCCCGAGGCGGGAATCAAACCGCAACCTCCTGCGTTGTAATCCCACCGCGCTAACAGGTCGTCAATATACGTACCTACCTAAACGACAACTGCCGTGTGGTGCCGGCATAGAAGAAATTCACCACCAACTCTTCCCGTGGGTGTCGTAAGAGGCGACTAAGGGAAACACACCGGGGGGCGGGCAGCAGCGCCTTCTGCAGAACAACTACACCGAACTGCGATCCCCAACCCGCATGCCCAGCGCGGGGATTATGGGCAATAACCCCCACATAATGATAGCATCTATGGCGTTCATTAGGGGAGGCCTATGTCCAGCAGTGGACTATTATAGGCTGGTGATGATGATGATGATGTTGATGTTGATGTTGAAACGACAAAAGTTCAAAACCCTCGGCGCGCGAGTTACTCGTACACTCGCACTTGTCGTACTTGTTTTTAATATCATCACGTAAACTATATTTAACTGACCTATTCTGACGATGTTTTTATTAATGTTTCAGAATGAAACCGACCAAGAGCTTCCGAACTCCCTTTATAATGTTGACGAGGCGATGTTGGTACAGATGATGCAAAAGAGTTTCATTTTCTTTTATATCGTTCTCATTTCCAGTGTCAGCATATACATTCATATAATGACACGGATGTTGAACCAACGGGCTGATGGTATTGAGGTATTTTTTTTCTACTATCATCAATCAGTCTTTATAAGCCCACTGCGGGACAGAGTCATCCCCTAATGACCGCCATTGCGCCCCGTCTCAGATAATTCATACTAATCATTTATCCGAAGGTCTCTATGTCAAGGTTTTTATCAATTTAGTGCGTAAACCCGCATGGAATATAAGTATAAATATATTGGCTTTTTATAAGTTATTAAAATATTTCGATTTCGCCGCGACATGAATGGCGCTGGAGTCCGAAGGAAGGCCCAGAGTTTTTTTTTTTAATAACTGATAGACCTTTGTTTGACTCCGATCTCACCTGATGGAAAGTGAAGATGTGGCCGACGGTGGATCACGCAGGTCTAGAAGACACCTATTCACTCTACTTTTGAAGAGACCCAGGTTGTAGTTAGTAGGAAAAACAGAAGCAGGCAACATGTTCCATTCTTTCGCAGTGCGAATGATGAAGGTGGAGGAAAATTGCTTAGTGCGAGTGGAGGGTATATCCACCATGTAGGGATGGTATTGCGCCGTGCGCCTGCTTGTCCTGGAGTGGAAGGGGGATGGTGGGATCAGATCAAATAGTTCCTGTGAGCATTCGCCGAAGTGTATTCTGTAAAAGATCGAGAGACAAGCAACCTTGCGGCGGTGTTCGAGACTTTGGACTTTAGTCTAAGCAAGGAGCTCTTCGTTCTATCGAGTCCAAGGCTGTAAGCTGATACTTGGTTATCGACTCCTACGTCACTTGACATCGTGGGGCAATTTGTAAGCGCACCCCTTACTGAGGCACAGTTGTGGGTTCAAGTCCCGTCCTGTTAACATGAATAAAATAAGAATAGGATGGCCTCTCGGCTAACTTCACTGAATGGTGTTCAGAACCTCGCTCCGCAATACGTCGAGTGTGAAAACACCGCGCTAGTTTACGCCGCGCGAGAGATAAGCGAGCGACTTTAATTCGAGCTGGACTTAACCGCGTGCTCATAAAAGTGAGGCTTGGGACGGCGCGCTATTTGAAGTCGAGTCTGAGAACGTCGACCTATAATTTCCCTACTTACTTTTGTACAACTAACGTTATTGACACTTTACTTAAATTATAGGTTCATAATAAACGGGACGTTTCAATAAAAGTAATATAGCGCCTAGGTTGCATCACCCGCCCCGTAATTTTAGGTTTTTAAAGAACAGTGCTTCTACAAAATATGTCGCTCAGTGTCGCAGCAACTGCAGGCGCCTTCGACTGGCGCGACGTTCTCAGACTCGACTTCAAATAGCGCGCCGTCCCAAGCCTCACTTTGATGAGCACGCGGTTAAGTCCAGCTCGAATCAAAGTCGCTCGCTTATCTCTCGCGCGGCGTAAACTAGCGCGGTGTTTTCACACTCGACGTATTGAGGAGCGAGGTTCTGAACACCATTCACTTCACTCATATAGGTAAGTATGCTCGCGAGCAGCAGAACACACTTAAAAATAGAACAGTGCTTTTTATTTGTATTTTATTTACATTAGTGACCCGAAATAGTTTATTTTATTAATCTAAGGTTGGCAGCACAGCGACGAGGCCTTATTTCTACGTCAGTGTACTACGCAATACGATTCTGAGTGAATGTTCATAGGCCTACGCCCTTTTGTCGATTTTCTTAAGTTTTTTGTTGACTGTTTAATGGTTTATGTTGATTTTTATACTTGTTTCCGTGCAAATACGTCAAATATCATGTTTATCAATATTGTTGTATAGTATGTTTTACGGTTCCTATTCTAAATAATAATTGTCCATTTGAAGTGTTTCTGTGTTAACTGTTACTGTAATTTTAGCTACCTATGATAACTTGTTTTTAATTAAAATTACGTGTTATACGTCACAAATTTGACGTCACAAGATAGCGCTAAGCCGGTCGTGTTCATATTTTAATCACATTATTGTAAGCTACTTTTTGCCGTATAAGTCGGTTCCCCATGGGGTAGAAACACAATTTGAATATTACCAATAAAAGAACGAAGCAGTAAGCAGAAACTGGAAAAATTTCACTTATTTTCAGGAACTCATAAAAATGAACGGCGGCGTGTCCCCAACATCCATGGGCATTGCGTACTTCATATGCAGTTTGCCTCCGGCATTGACCTTTTCTTTAGGCTGGACTATAGTGATGGAAATGGGCAAAAGGCCTATCATAGAGTATACAAGTGGTATCTATATATTCATCGGTTTGCTGTTATATGCAGTGTTTCTCGTCGCTTTCGGTATGGCGTCCAGCTACGTGATCAATAACTGTAAGTTTTACCTACCGTTTTACTTGCTTGTACGTTGCCACATAAATATATGTACCTACCTATATAAGATAATCAGTCCGATGATTATTATTATAAGCAGTTCCCCTCCGCGTCTACAGGAACGTCCCGAGACTGCCAAACTCAAAAGTAACGAACCGTTTTTTATTTCACTTATGAACGAAGTGATTCATCGGTTTATTATTCTTTGAGAATTTGTTAGAATTGGCTGAAATACGTTGATAACTGCTGAAAAGACGGAAAATGCTGACGTGTGCGATCAGATAAGTGAAGTTACATATAAATGCGCAATGGGTACCATGTCCCATGGTACCCATTGCGCATTCCTGAGGAAAAGCTATATTCAATTAGGTTGCGGGTTCAACTCCCGTCGCATTAAAATTTTTGGTGATATTTAATCGCATACCTAGCTACAAATCTTTTAAATGCCAAAGACTCCAAGACAGCGAGAGTTGATTTTAGGTTCGAAGTTTGTTTTATCATGGATGCAAATGGCTTACAAAACCTTTTTACCGATAAATATTTTATATTAATTTTTTGGATTTTTTTGTCGCACATTGCTTAATCATTAATTCAAAAAACTTAATGTATTTTTTTTTGTTTGCAGCTCATTTCGGGATAGAGGCAGCTGTATTCATCTACGTAGCCACTTTCATGGTTGACAAGTTTTTCATAGAGTTCCCTCCAAGGAACTGGCTCCTCAAATTGTCAACAGGGATGCTGTGGCATATGCCTGTTTCATGGATACTTAGTGAAATATTCATCTTCGAAGCTTATAGTAATTTTAACTATTTTTATTTATTTCAACATCAATATGTATCTTGGCATAAGACTTCTCCATGCAGGCATCTTGGCCCTGAGCTATCTATTGCCAGCTTGTAGCATCGAATGTGGGATAGAAAACCTTTAGATGATAAAATAAATATGCTCCCGCTTTATCAATCAATTATAATATAAATATATATAATTGTATTCATCTACGTAGCCACTTTAATGGTTGACAAGTTTTTCATAGAGTTCCCTCCAAGGAACTGGCTCCTCAAATTGTCAACAGGGATGCTGTGGCATATGCCTGTTTCATGGATACTTAGTGAAATATTCATCTTCGAAGCTTATAGTAATTTTAACTATTTTTATTTATTTCAACATCAATATGTATCTTGGCATAAGACTTCTCCATGCAGGCATCTTGGCCCTGAGCTATCTATTGCCAGCTTGTAGCATCGAATGTGGGATAGAAAACCTTTAGATGATAAAATAAATATGCTCCCGCTTTATCAATCAATTATAATATAAATATATATTCTTTTATTTGATATAAACGTTTCAGAAAAGTGTTAAAATTGTAAAGGAAGTAGTTATCGATCTGGATACGCTATGTATGACTAGACATAAGTACCTATAATTTTCTCGAAAAGTAATTAAAGTTTTTATTTTAATTCTTTGGTAAAATATATTACTAATTTAAATTGTATGTTAATAGCTACGGCAGTTGCTGAGATTATCACAGATTGAAAAAAGTACAGACCCTCCAAAAATTGGTTTGAAACCGTCGTCGCATCGATCGCTGTAGTTTCGAGCGTAAATTTTATCTATTATGATTAAATAACTAATTTTTAAGTTAGGCACTTAAATGAATAGAGTTTTGAGACAAAATAAAAGACTGGTAGTTAAGCACTAACCAGTTTTTTCTGAACTACTAATTAAACAATGATTGACTTTGTAGAATATCGACCAAGTTTAGTTACAACCCGTGTTCCTAAAACTGGGAAGTAAATAAACCGAAACTATGTGTCAACGCATGTAGAGTCCTATACAACTGGCCTTCCCAACCCTACTAAATTATTATCATATTTTATTTCTTATATAGCTTGTATTTTGTGACGTGTCCAAAAAGGAAATAAAGCACTTTGATTTTGATTTTGATATATTTCTTTGTAGAGAAGCCGCTAACAATATCGGACTTAAATTCCAAGTTAAATGCGAAGGGTTCTGTACTGGAAGCGTACATCTGCCTAATTCTGCAGAGTGTGATCTACTTCGCCCTCACGTGGTATCTCTCGTACGTACGCCAGGGGAACTTCGGAAACTCTTTACCCTGGAATTTCCCCTGCCGGGTAAGTCTTATTTACTGACTTATTTCTTAATTGATTGCATACTTATACATTATAACATAGTTTTCGCTAAGGTGGTAGTTAGCTTAGTAAGTAGGTACAGTAACCTGTAAGGGAGCAGCAATATTTATTTACAACTTAGGACTGACATTATGTCAGTCCGTAAAGTAAATTTGAAAATATTATAAGTACTATCTTATATATAGAAGATACTCGCAGTATAATATTTATTTAACACACATCTTGTTAGTTGATCACTTATGCGGGAATTCAAATGTATGCAAATTCAAAAAGAACCATTTACTGTCTGTCTGTGCCAATAAAGTTTCAAATCACAATAAAATGCTATAACCTGGACATTATCTCAAGCTTAGAAAGACAGAATCCGTCTAGTGCGAGTGTGATTCGCGCGCCGCCGAGGGTTTCGAATAACTTGTAAAGAAGTTGAAGTTGGAGAATCTTCAGTGTGTATGCGAGGGATCCCCCTCGCATACACACTGAAGATTCTCTTAGGTAGAGCGCGGATTTAAACTTACGTTTAAAACAATCATTTGTCGGTATAATTATGTAGATAGGTACTATGAAATTTTATATACCTATATAGGATGGAAACAGTCACACACTTAAGATACATTATTTGTCGCGAAGGCGAAGAAATATTCTCAGTATCTACCTAGATAGTAGGTAGGTATATAAAGATTTAGCTGACTGGCTACAAAACCGGCCGAGGCGAGGAGGCGGGGCGTGCGCAGCGCTTTCCGTCGCCGACGGTTGGCCCGAGCACATTCTGTTACGAGACACCGGGCGAGAGTGACGTCGCCGCGTCGTTGGTGAGTCACTTTGAGTTATATTGCTTGCAATTGAGAATTTTGATATCGATGATATTAGACCAATATGTGTGGTCTGTCTGAGGCCATAAGGGGACCAATATATATGTGGTCTGCCTGCAGGCATAAGGGATCGCATCCACGTAATGGTAAATACCAATATATGTGGTCTACCTGCAGCCATGAGGGGGATTGACCAATATATGTGGTCTACCTGCAGCCATGAGGGGGATTGACCAATATATGTGGTCTACCTGCAGCCATGAGGGGGATTGACCAATATATGTGGTCTACCTGCAGCCATGAGGGCGCAATAGTAATGACCAATATATGTGGTCTACCTGCAGTCATAAGGGGTCGCATCCCCGCAATAGTAATGACCAATATATGTGGTCTACCTACAGCCATGAGGGCGATAATAGATACCAATATATGTGGTATGTCTGCGAACAGGGACATGAGAGATAAGTGCGAGGCTCGGGATGGCTATAGGGGAGGTTGGAGGCCATAAGGGGAAAATTCCCCGTAATAATAAAAATCAAGAACCGGAGCACAGGTGGACTAACCATCATGCTCAAAGAACCGAATCACAGGTGGAACCACCACCGCTTTGTTACATAACCATTTCAGCATCATATTTACATGTTTAATTTTTTCATGTTTCTTATCCAAGTTAAATATTCGTCATAAACCAGATAAATAGGTATTTGGCGACATGGTGGAGATGCAGGGATCTAACAAAGATTCGAACCTTGCAATTTTTATCCGAACATCATAATGCATAATGCCTCCATATCAATGTTTTCAAATACCCTCATCAATGTTCCGTATACATACATCATACATACATACATCACCAGCCTATAATAGTCCACTGCTGGACATAGGCCTCCCCTAATGTTCCGTATACTAAGTACTAATTATTTTATAAATGCTAATGTGGGTAGTTTTGAAAAAAGTTGTGCTCGCACTTGGCTTGACGAAGTACTAACTCAGCAAAATTTCTATAAATAGATCGTATAACATTTTACGACTTTGTCACGACAATGTTATCGTGACTTCGAATATGCTACATAGACAAAAAAAAATCACCTTTAAGATTTCGTGTGGTAGTTTCTATACCTATTCATTGCCACCGTTGTATGCGACCGTGTTGTTAATGTTGGAATTTAGTGGCTTCCACACTCAACATTGTACTTACGTAGGTATTATACCGTAGTACGTAGTTACGTAGGTATATTAGCGTAATTTGTTTTTGGGTTTCTTGACTATTCAGAATGCGAAACAATGCATAAATAAATATGTTATTGTACTAACTTTTATCAGTAGTAGTATTTGATGGAAATAAGAAGTTGTCGCTTTGGGCCGCCTTATAACAGCTTCGAGACAACCTTCGCGCATAATAAATGAGCAGAAGTAGTGTGAAAGGTGTTCTCAAATTGTAAATACCTACAAAATTTTTGTATTTAATAGATATAAGAAGTTGCCGATATGGGCGGCCTTATAACCTCTTCCAGGCAACCTATGCGCATAATATATTATTACATGAGCAGCAGTAGTGCGAAGGGTGATCTCAAATTTTGAATACCTACTGATTTTTAGTAATTAATAGAAATAAGAACTTGCCAATATGGGCGGCCTTATAACCGCTACCAGGCAACCTTTGCGCATCAAATTTTTTTCCATACACTAGAGCTGCAGTAGTGGAAAGGATGTTCTTAAATTTTGAACAAGTAGGTACTGATATTTTTACTTAAACCTTGGCACAAACATAATTTGTAAAAATTAAGCCTACCTAGCAAGAACATTGCTGTAAGTGCTCAATAAGACAAGGTATGCAAACGCAATTTTTTTTTGCATTCAATTATTTCCCTACATAATGAAAGAGATCTTGTGCATAGATATGTTTAAGGTTGCGTTGTTATTAGAAACCTTCAAAGAAAATAAAGTTTATATTTGAAATAAAGTCCTAGAGGAAAAAACAAGATTCGTCAAGTGCGTTTGCGTTTGCGTGGTTTTGACCTTGTGTCGTAGAGGTAGGTGCGTATATTGACGACCAGAATTTAGCAAAAGACAGTGGCGTCTCACATGCAGCGTTAGCAAACACGCGTGAACGTTGGTGATAAATCAAAATTTATATTTACGTAAGACAGAGTGTCAGTATGCAGATACTTATATACCTACTATAAAAAGCAGGCTTCGACAGAGCCTAGATATTTGATTCAATTTGAGTCGAGACACTGAGTCCGTGGGTTGCCGGGGCTGTCCAGGTTTTCGAAAAATTATCAGACCGTCTGGTCGAAGCGACCTGACCCGAGAGCTGGTAGGTGTCTGGCGCATCAGTATGCATTGCGAAGCAATAGAACCAGCATCTTTAAGTGAAATTCCAACTTATGTTGGTATCGATTAGTTGAGCTTGCTGTAGTTTGTTCATTTATTAATTTAATTGCTCACATGTATACAGCTAAATATACATACAGTATGTACTAGCATATGTCAATAGTACATGCACCCTGTAAGGCACTGCAAAATAATTTGAACAATAATTCATAACAGAGAAATAAAGTTAGAAATTCTTATTATTAAATTGTTTGCAGACAGCGGTATCACAGTTGTTGTTTTTTTAATAAAGCACAAAGTACGAGGACTTAAGTCTCTAAGCAAAATATATTTTTGTAGATTTTTGATTTTTAACAAGATTTGGTCAATTTCGAGAAGATACTGCACTTGAACTAGACAAAATGGAGGTCTTCTAGACTCCTTTAAAGTTGTTGCAAGAATCTGTCCAATCATGCATAGACTCTGCTCAGTGTGCCCTCAAACAATTACCTGATGGTAAAGCCAACTACAGAGAAATAGAATTAACCGGAGATAAACTAAAGGGTACTCAGAAATTTGAAGCAAAAATCCAGATCTACTGCAAATTAGTTGCTGAGCCCAACACTGAAGGGGCGCCGAGTACACGGCTGTTCAGGCCGAAGAAATTCTTAATATATAATAATTGAAAATATGTCAAATATTACAATGGTGTTAATGTATCAGAGATATCGATGCAATACTACCAGAAGTTATGGTTTACTGTGTGAATATGAGTACCTAATTCACCTACCTACATAGTATGCTTTTGAAAACAGAATAAAACCAGCGTGAGATGATAAATAAATTTTGAGACTGCAGACAAGTACTACTTAATCGTAATAGAGAGACACCAAGGTGTATTGAGCTCCCTCAGCGAAGACGTGAATTACAATCATCTCCGAGTGATTTAAGAATGAAGATGACAGGTGAAGAAGAGAAAATATTGAAAGTAAATCAAGAATAAATTATATCTACTAAAGAAACCTCTAGACTAACGAAAGACACAAAAGGTGTATCGATTACAGAATCGACAAATAGTGAAGGGAAGGACACTATGGAAAACCTTACTAAAGGAAAATAACAAATAAGATCTGAAGAAAAGATAAACCAAAGGCAGCGTAAAAATCAACAATTAGGTATAGAAAAGTCAAATACAAAAATTATTAATACACAATTTAGTAAAACCAAATTAAAGAAATGACAACACGATATCTCAGAAAGTTCCGATGAGCCACCTAAGAGGTAATATACAAGAAGTTGTATATTATGTAGTCAACACCATTTAATGAAGAATGTGCAAAATACAAACTAAACCTACAAGGCAGGAAGGCTCGTATTCAGGGACCCGTTCCTTGAATTGCTTTCAAACAGGTTATACCTGTAATCCTAATTGCAAATGTTGTTATTGCAGTGAATATTGGCTACCGGGCCATTTGTCTTAATAAGTTTATTCAGCCCACTACGAGTGAAGTCAGCTAAAGAAATAGTCAGCATTTAATAATTCATATGACAGCCTGTTACAAACCTACTTAGTAATTGTAGGTAGATTCGAAAAGGATTAACGCTATTATTAGTTTTCTCGATTGTAGTAGTCATCGATCGAAAATTACCGAGTTGACTACCTCTCCAATTCTTATTGAATAAAATGAACCTATCAGTACACAGTTTTAAGGTGCAAATCACCACATTATAATAATGAGATGAGACATATCGATTAGATTATAATAGATTAGATGGATCTAGCGGAGTAAAGATTGAATAGTAGAAAAGAGTATAAAGTTTTGTTTATCTCGTGGAAACGATTTCGGTCATAGTCATCACCAGTGGGCACCATAAATGGCTTTTCTAATCGTTATGTTACCCATAATCCCCACGCTGAACATGCAAATTGGGGATCGTAGTTCAATGGAGTTGTCCTGCAGAGGACGCTGGTGATGAATGAGATTTATAAATACCGCCATAAAATTTTGCAACAGTAACAAAAAAAGGATGTATGACTTCTGTAGAGTGGACAATCGGTTCGCAGTGCACAGACACCATAATGGTAAAATTGAATTTTTAGAGTGATAACAAAAGTGGTTCTGAATTAATATGAATCGGACAAACTAATGCCACTATTTATTTAATAATATATTATTTAAATAAAGCAGAATAAAGACAGTTAAGCATCATCAGAGCAGATATACGAACGAACAAAACAACCTGTCTCGGTCAACTAAATGGTAAGGTCGCGCGACGCTATGCAGCTGTGCTGCATGTACCGTGGCGCAGCAGGCAGTCAAAGTGTATAAGTTAAAAATTATGTCATATTTCGGAAAAGCCCTTACACCAACTGTTACGAAAAATAATGATGAAATTCAGACAAATTCTTTGGTTGAGGAGGGTCTTACGAATAAGTACTCCTACAGATATTATCGAACAAAACCGCATTAGAAATAGCTGAGTCAACTACTCAAGAGAAACATCGAGTTTGCCTACTCACGTGAGTGCCTTATTAAAAGAGTTACATAAGACAGAGATTAAAGCTTTCAATCAATTTATTTCTAACAAATTAAAAACTAAGAGAAGTAGTGAAAGACCTATTTGGTTAAGAGTGTTCTCTCGTTATAAGAACGGTGTAGCAGTAAGAATTTATCACAATTTATTGTGTTGGAAATGTCACACAATTTAATATTACAACTGATATATCAGAGAACAATTCAAACTGGAAATTTATCTAAGAATCAGCTGGAGCTGATGCTGCACAGCATGTATGCTGTGGATAGATTATTTGACAGGAAATGAAACATAACGTGAAGAGTTGAAAGTAGTCACAGTCGTTGACTACGAAAATGAAAGAACTTGAATCTTATGTAGATTATGAGACCGTCAACCACACGGTAAGAAAAGGAGATTCCTCAAGAACAAGATCATCTGCGTGTGATGATTTTGCAGAATAAAAAGATGTTAACCAATCAATATAAAAAGAGATAGTCAGATAAAATTAGAGCACATAAGGGCGCACTGGAAGGTTGGACAGGAGTTAGTCTACGGTTCATTTGGGCACATAAAAGTGACAAAAGAGCACAAAAAAGTGACAAGACATTGGAAAGAGGCTAATTCTTTCGTTCTATACGTTAACCTACATGAACTAAAAAGAGACAGTACAGTTCCGAAAGTTGACTAAGTTCCCAAGATTAGAGATTAAGGTTCCAAGGAACGACAAATTATGCAGGCTGCGGCGCACGCAACTAGAATCAGAGGCTGATACTCTAGAGACGTAAGAGGCCAACCAGGGCTTCTCCAGTTGTTAAAACTAGACAAAAGGTCTAAGAGTGTGACAGTGCGTCTATCAGTAAATTCATGTAATGTTCAGTCTTGATTTTATATCTTTCTTTCTCATTCTTCCTTCGAAGGGGGGAATGTCGCGAAGGCGAAGAAATATTCTCAGTATCTACCTAGATAGTAGGTAGGTATATAAAGATTTAGCTGACTGGCTACAAAACCGGCCGAGGCGAGGAGGCGGGGCGTGCGCAGCGCTTTCCGTCGCCGACGGTCGGCCCGAGCACATTCTGTTACGAGACACCGGGCGAGAGTGACGTCGCCGCGTCGTTGGTGAGTCACTTTGAGTTATATTGCTTGCAATTGAGAATTTTGATATCGATGATATTAGACCAATATGTGTGGTCTGTCTGAGGCCATAAGGGGACCAATATATATGTGGTCTGCCTGCAGGCATAAGGGATCGCATCCACGTAATGGTAAATACCAATATATGTGGTCTACCTGCAGCCATGAGGGGGATTGACCAATATATGTGGTCTACCTGCAGCCATGAGGGGGATTGACCAATATATGTGGTCTACCTGCAGCCATGAGGGGGATTGACCAATATATGTGGTCTACCTGCAGCCATGAGGGCGCAATAGTAATGACCAATATATGTGGTCTACCTGCAGTCATAAGGGGTCGCATCCCCGCAATAGTAATGACCAATATATGTGGTCTACCTACAGCCATGAGGACGATAATAGATACCAATATATGTGGTATGTCTGCGAACAGGGACATGAGAGATAAGTGCGAGGCTCGGGATGGCTATAGGGGAGGTTGGAGGCCATAAGGGGAAAATTCCCCGTAATAATAAGAATCAAGAACCGGAGCACAGGTGGACTAACCATCATGCTCAAAGAACCGAATCACAGGTGGAACCACCACCGCTTTGTTACATAACCATTTCAGCATCATATTTACAAGTTTAATTTTTTCATGTTTCTTATCCAAGTTAAATATTCGTCATAAACCAGATAAATAGGTATTTGGCGACATTATTTCTAAAAAGGAAACATTGCTTTTTTTTTCGAAATACCCTAAATGGCATTAAAAAAGATTCTAAAATTTGTTTAGGGCAAACCCGGGAATCGAACCCGATAAAATTTCAAACGATAAACGGTGGTTTTTTCTGCTAATCGATATCGATAGGCTAAATGTTCAGTTCAATCTCTCGATCAAACATTAATCGCTCTTAGAAAAATTAAGATCAAAAATTTTATTTATCATCATTCCTAATACGAAGGATACATACGAAGGACAGTAAATAGCATTTGGCAAAGACTAAAGGAGGCCTATACCCAGCAGTGGGACACTTAAAGGTTTGCTATAGTGATGATGATAAAGGCATTGATACTTATTTTATTCCACCCATTAATTAAAAAAAAAGTGTGAGTACATTGGTTTTAGGGCCGCCGGTAATAACCTCAAAGAATTCCCTGAAATAACCCTAAACGGCATGAGCATTCAAAAAGTTACATCCTTCAAATATCTTGGACACATTGTTATCGACGACCTTAAAGTCAACGCTGACATAGAAAGAAAGCGTAGGGCCCTGCCGGTCAGAGGTAATATGCTGACTGATCCGTAGGTTTTCTAGGTGTTCAGAAGATGTAAAAGTAACGCTGTTTAATTAAAGCATATTGTCAATGCTTCTACACTGGGAACCTATGGGTTAGTCACACCAAACAGCCGCTGGAGACCCTACGAGTACAGTACAACAATATATTTAGGATGATGTTGGGTCTACCTCGATTCTGCAGTGCATCAGGGATGTTTGCTGAGTATGAGACGGATGGCTTTGCAGCTATCCTCCGGAAAAAGACCGGCGTCTTTGATGCGCAGAGTGCGGGATAGCCCCAATAGCATCCTAAAAACAGTAGCCGGAAGGATTGCTTCTCCAATATGGCAAAAATTTGTTAAAAAAGTTATTTGAATTGTAATACGATTATATTTAATTTAATTTAATGATTTAATCTAATTTTATTGTGTAATTTAATTTAATTCAATTATTTAATTTAATCTGGTAATGTAATTTAGTTAAATAATTTAAGTTGTTTTTGATGAATTGTTTTAAATATTATTTATTTGATTTAACTGATTTTAATTGTAATTTTATGTTAAGTTTACTAACAAATTATGGATCAATGAAATCCGAAATTAAAGATTTTTATTTTTATTTTATTATTTATTTATTAATTGTACAAAATTATGACATCTGTATTTTTTATGGATTATAATATAAATAAAGTATTTTGTGTGGTATTGTTTCAGAGAAAAGATGATAGTAAGATTATAGCTGCGTACGGAGCAGTGTCCGAAGAGAGGGATAATCGCTATTTCGAAGAGCCACCTAGGGGTAAAGAGGTCGGGATCAAGATTATGAACGTTTCTAAGGTAAGAAATCGACAGCTAGAAAAATACTGCTAATTTTAAAAATATTGCAAAAGTATAAGGATCAAAAATTCGTCCTTAACCACTTCAACGTCCAGCGCTCGCGGCGGGAGGGGGCAACTTAAGTCCGCGGTTGGCGCCATTAAAAACTCGCGGAAATTTTCGCGACTTTCCCGAGAAAATAATTTGCCAGTACCATTGGACGTTTAAGTGGTTAAGAATGGACATTTTTAGATTTTGCTATTTTTCATGATTGGACATTAGTCGTGCAAAGGTCCGAATCACACTAAAATATGTGTTAACTTTTGCTTTTATTTTCAAATAGGTAATTGATATTGATAATTATGTTACATATAATAGTTCACCCCCATAATGTCCCTTAAATGCGTAACCTAGGATGGTTCATGTAGGTACGGAAAGAGGCAGTTACATTCACAGTTGTAACCTACCCAACAATGTACCTAACATTATATCCTAATATGTTACATTTTCCAACAGTATTTAAAGCTTACTCCACAAATTCAGGATTATGATAAATTTTCAGGACAATTTTCGCCTTCGAAAATCAATAATTTATAAGTAAAATTTCTACCATTATTATATGCGTAAGTTTGGATGTATGGATGGAAGTTTGTTACTTTAAAACACTAAAACATATCCTCATGATACGCGTAAACTTTAATTAAAGGTGCAAAAAGCAACATGGCGACTAATGGCGAGTTACAACCAGCATTAACACAATATATCGATCGAGTCCAGTATTGACCATAATATGATAACAAAACATCAGGCAGTGAACTTACTAAAAGATTGACGATTTGCATAGGCCAAGTTAATTAATTGATCACATTTAATTATTAAATTTACCGCACATACTTATTTGACTTCGGCAGTTTCAAGCATGTTCTTAATTTAATGCATATTTTAAATTTTACGTTATTAGGTAGTTATTCTGCTATTATTTTGTGTCCATTCTTTCGATCGGGATAAAGATACGGATTTTTTTGAACCAATTCATCGGTTGCATCGGTTTCTCAAACAAAGCAAGCTATTTTCAGCGTGAATATCAATATACCGTTCACTGTCTACCTCCTCATCATCACACTTACGGTCACGGCTGACTGTGCATCTCTCAAACACACGTGTAATTTTGCCATTTTCGCACTAGCGGTGTTAAAACTACGCAAAAGGAAGCTGTGTCCCTAGTAGATCCTACTAGTCGACATCCAAAGGCTGGTAGATTCTTACGCTTTGACCGCTTCATGTTGCTAATAAGTGCCATTATTTTCTACAGTATTACCCAAAACCAGCACTGATTGACGTTACCATGGACGTGTACAAAGGAGAGATCACAGTCCTCTTGGGACACAACAGCGCGGGGAAAACTACCCTCATGTCTATTATTAATGGTGAGGTGGGGTTTAGGGTAAAACACGGCAATAACCGAGTACAGACTGGACGAGTACCTACTCTCGCGAAGCAGTCAGAAAATTATGAAATATTGGATGCTTCTTATAATTACATTATTATTACTATAATTATTATGTAATTACATTATTATTAATATAATTACATCTTATAATACAGTCGCCAGCTTGAAGCAGTCTGGATGGACTGCTGAAAGCTGAGAGTTACTTCCTAACTCATGTATTCTTATACTTAGAAGGAGGTAACGAACACGTAACTATGTGTAATGAAAAGAACATAAGAAAATGATAAATAAACATTTTGTATGTATAATGCTTGTTGGAGACGAATCAAATGATTATCTAAACGATTCTACTAAATGCCTGAAATCCTCATTTTTGCACGATGTCTAACAATGCGCTAATGGCATCTTGCGCACGTTAATAATCCAGAATTATTAATTGTTTATTGGAATAAGTACCTATGCTTTTTGTTGTTTTTCATAGGAATGACATGTGCGTCGGAAGGGAAAGTTCTTGTGCATGGATTGGATACTTCCTCAAATAGTCAACAGGTTCGAAGACTAATAGGCCACTGCCCACAACATAACATATTCCTTGATGACTTAAACGTGATCGAACATGTTATGTTCTTCAATATGGTAAGATAAGTCAAGTATAATAATAATGTACAACTACTGCACTTGAAGCAATAAAATTTGTCAAAAAACTCTGACTCAAAGTGCTTTATTCCTGAAAACTTACAGAACGCTTGGACTCGTCAGAAATTTCAACCTAGACTAGGAAATAAAATGGATAGAATAACTTGGATCAGTTTATTTCCTAAAGGCGCTATTTTTTTAGTTTTCTAATACTTCTGGTATTATTTTCATCTATGTAATATGCGTGCTAGTTCAATAACCTAAATATTACTACTAGCACAGATAACACAATACTGGGTTAACGAAATAAATTTATAAATCTATAATAAATTTGGTCCAAGCTGCACGGTTCTATATTCTAAAGTGAGTGAAAAATGGTGGGAACAGGTAAATAAGTTCCTTATTTATTCCAGCTAAAAGGAAAGTCAGAAGATCCACGCGCTTCCTCCGAAGAGCTACTGAATAAGCTAGGGATCGGCGATAAGGAGTCTACGATGCCTGATAAACTGAGCGGCGGCATGAAGCGGCGGCTGCAGCTGGCGTGCGCGCTGGCGGGCGGCTCCGACGTGCTGGTGCTGGACGAGCCCACCTCCGGCCTGGACGTGGAGACGCGCCGCGAGCTGTGGAACCTACTGCTGGTAACTTATGAGAGCCTGGTACTTGTGAGTCAGGATTATAGCGACCCTAAGGAACTGAGCGGCGGCGGCGCCGGCGGCATGAAGCAGTGCCTGATTGATGGCGTGTGCGCTGGCGGGTGGCTCCGACGTGCTAGTGATATTCGGGTCAATCTGCGGCCTGGACGTCGAGACGCGCCGCAAACTGTGGAACCTACTGCTTTTTAATTATGAGGGCCTGGTACTTGTGATTCAGGATTCTACTACAAATCCTCTCAGCTATAAATGACAGACTGTGCAACATAGGTACGGCTAGTAATGTATGATGTCCTGGTGGCAGAGCCCCTACAGTACAAGATGTTCACCGGTTCTAAGGTCACTCTCAGTTAGATTGTGGCATACAAAAGCACCGTATAAATAAAATTATTCTGGACAAGAATGTATGAAATTAAATCTATACTAATATTATAAAGAGGAAAGATTTGATTGATTGTTTGTTTGTATGTTTGTTTGTTTGAATTGAATAGGCTCCGAAACTACTGGACCAATTTGAATAATTCTTTCACCAGTAGAATCCTAAATTTTCCGTGATGAACATAGGCTATATAATATTTTCAAAAAGTTAGGGATTCGCATGAAAAATTCAATAATTGAACCGTGCGCTGTATATTCAACCTCTTTCTATTATGGCGCGTCATAGAAAAAGAGGTTGGATATACATAGTGCACGGTGCTTGCTTTTTCTCTACGGCCAGTGTCAGTTATGGAGTGTCGAGTCAATGTCAAATACCCCAATGCTGTTAAAAAGTAAGGGATCCGTATGAAAACTGTGAAACCCATCGTGTTAGAGTGTATAATTTCTGATATTTTTGTTTAATACCCGTGCGAAGCCGGGGCGGATCGCTAGTGATATATAAACTAACTCATTCTATTTGCAGTCACTTCGCGGTGAACACACCGTGCTCCTGTCGACTCACTTCATGGAGGAGGCGGACGCGCTGGGCGACCGCGTCGCGGCGCTGCACTCCGGCCGGCTGCGCTGCCACGCCACGCCCATGTATCTCAAGAGGGCGATGGGTGAGTATAGATTTAGAACTTAACCCTATCCAATTATCAAAATCACTGACCATTCACAACAGCATTTTGAGCTAAAGGGCGAATGTTTCGTTAAAACCAAATGGCTCTAGCGGAAGAACAGCGTTGGACGCTAGCTTACTAGTTATCTAACTCATACAGAGGCAGAAACAACTTGCAACTTAGTAAGTGGATTTAAGATCATGAATTTTGCTTAAGTTTTAGTATTATATTGCTCTTAAACAAATATTAGATACTCTATAACACTTATAGAATGAAATATAAATATTATTCTTATTCTTCATGTTTTATGGGAAAATCTTCCTGGTACAGATGCCTCCACACAACGCTCTTTTTCCAGGAGGTGGTTACCGCCTTTCCTTCCTCACAAACGGAAAGTCCAAAGAAGCACAAATCACTGCCCTGGTCATGCAGCACGTAACCGGTGCGACCATCAAAACGGCGTTGATGAATAGCATCACATACAATCTGCCTTCGGCACAATCACCGCAGTTTCCGGCACTGTTTACTGCCCTAGAAAGGAACAGAAATGCTTTGGAGATTAATAGTATCGGAGTTGGTGTTTCTACGATGGAAGAGGTGTTTCTATTGTAAGTATATAATTTTTTACTACAAAGTTTATTTTCTTATAACTCGTGGTCTCAAACCCATTCCAATTTATCACAACATTGTTAGCTATTTACCTACCTACTTTATATATAGTCTTCACGACGTATAATAAACTATTAGTCTAGCAATATGTCATTGAGCCCTCAGAAGCGGGAGGTTGACGGAAAGGTAAAAACAGAACAGTTTGACTTCGGTACTTGGGTTAGGTTCATTATGAGAGAATCCTCCGAACAGGCTGAGGTGAGCCCTTGGGTGAAGGCACAAAGAAAGTCCCATGTTTTAGTATTACCTAAACGTGTTTATCTACTTCATTAAGAAAGCTTTAGTTCTACACTTTTTACTTATTCCCAATCGTTGTCTAGATATGAACTCCTTGTGAGCCTAATCAGATGATGGTACGAAACTTCTGCTGCCTTATCGCCAACGGCTTTATCGTTATTTCCCATCATGGGGATGCCAATTGTGCACCGTCTGAGCTTTCGTTCCCTGTCTACCGTGTCCCCATAGTTCAGAGGAAAGATCATTTCTCTGCCAACCTTGGATTGTAGGCAGTGCTCCATCCCTACTTCCTCAGTTAGTTGAAGGGAGTACAACTGATACCAACTAAAGGAAACCCTGGTAGCAATAGGTATAAACACGTAAATGACCCATACTGAAAATTTTGAGTTTAAAAAAAATTATAAAGGACTTCTGGGATGGTAATAATGTGGTAATAATGTTATCTTGATTTTAGATTGTGCAGTGATACTGAAACTTTAATCAAAGAAGAAACGGACACCGACGTGCCAGGTAAAGCATTTAACCTCTACTTTATAGGTTGAAGTTGATAGAACGGTTTACCTAAAGTCGCACACAACCTTTTGTGAAGTCCGGAACGCGGTATATACGAACGAACGCTTTCGTAGACATGGGCATTCTAAGCAACACTTTAAAGGCCCATGGTAAAGTTTATAGACTGGAGGTGTATCTAAAGACAAAAGTATTTTTTGTAGCAATGAAAAAAAAATATTGTCTCTAAATACAGTTAATATTTAATTGAATTTGATAATTAATAAAATGTCTGTGGGTCCGACCTAGAACTCGCGCGATCAGAAAAATTAAAACACTTGATATCTCATCTCAATACACAATAAACACAATATTGTAAGTGAATTATTTTTAAATAATTTAACGCCCCTTAGAATGAGGTAAAAAGGCTGATGGTAGAAGATACAGTGGTTTCACCATTGGTATTTAAACACAATATTCGAATTACTAGTATTAGTAGTACTAAGTGAATCTTGGGTTGCACAAATTTAGTAAACAATATATAGATAAGAATTTTATTATTCCTTCCACTTCATTATATACCTATATAAATAAAGTTATTTTTTTGTTTAATTCGATGAATATAATGTTTTTGATTTATTGTTTCTTCAATATTTACCTACTTCTTGCGTGGTAGGCTTGTTTATGTAATTTAAAAAGGAAAATTTAGGCTTTGTAGAAATGTACTGCAAAATATAAGGATGAAAATATGCAGTAAGAACTCCGCGCAAAACCTATATTTTTTTTTTTTTTATTTGATCTTGGTGGCTTTAGTATCGCTGCGGCCATGATTGGCCTATTGTGATCGCCACTTTGACGGTTCACCTCCGGAGGCGCGGCGTTATAGTTCGCCACTTATCCTTGCAGTCGCTAAGAACTGTAGGATATCCTTCGGGGTGATATCTCGTAGTTCGTCTGGGCTAAGCAGGTGCCTGCCCAAACCGATGCTACGATTTTGCATCAGTGCACCGCATTCTCCTAGCAGATGGAGAGGCGTTTCTTCCGCCTCATCACAAAATCTGCAGGATTTCGTGTCGCTTAGTAATAGGTGTGTATAGAACTGGAAAAGGTGTATTTTTAAAACTGATTGATGTTATGAATAAACTATTTGACATGTTGTCCAATGTATCTAATATGAGAGTGATCCTGACGGGAGACTGGAATGTAGACTTTATAACTGATTCACAGAATAGAAGAGATTTGATAGATATTATACAACCAGCTGGCTATAGGAACATAGTAACGTTCCCAACTAGAGTAAACGAACAAACAAGAACCTCGATTGACTTTGTAATCACAAACATTTCTGACGAAGATATACTCCAAATTGAAGCTATTGCTGCAGGCATATCAGATCATGACGCACAATTAGCAAGAATAAGTATAAACGGAAGACCTGAACAAAAATTCGTATTTACAGAAAAACGCATATTTAACAAACACACGTACGATGAATTTTGTAATGCTCTATTATCTTATGACTGGGATACAATATTTGACAATTATAATACAAAAACATTTGACATTTTTTATGGTAAATTATTATGGAATTTAGACATTTATTTTCCAATGAAAACATATCGTTTTAGAAACAGAAGACCATGCCCATGGATTTGTGATGACCTTATAAAAATTCAAAATGACATTCATGACTTACATCTAATAAAAAGACAATATCCGGAACTAATATTGAATGATGAAATTGAAAGAAAAAAAGCCCTACTGAAAGATAAATGTACAAATAAGAAAAAGGAGTATGTAGAAAATAGACTAAAGAATTCGAAGAATACTAAAAAAGAAATTTGGAATGTTATTAAAGAAGACACAAATAAAGATATAAAAGAATGGAATTGGGACCTAGAAAACACAACTGGACATAAAGTTAAAAATGAAGATATTGCTGACTATTTAAATGATTACTTTGTTTCAATTGGAGAAACTCTTAAAAAGAATGACGCACCAGAGATAGCTATAGCAATGAATTACTTAGATAAGACAATAAATCAAACTGATACATTTGAATTTGATCATATATCGATGGAAAAATTATCCAAACTTGCCAAACAAAAAATTGATAACTCAACTGTAAAAGACATTTATGATATATCGGGAATAACACTATACGAAATAATAATGCGGTTAGGAGAGCACATTACTTACCTTGTTAACAATATTCTGAGCTCAAGCCACTATCCTAAAAGCTTGAAAAAGTCCAGATTGACGCCCCTTTATAAAGGTAAAGGAGAAACATCATCGGTCTGCAATTATAGACCAATTACAATTGTACCGACAATATCAAAACTAATTGAAGCAATTATCTCTGAGTGCATAATGAAGCACATGAACAAGAATAAGCTCGTATCTGACACACAATATGCATACATAAGTGGTCGTTCAACGACAACAGCGACAGAACATTTTATAGAGGCAGTTTCGAAAGGGTTAGATAATAAAAGAAAAGTAGCTGGAGTGTTTTTAGATCTGTCTAAAGCCTTCGACTCAGTGAACCATGAACTTTTACTCAAAAAACTAAATTTCTACGGTATACATGGGCAACAATTAGAACTATTAAGATCTTTTCTAACCGACAGAGAGCAGACCGTTGAAATCAAGCTTAATAAAAAAGTACACAGATCTAAACCTCAAAAAATAGATATAGGTATTCCACAGGGCTCCTCGCTTGGAAATATCTTATTTATAACTTTTCTGAATGACATATCGACACTAACCTTAGATGGACAAATGATACAATATGCTGATGACACGACTATTGTATTATCCGCCGAAACAACCGTAGAATTGGAAACAAGCATACGTGTTACAATGAAAAAGTTAACCATGTGGTTCAAAGCAAATGGTCTCCACTTAAATAGTGATAAAACAAACATAATGTTCTTTAACAGCACATCCCCTAATCAACCAGTTGTCTCTATTGGTTTAAAAGATGGCGTAACCTGTGATTCATCTAGACTTGTCAAGCTTCTTGGCTTCGAACTAGACCCTGCATTGACCTGGAAACAGCATGTCGATACAACATGTACAAAAATGGCGAAAGGCATCTATGCATCAAAGCAAATAAAACAAATGGTTTCGGCAGAAAGTCTAAAAGAAGCGTATTATGCTTATATACATTCAATACTCTCATATGGTATTATACTATGGGGAGCTTCAACAGACACAGAACGCATACTCAGGATGCAAAAACGTGCAATCAGAACTCTAGTAGGAGCAAAATACAGGGACACGTGCCGGGAACATTTTAAGACATTAAAAATATTGACATCAATCTCACAATATATACTAGAAATTATAAAATATGTACGACAAAATATGGACAAATACAAAATCAGAAAAACGAAAAGCCAAAGAAGCACAAGACAAAAGATAATTTTAGCGCCAACAGAGCATAGACTCCAGAGAGTGTCGAACAAAATGCCTATGGCAATGGGTCAGAAGTTGTTTAACAAACTCCCTGAATTTATCAAACTAGAGCAAAATGAGGGCCTCTTTTTCAGCCACGTCAGGACGCTTCTATTAGACAAGACATTGTATACCATACAAGAATACCTTGAAAATGACTACAGCCATTTAAAGCTTAAAACTTTTGATATTAATGCCCCTTTACAGCATCACTAATTTATTTTATTTTACAAAGTTCAATTTAGTTTATATTTAATTTAATTTTGATTATAAAAACCTATGTACTAAACTGACAATATTGTATAATCCACGGACTTATTTTATTTTTAAATATTTAAGTTTGTGTTTTTTATAATGAATAAAATATCTTATCTTATCTTATCTTATCTTATCTTAGCCCCAATTTGAACATGTGCTTGTTAAGGCGACAGTGTCCAGTTAGGGCTCTTGTTATGATGCGAAGATTGTTCCTGTTTAGCGCTAGGATTTGGTTGGTGAACCGTTTGTCGAAGGCTTTTAACAGTGATTTTGCGTGAAGCATGCCCTATAGGTACTAACGGTATATACCGATAGGTACATATAAGATCCAGCAATTACCAACATCAATTACTTTGATAGATTTCTTAAATGTGTATTTTGTGCGGTTTTTCTCCAAAAAACTACTGTGTTGGATGTTATCTGATAAGATTTTGCGTGGAATTGGTACTGAATATTTTCATCCTATAGTAAACTTAGCGTAAGACGCCCTCCGGCCAGGTGGGATGACGATCTGCGAAAGACTGCAGGCAGATGCTGGATGCGACAAGCTGAAGACAGGGCGTTAGGGCGCTCATTAGGGGCCTGCTTAGCGGTGGACAAACATGGGCTGTTGATGATGATGATTTTCGTTATACTTTAAATTATTTATTTCGTCAGCTTCCGAGTACGGTAAAATAAAGGGTAAAGTCCTGTGCATGCGACAAGCCATCGTGCTCTTCAAGCGGTACCTCGACTTTCTTACCCAAAGCTTTACAACCATTCTTGTGCTGGTAAGTTTTTTAATTAACTATTTTATATATATAATAATAATAATGTTGGACAATCCATATGTATATGTATATTATATGTACCTTTAATACCAATGTACCTATAATAAGTACAATTGACTCTTCTGATTACATTAATTACTGTACGTACATCGAATTTGTGACAACTATTTTCCGGTCCCGTTCATTTCCTTGGTAGAACGCTTAAAATAAAAACAACAGAAAAATTTCATAATTTCATGTAAACCTAAGAGTTTCTTACAAGCGTCACTTGTCTGCCATATTGTGTCCAAGATTTTTGACACCGACCCATTTGACGCCAGAATTCCCAAGCATGTGACGCATGACCTGGAATACCTCAGTTTTTGATAATTATTTTGTGTATTGAATTATTATTATCACTATTACTTATATTTTAATATACGAGTATTTATTGATTTTTCATAAATGGCTAAGATTTCTTTTTGTCACAACGACGTTCTCACATTAAAATACATAGCTTACTTAATTTTTATCAGCGTCACTATTCTAGCTGATGGTGGTATCTCATTGGTATCTATACTAATATTATAAAGAGGAAATATTTGATTGTTTGTATGTTTGTTTGTTTGAATTGAATAGCCTCCGAAACTACTGGATCAATGAAAAATTCTTTCACCATTAGAATCCTAAATTTTAGGTTATATAATATTTTCAAAAAAGTTAGGGATCCGCATGAAAATCTCAATAATTGAACCGTGCGCTGTATATTCAACCTCATTTTCTATTATGGCGCGTCATCTTAATCTTATTAATATATAAAAGAACAAGCGATTTTCTGGCGACAACGCCCAGCCTAAACCGCTGATGTTAGAAAGCTGAAATTTGGAAGGTAGGTTCCAACACAAGCACCCGCTAAGAAGGGATTTTTGGAAATTCCACCCCTAAGGGGGTGAAAAGGGGGGTGGAAGTTTTTTTTGTCCTTTTTCTAACTCTGTAACCGGTGCACCGGTCACCGCGCAAAATCGAATTTTCTTGAAATTTACAGGGAATACCAAGCATACAAAAATATTGAACACGTGTTTCAGGATTTTTCAAAATATTCCTGAAAATAGGATGAAATGGGTTATTCAAGTTTGAGATTCGTAGTTTGGCTCTGTATTGAAATGTCTATAACATTTTAATTAAGCATACTTTTGACTTGAAACTTTCTGTATGTCCTAAAAAGAACAATAAATTAAATATGTATTTCAGGATTTTCCATAATATTCCTAAAACAAATTGGTTGACACGGGTTATTAAAGTTTGAATGATTCGTAGTTTGGCTCCGTATTAAAATCTTTGTAACTTTTTAATGAAGGATGGTAACTCCATAAAATACTGGAAAAACAATAAATAAATAAATATAGGTGTTTCAGAGTTTTTCATAAAAGTTAGAATATAAGTGTAAAAAGAAAATAGAATTGCTTAAGATTCTTTTGGGATTTTTTTAACTATCGTCCTAATTTGCTTGAAACTTATAGAGAATACCCAACAAAAAAAACAAATTCAGGATTATTCAAAATATGTCTGTAAATGGGGTGAAACGGGTTATTCAAGTTTGAGATTTGTAGTTTTGCTCCGTATTGAAATATCTTTAACTTTTTAATATGGCGTATTAATTACTAAGATACTTCCAGTGTGTACTGAAAAAACAATAAATAAAAACATGTGTTTAAGAGTTCTTATAAAAGATACTTTATAAGTAAAAAAAAGGAGTAAAATTATTTGATTTTTGTTTTGCCAATTTTTTAAGTTTGCTTGAAATTTACAGAGCAAACAAATAAAATATTAATAATAAAATATTGAATACGTTTTTCAAAATATTCCTGAAAATGGGGTGAAACGGGTTATTTAAGTTTGGAATTTGTAGTTTGGCTTCGTATTGTAATGCCTATAACTTTTTAATTTAGATTATTAATGACTTTAATATTTTAGTGTGTACTGAAAAAACATTAAATTAAAACACCAACCGTTCCAACCAATTTTCAGGAATATTGTCCAAAATATTCCTGAAAATTGGTTGGAACGGGTTATTAAAGTTTGAGTGACTAGTAGTTTGCTCCGTATGACTTTTTAATTAAGGATGTACCATCCTTCTATCCAAGGATGGTAAAACACGTGTTTCAGATATTTTTTTATAAAAGTCTTTAAATAACGATAATAATAAAGACGAAGTTATTTAAAGACTTTTTTAACTTATGTGACTTTTTATCCAGTTTCCTTATTGCCTTGAAAGTTGCTGATAATACTTAAGATCAATTTAATGAACATGTGTTTTTTCAACATAAAATTGGTTTTAAAGTTATTCAGGTTTTTGTAAGTTTTAACCAATATTTACTTGAAACGTAGTATACCTATGTACACATAATGTTTATGGATTTTCTTTAATGTTTTTGAAATGATGTTAGTGGCTTTATGACAGCGTAGGATTCAAAAATGCTACGAGCTCACCGAAGAAAATAAAATAGTTTGGCTCCGTATCGGCTGTAACTTATTAATTCTGTTTTATTGACCTGAAATGTTCTGTAGGTATACAGGGACTACCCTGTAGGAGGCAATGGATGACCAAATCCGAGACCACGAGTTAAAATGTTTTTGAAATGATGTTAGTGGCTTTATGACAGCGTAGGATTCAAAAATGCTACGAGCTCACCGAAGAAAATAAAATAGTTTGGCTCCGTATCGGCTGTAACTTATTAATTCTGTTTTATTGACCTGAAATGTTCTGTAGGTATACAGGGGACCACCCTGTAGGAGGCAATGGATGACCAAATCCGAGACCACGAGTTAAAAATACGTCTTGGTAGGATTCATGACCTCGATTTATGAGAAAACCATAGGTACATACCAGATTTTTAATTTTGTTGGAGGGAACTCTAAACGATACAATCTATATTTATATAGCAACAGATTTGTTTATTATTATTGTTTGAAAAACAATGCATAATTGATCAAAAGAAAAGGCCATTATTATAAAATTTGTTCGAATACTCTACTGAGATTCAGGTAATTTATTATTGTATAGAGTAATTTTACAATCTTTTAGAACAACTGGTATGCTTGCCACTAGCCAGCCTTTAATTCAATGGTGTTTTATCCTCAATAAAATATTAATCAATTCGTAATAATTATTTTGAACTTAGTCCGTGACTCCCTTTCACGACTTTTCTGTTAGTGGCATGGTTTCTGATTTTGCCATCCAATCCCAACTCAAAAAGTCAATTGAAGATATATTTAAATAAAATAGGATTAGGAAATTTACAAATAAAATGGACTAAAGTAGCATGTTTGAAGTCCACCGTGTCACTATGAGATTCACTATGAAAAAAATACAGTAAATGGTTATTTTTTAAAGAAAACCCATATAACTGGCTTATACATGATATTTAAAGAGGGTTTCAGGAATTTCCGACTCTTAAAATATAGTATTAGCTGATTTCGTTAAGATTTTTTACCCTAAAGTCAACGCAAATGAAATTGCGAGCGGGTCAGCTAGTCATAATAGAAAAAGAGGTTGAGGCGAGCGAAGCGAGCCTTAATAAACTTAATTATTATTAATTTAATTAATAATAAATTTGATTTAATATCTAATATAATATCTATAAATCTGAATCTAACTTAAAACCCCTTAGACCTGCAAACGGCACGGTTTATTATTTTTGATTTGTTTTTTTTCACGGGTAAATACACGGTATAAACTAGTATCTTTTTCAACGGTACTAAGGACACATAGTAGTATCACTTGTACCATTGATGGTACAAATTAATGGTACTATAGACACAAGGCGGAATATATAGCGCACGGTGCTTGCTTTTTCTCTACGACCAGTGTCAGTTATGGAGTGTCGAGTCAATTTCAAAAACCCCAATGCTGTTAAAAAAGTAAGGGATTCGTATGAAAACTGTGAAACCCATCGTGTTACCTAATATGTATAATTTCTGAAATTTTTGTTTAATACCCGTGCGAAGCCGGGACGGACCGCTAGTGAAATATATAAATAAATGAAATGGACAGAAAGAGTCAGTATAGCTTTATTTCGTTCGCAGCATATAATGGTACCAGCGGTAATTATTTTCATTTTCGCAATATCTTGCAATAATGTGAGTGAATCACCTGAGCCGCGTATACTCACGGACCCGCTGCCAGACCGAAGGGTAAGATTTTAAGTCGTTATTTTTTAGACTTAATAACGGGTATTATATCTTGCTTATATTTACTTAGATTGTCATCCCGTGACCACGATATTGTGTAACCCTTTTGAACAGTCGTCGGGTAGGTAGGTAAATAGGTATAATAAGTAGGTAAATAACAATAAGTCCTCTAATATTTAATATTGCACTTGCAGTCGTAGACTGGCTCAATCAAAGAAAAATTTATCTTTTGCTCTATCGCCTAGTAAATCAGAAACTGCCCTGATAGGGCTAGAAAAGGAAAAACTCTATATTGTGTCTCTTTCTTAGGAGTCCGGCAGTTTGTGACGAGGATGACGTATTTAGTATAATTATACCTACATATAGGTGATAAGTAGTTGGAGTGTGACGTCGCGCAACTAATGAGAGAGTGACCTAAACCTCTGTGCGTTACTCTTGTAGAAAACTTGGGGTACCATCCATACCATAATAATGCTATATTATTTAAGTACATAACTGCATCATTTAAAATTAGTCCGCCAAATAGTCTGAGTTAAAAATTCAAGGGAACTGTTTGTAAATAACTCATCCAATCAAAGGTAGCAATTGAAGAGACCTATTAGTATAAATTGACTTTTATATGCTGTTGATGATGATGATGGTGGTAATGATGACGATGGTGTTGATGATGATGATTAGTATAAAAGTATAAAAATCAAAATATTATTATAATGTTCATAATTCCAGGTGTTGCACTTCACGTACCGTAGCGCAGCTCCCGAGGCTTCCAGCCTCCTCAGCAACATGGCGGCTCAGCTGCTGATGGACGCCAGGCGCGCCGTCACCGCCTACAGCCATGCCATGGGCGGAACGCCGTATAAGGAGGCGCCGCCGCCCAACGGCGCCAAGTCTTCCGAGTTTTGTGTGTTCTGGGCCGTATTAGTTAGCTGCGGTGAGTATTCATTTACGAACAATAAAAATATTATTTAATATTATTTAATTATTTACAAAGATGGGTTTACAAGTAGGGACTTAGTATGTATTTTATTATAAAGGTGTTTCCTCATTGGTTTCGTACAAACCTACTTGTAGTAAACCTTACAGGGTCAAAGAAGCAATAGAATCGTCATTGACCTCTGGAAATAAGCTGGTAATTCAACGCGTGTGTAATTTTTTAAATTTTTCTATAAAAACCCGTGTGAAGCCGCAAGTTAAAATAGACCTTTTTATTTCAGCAATTCTATTAACTTGCGATAACTTGCTCGAGCTCCCGATGCGCGAGGAGGAATCAGTCGCGCGTCACCTGCACATAATGGCGGGCTGCCCCGCGGCGCTGCTCTGGCTCACCACCCTCGTCTTCCACATCGCGGGCACTCTGCTCACAGTGGTGCCGATCACCATCATCTGCGCCTACGTCTGTGACACAGACAACACTTTCAGGGATACCCGCTTCCTGTGTGAGCGAGTCTTAATCATTATTTTCATTTCTCATACTCGGAAATTAGGTCTGAAGTTGCCTGTGCCATGTGATGGTGGTTTGTCTTCCCTTATTGCACTTGCAGATGGCATTCCCTTATCTTCTTAAGCAAAGTATTTAATATAGTTATTGATATATAGTTGATATAACGAGTGTGCTCATTATTGTTAAACATCCAGCAAAAATCCTGTATCAAAACCATCTTCATGATGGTGAGAAAGATTACACCGAGCCTAAAGACACGGTTTCCACTTAAGAAACCTGCCCCTCTAGATTACGGATTTCTGTCTATGGTAGAATAGTCAATAATGACCGCGCGGCGTAATATATTGCGTACATTATTGAAGATGAAGGAATCAATTTCAAATAATTTACGCATTCATAATTTTTCTCTTTCTAACCTAGAAAAGAATCCCCATGCAAGCTCCTCTATAGGCCAAACGAAACGCACTATTGGCTGCAGAGTAAACGAGCACATACGAGAGTGATAAATCTATCCAGCAAAAACCGAAGAATTAATTGTGTTCAAGTCGAATTGTGTTCGAGTGAAACCGGTATTAGGTACCTAGTGGCAATGTTCGTAGCAAAAGACAAAGAATGAGGGTAGATCGTTATGTCTGCCAATAAAAACTTACTCGCAGTGACTTCAGTTAGTCCGTGATCATGGCGCATGAAACTGAGCTGAAGTATTTGAAAACTGGAAATTCAAATTACGATAAATATTCCGTTATAGATGACGGAAATAATTAATGAGATATCTGTAATAAACTTAATTTTCCACAGTTATACTGGGGACAATCGTGTTACTGGGCAACATCACTTTCTTCGGATTGATCTACTTGCTGATTCTCTTATGTGGAGAGCGTTGTAGACTGTTTGCTGTTATTGTAGTCATACTTACTATTTCATTCAGTGGTGAGGTGACATTTATTAATGTTATGGTAATGTTATGTTATGGTTGTGTTAAGTGTGTTTTGTTTGCAAGGGAAGCAGGTGGTGTGTGAGAGCACCACAGCACCAGTCCTTATAGGTGACTGCGAACAACTAAGCCAAACGTACAAACGTACCTACTTTTCAATTCAATTGGTCATACATCCCCGATCTCAACGACATTTTGCATACATAATATCAGATAAGAAACAGCCATTTTCGCAGGTGTTTTTATGTTTTTCAAATAAATTAGATGAGAGCGAAAGATATGTATTATAAATCTATTAGGTATATTTTTTTACATACTCACATTTAGTATGAAAAAAAAATACAATAGAATACAAAAATGCTACAGTACACAAAAAAGGAAAATAACAAACGACTTTACAAAAGACGTGAACAATGGGCGATCTGATCCATTAAAAAAAGAAGACAGACTGAAAATGGTTAGCCGACTGTGATAAATAGTTAGCCGACTGTTACTCGTATGAAGGTTTATTAATTTTGCAGCCTGGATGTCGGTGTCGAAGATGTTTGCAAACATCTTAAGCACACAAATGACGCTGATAGAACGAATGGGCGTCGCTTTGGCGAACTTGTTGCCACCGTTCCATATGATCATGAGTGTCGCCCGGGCCGCTTATATCGCACGGTTGAACGCTCTTTGCGATGTACACAAAAAACGCTGTCCCAAGATTTCACTCGAGGACAATGGCTTTGACGAGGACAAGTGTTGTGGTGAGTTTTCTGCATGTATTTTGACAATGGTATTTTTCCATAATCAATGCTTGGCAGGCGGATTGGTGCGTAGTAGGTAAAATATATAGAAAGAAGTTGCTGCCCTTCTTCTGGAAGGATCCCTTGGTTGAGTTGGTTGTACCGATTCTTACGCCGCGACCAACAGGTATTTAAAAAAAGTTAACTGCCATCCTTAAAACAGGTGACGCAACTCTGTTCTAGATATTATAATTATATACACTTATAGAGGTACGGAGTGTAATTGTAAACACCGTTATCACGTAAACCACGAAGGTTTATTCCTAAATTAAATATTAAAAGTAATTATTAAGAACAAACGTCAATTAGTTTCAATGGATTTTTATAATTCATTACTCCGCTATCTTATGGGCTTTCAGAGCACGCCCCCGCGCCGGCCCTCATGCCGCCGCGTGATGGAACTTTCCCTTCATACTTTAGACATTTATGAATAAAAACGTTTCAACAATTGCCATTTATTCGCAGCTGGTGAGAGCACTGCGTACATTTCATTCGGGGATTTTTCTCCCGTCATTCATATGCTGATAATGTTGGTGCAAGTGATTGTTTTTATGGTAAGTTTTTAAAAAACCTGCTGCTCCTTTGGCAAATAGTGCAAGGGAAAATATTTCGCTTTTAATTTCATAATTGAGCGCAAACAAAATTTCAGCCCCTATCGTAGTTTAAATGGAATCGAAATGTTTATTGCCCGGTCTCCTATCCATGGATCCATTGAGCGTAATTGCTCCGCAGGTTAAGGTTGCTTACCCACCTTCGTCACTTAGCTCATGTGTTGGGTCGCCTAACGATACCTTGCATTGTCCTTCGATGAATATGACTATTGGACTATAACATAAACGATAAAGGATGAGAATAAGTGGGCTTGACATGACTTATTTGTAAATGACAAAAAAGGCTAAATGACCGTCTCAACTCGTGGCGCGTTCAGTTGTGTTCATAGTGTACCTAAAGTTGTCACTAAAATGGACAAAAGATGCTAGTTTCAGCAACTTTTTAGCGCAAATGAAAAGCTATCGAGCGTTATGAGGCAGATGTCACAAACAAATTTTCGAGTTTAGTGACTTTAGTCAGAAACAATTGTTCAAGCGTTCTGTTGGTGTACTTGACACTTGACATCTCTAGAGTATAGTATAAGTTGCACAACTCTATATAGAAAGATCCAGAGATAGAAGTATGGTTTGACGCATGCGGGTGTCAGTTTAACTGATACATGAAGTGATAGGGTAGTTTGGTGAAAACGATCTTTCTTCTCTTTATTAATAGGTTTACCAAATTCGTAACTGAGGAGCATATTTGAGTGATAGGGCGAAGGAACAAAGGCCCTTTTAGAACCTTTTCGGTCGGTTGACCCGAATTCCTTAAAATTTAAGTAAAAACACCGACAAGCGGAAACTCAGTTTTACCAAAAATTTTATATTATTTATTAAGTAGGTACCTGTTTATATTAAAATCTATCGCTGTTCGTTTTTCTCGCTAAAACTCGGGACCTGATTCCAATATATTTTTTTGTTTGTTTTGATTCTTATGCAGGGTAGGTTTATACAAATAAGAAGGGGGAAAGGTTGTAGATGTTTGTGTCTCGTTTAGTCTGTAAAATTATATAAAAATCTATTGCTCTTCGTAAGTCTCACTAAAACTTAAAAATAGCTTGACCGATTAGATTTCTATCGATACCAATTTATGAAAAAAATAAAAGGTACCTACTTAAATAAATTTTACGAATTACACAGTTTATTTCAGAAAAACCTCACTGGACACTAACTATTAAATGAAAAATACAAAACAATTGTGGCAATAATACATCAAATTTTAATCCAAATTAATACCTTCTATCCAAAAATATACGATAATTCCTCTCCGAAGTAAACACTTTTTGTTATGAACGATGATATTTGCATAATAATATTGATTCCCCGGGTAAAGCAATGTTTTCGCAAAAAGCTCCCGTCAAGGGAAGCAAATTAATGAGAATAAAAGACAGTTTAAAAGACATTTACGTAAATATGCGCAAATAATGGTTGTAGCTACATTATTTAGCTTACCTTTTCTATACAGCGATTATTTATGAACACGCCTCGTAAATTCACAAATATTAAAAAAATCATAAAAAACTATGGTCTGCTTACTTCGTAGTTAGTTAAGCTGCGTAACTGAGGAGTATTGTTTATTTATTATATTATAATGTTAAAACTATTTCATTCAAAAGTAAATCTGTCTGTCGGCCTGTCTTTTCGGATAAGAAATTTGAATATGTGTTTCAAAACATTCCTCCAAACTCTCGCATTCATTATAGGTACTGTTATTTAATTTCCAGACGTTAGTGATATTCGTACAGATGGGATATTGGAGTTGCTTCTGGGACAGATTCTTTAATAAGAAGTTCAAACCAGAGCCCACGATCCATGCCGACGAGCTGGTGGCTGCCGAAGCCTCGCTCGTGGACCACGAGATTGAACTGCGTAAGTCCGCCACCTCAATTATAAGGGTTTTTATTCTACGCGCGGAATGGGGCTCTGAAGTTCTCAATTCATTAATAAATACTTCTTAATTTATTCACAAAAGGTTTACAATATTCTTAAAATTAACAGTATATATAAACCAATCAAGATGCAAAATTAATAACATTATTTAACATTAACATTATTTACAAAAAAACACAACAACGTTACAAGCATGTTACAAGCACTAAATTATAAAAAAGCACTAAAATACAATGATACTTAACGTTACCATGATAAAAATCATGTCAAGTGTCAGTACCTATATTTAAACTGACTAAGTAGTTGAATACAGCATGCAAAAAAATAATTATGGGCGAGTAATTTATGGGTAGAATGGAAATACAACAAATTGTATATTTGTATTCAGGCAAAATAAAATTGTAATTGGTTAATATTAAAATAGTAAAAAAATTATGAAATGATTAGTTTTTATGTAACATAACAATTTAAATTTGAGAATAGAATTTTGAGTAGAACCATCTATTTTTAAGTTGTTTTTGAGCCTATACAAATTATCAGCTCGGTGGAGCTTGGACCAGAACACTCAACATGAGGGTCTGCTTAGCTTGAGACTAGATGCTGCTGTATGGCTTGTCCAGCATTATTTACTAAATTATACAATCAATCGATAAACGATATTTGGTACCTACATACTAGCTCCTACGAAGCAAGCGTATTGATTGAGAAGCTTTCAAACAATGTCAATATATTTTTCAGCGGAGCAGCAAATAATAAACCACAATACAGCTATGTTAGTGAGCCAACTTCACAAGAACTTTCTCAGTATCCTACATAAGCACCATGTGGTCAAAGGAATCAGCTTCTCCGTCAAAAAAGGTAATCTTGGTGCTCATAAATCGGTAGGTTTTTTAATTTGCAGTTTATTTCGAACAAAGAACAAAGACCAAGTTAGAGTAGCGGAAGATATCCAATAAACTTGCTTGGTCTTTTAGGAGAGTGGTGTACTATCTGAGTGTACACATATTAGCATATTACCAATATTTTGTTATTTCAGTTCTCTGTCTAACTTAATTTTCTTTTATTGTTTGTATTTTATTTTAATTCCTCAAAAATTTTATTTTGCTTAACTAGGACTGTGTACTCGTAGACTCGGTACATATTTGACAGTCAAAGGAGGTATTTTTTACTTTTTTCATATTATGACGATCTTAACAAGAATATAAGTGATATTAAATAAACAAAAAAATCGTATCTCAGCAACCACAAAGTTGTGGAAATTCTAAATCGACACCACATGTACGTAACGTTTTCTTGTTCCTACCAGCTTGTTTTTAAATGATGGGCTGAATAAGACCATTTCTTATTTCCAGGTGAATGCTTCGGTCTCCTCGGACTGAACGGCGCCGGCAAAACGACCACGTTCCAGATGATGATCTCTCAAATCTGTCCCACTTCAGGACGTATCTTTGCTAACGGGGTATTTCTTCATAAACAGAAAGAGGAGGTAAATATATAGTGCTACATAGATAGATAATTCTTTATTACATAGTCTTACAAATAGAACAAAATAGAATACCAATGAGTACTAAAGTTAACTTAATCTATGGCTATGGAATTGACAGCCTTATCGCTTACATATTGTCACTTAGTATCATGTAGTCTTAAATCAAGGCTTTTGTTATGGGTACTACTGAACAGAAATATATTTACAAAGGAAACACCGAGAACCGAAATCCATATCATAAACCTTTGTTCAGCTGGAAATTGACCCGCAACTACATCTTCTACATCTCAGGCTGATTGTGGCCCTCCTTATCACAGCCATCAACAATGATTTTTTTTTGCTCAGCTGTCGCATTGCAGTGCAAAAATACACTGTTGTCTTATCTCCCATCAGTTCTTGCGCAAGATGGGCTATTGCCCTCAGTTCCTAGGCATCGATGAGTTCCAGAGCGGGCGCGACAACCTCCGCACGCTGCTGACCATCCGCGGACTGGACGACAACGACATCCACAAAGAACTCGAAGCGTGGATCGCGCTCATCGGTGAGAGCCAATACTGTTTGCCCAAAATCATCATCACTACTAGGCCATTGCTGACAAGGCTTACCCTTCTGAAGAAATAGCGCAATGTCTTCAGTTTGACACATCTAGCATGTGCCTGTAGACTTTCGCAGTTCGTCATTTCAGCTGGCCGGAGGGTGCCCGTTGGTGTCCGTTGCCGTGTGGTGCCGGCATAGAATTTCACTACCCCCACTCTTCCCGTGGGGGTCGTAAGAGGCTTGATGGATCTTGTTTGTTCTTTATTGCTATTTGCTATTTCAGGCTTACAGAAGTTCGTGGACATGCGAGCGTCTAGCTACAGCGGCGGATACAAGCGCCGGCTCGCGGCCGCGGTCGCGCTGAGCTCCGGAGCCCCGCTGTCTCTACTGGACGAGCCGACTGCCGGCGTGGACGTGGGCGCGCGCCGGCGCGTGCACGCCGCGCTCAGGAGGGCTCTGACTCTCGGAGGTAGCATTGTCATCACTTCGCACAGGTGAATGGTTATTACACATCAACAAGTACAGTAGCGAGTTAAAAAAATAGTCAGTTAAGTAATAAGTAGTAAGTATAGTTCAAACGTAGGCGAGTGCAAGTCATAAGTTGCCGATCGGAGACGAAGACTAGCCGCGTCGTCGTGCGTCGGTTGAGATTGTTAACGACAACACGTTTCTTATGCGGCCGCTTTGTACGAACTTGTGAACTGTACTAAACTCGCCCGTCTCGTCTACACGGGGCGGGCGCGCCGCGTGCGCCGAGCCGCCCAGTAAGTTGGCGGAGTGCGGGAGACGCGAGAGGGGGCTACTTCGTACTTGACTCGCCAAAAAATAGGATTGAGATCTATACAAATCAAATTAATCAACAACTTACTACTTAACTCGCTTTTGCCGTTCATACGCAAAAAGCGACTTAACTTGCCACATTGGCAAGTTAACTCGCTACTGTACTTGATGATGTGTAAATCGGGCTTAACTGCCTCTGCTGTGGCAAAGGTCCGCCTGCGACACAGTAGGGTTGATTCCCGCTTCGGAACAAATATTTGTACGATAAATATTTGTTCAGGGTTCTGTTCGTTTTATATGTATAATAAAAAATATATATCTGTACTCGTATTTATTTATTTTTATTTATTTTAATTTGGCACACAAAACAGAATACAATCAAATAATATACAGATAGAAAGACACGATTACAAAGACTAGACTGTATCCCTAAATATGTGTACACAGCATGTTCAAAGAGCAGTTCTATGTAAGAAAATACCTATAAGAAATTAATATAAGAGTAATTAATTTTAAAATATATGAACGTGTTATTTACTACTGAAATAATTAAACAATAAATCTGATTTGTAAATTATTATAAAAAGAGAATTACACAAAATTAGAACAACTCTCCTTTGTGAGAATGGCTTCTACATCTTTTTTAAATTTATATAACATTTTGTTGAAAATGTCAATATTATCACTATTATTTACCAAAACATCATTATACTGACGACACATTCTGACCATAGGGTTGTAATAAGAAGTATTATTGGTATGGACCTGAAGGACGAAAGTTTTCTGAAACGGACAACGAGATCTCGTTCTGGTATTAAAACTAATGGTGGAAAGAAGGTTAGGGGAGTCGATTTCAGAATGAATTATTTTGAAAAGGGTGACCATATCTAGGTATTGGCGACGGGTTTCCAGAGACATAATATTGAAACGACTAAGTTTTTCTTCATATGATGGTAGAGTTCTATGAATGCCACACCTGTACCCCAATATTTTGACAAATCTCTTCTGTATTCTTTCAAGACGCTCAATGTGCACCTTGTAGAAAGGGGACCAGACAACTGAATTATACTCCATGATACTGCGAACAAGTGATTGGTAGAGGCAGATGAGGCTTCGAGGGTTTTTAAATTCTTTTGTCGATCTCGTTATAAAACCGATGAGCTTAGAGCACCTGGATGTAATATAGTCATAGTGTGCGTGAAAATTAAGCTTTTCGTCAAAGATAACTCCAAGATCCTTAACTTGCGTTTTTCTCTCAAGGACGTGATTCTTGAGTTTGTAGTCGGCTAGAATTTTATTTTTCTTATTTGTAAATGATACGACAAAGCATTTTTCAGCATTGAGGAACATACGATTGTCCGTACACCATTTGTGCACGGCGTTTAAATCTGCCTGGAGTGCCACAGAGTCGCTAGTGCAAGAGATGGTAGAGAAAATCTTTAAGTCATCGGCGTATAGCAAACAAGGATTTCTGATTCCGTCGACGAGATCGTTCATAAACGCGCTAAAAAACAATGTACCAAGATGGGAACCCTGTGGAACTCCAGATGTTACCTCAACAGGCGACGAAGTGAACCCCCTAATGGCCACAAGTTGATTTCTACGATAGAGATATGACTCTACCCAGCGCAACAAGTTACCATGGATACCGTAAGAGGCTAGCTTTAAGATCAGCGCCGAATGATTAACTTTATCAAAAGCCTTGGAAAAGTCGTTGTAAACAGTATCTACCTGACCAGTCTTAGCAAAAGCACTGCACAGGTAGTGCCTATATTCGAGGAGGTTTGAGGTCGTAGATCTCTTCCTAATGAACCCATGCTGACGAGGTGATAGAAGTGGCTCCAAGTGGTAATAAAGAGAGTCATATACCAAAGATTCAAATAGCTTGCCGAGGCATGAGAGTATGCTAATAGGCCGATAGTTTTCACATGATGATTTATCACCCGACTTGAATATAGGAGTAATGTGAGCAGTCTTCCATAAGCTGGGGAAAACCCCTGCTTGTAGTGATCTATTAAAAATATGATATAGTGGTGTACATAGTTGTTTGGCACATCTTTTAATGAAGTGGGGGGGGATCCCATCCGGCCCAGCCCCTTTATTGGTATCTAGACGAGCTATTTTACGTAATATCTCCTGTTTAGTGATGACGACATTGCTCAGAGCCTCGTTTCGGTAATTTGAACTCAAGTTTAAACTTATAAGTTGTTCGGATTTTTCATAAACCGAGCTGAAATATTTCGAAAAGAGCTCACACACTTCCTGTCGATCAGATGAAATTAAGTTACCATATTTGAGTGTTTCAGGAATGGCGTTCGAGCATTTTTTTTCATTAACAAAACGCCAAAAGCTTTTGATATTATTATCTAGCGACGACTCTACCGATGAAACAAAAGAATTGTAATCATTAGTTATTAATTTTTTACATCTACGGCGCAGCAGGGAGTATGTATCATAATCTCGAGGGTTATTAAAAGTGTTAAAATGACGGTGAAATTTAGCTTTCTCCTTAAGACTACGTTTGAGGGCAGGTGAGAACCAGCGCGGGAACATGTAAGTGTCATCTCTAGTGAGTGGGGTATGTTGCTTAATTATGCCCATAAGTTTGTCGTAGAAAACTGATACCATTATATCGACAGAAGGGGCTACTTGATGCTCTAGCGTCAAAATATCCTTCCAGTCAATAGATTCTAGATCTCTACACAAGTCAGGAAAATTACATCTACGGTAATTAAGGCGAGTTTGTTTCTTACTTTTAAAATAGCTGTTATTAGCGTTTTTAGTAGAAGGTATGTCAACACACAAGGGAGGATGATGATTATCTATACGACTCAAAGGTTCGGCATCGCATACCCGAATAGTGTGAAGGGTTGAAAAAATTAGGTCCAAGTAACGGCCATTGCTGTTAGGTATGTTATTAAATTGAAAAAAATTGCATGACAAAGTAGCATCTACAAGTAAATTAGCTTTTTGCCCTTGGAAGTTACCAGCAATCATTGTGGAATCAGACGAGAGTGACCACTGCATGTCGGGTGTGTTGTATTATTATCTATATCAACATTGCATATAATATAGTTATCTAGTGCCTATAACACTAGCTCTGCTAAGCTTGGGGCTAGATAATAGGTATACTGTATTGTGAATTTTCGAGCACTATTTATTTATTATTTAATTTTAGTTTTTTTTATCGTCCCGTTGGAACGAACGACAATATTAATATTAGAGACTAGAGTATTCCCCCCGAAACCGTAGTCTATTTATACAAGAGCCCTCTAGTATAAAGTTAGAACTTACATATTTTATTTACCTACTGGTAACGCCGTGTGAAATCGTAGAATTTCACCACCCCCACTCTTCCCGTGCGTGTCGTAAGAGGTGACTAAGGGACACACACCGAGGGCGGGCAGCAGCGGCCTCTGTAGAACAACTCCACTGAACTGCGATACCAACCCACATGCCCAGCGTGAGGATTATGGGCAATAACCCCTAAATGATTAATAATGCCATCATGGCGTTCATTAGGGGAGGCGCTATGTCCAGCAGTGGACTACTATAGGCTGATGTTGTTGTTGTTGTAATTAATTTGCTGAACAGTATCGTTGTTATCAGTATGGACGAGATGGAAGCTCTGTGCACACGCATCGCCATAATGGTGGCCGGCACGATTCGCGCGATAGGCACGTCACAAGAACTCCGCACCAAGTACGGACACGGATACTCCTTGATAATGAAACTCAAACGATCCGAAGACGGTATGTATCAATGATACTAAAGGGAATAGGGATTATGGTCTACTAGCAACTGACCGCGGCTTTGCATGCGTTTCCGGGGGTAAAAAGAAGCATGTAAGTATGTATGTCCAGGTGTAAATAAAAATGTTTGTAAAATTTCATGATTCAGATTCAGATTCAATAACTTTATTTCTTTACGCTCACAAAATAAGCACTTAGATGTGAGCCTGTCAGTTCAGAAATGTTGTCGTGAAGAGGTAAAAAAAACAAAATCTCTTACAGATTATCTTTGAAGTTAATTAACCATCGATGAAGCCAAAACAGACGAATTATTGCCTACTTTTACACAACTTCTTTACTAAAGTAACGCTCAATAGTTTTCATGTAAGGTAATTGTTGTAATATAAACTAGGTCTGTATTAGGTACTAAAAGAATCAGGATTTTGAACAGCTTGTTTAGTTCCAGCGTATTATATTATCTGTGTCCACGCCTAAGTCCAGCAGTTGATTAATGTGGTCTGATGATGAAGATGATATTATCTGTGGTTCCAGGGGACCGCGGAGTCACAAGCGTGGTGGATATCATAAAGGACGCTGTTGCTGCAAACTTTGACAGCGTGCTGAAAGACGAACACTCGGTCAGTCACCTTTTTAATAGTCATAAGGATTCATTCCCTACTTGCTTAATTTTATTCCTGACTATAGTAGTCCGACCCTGCTTCGCACGGGTATTTAACAAAAATTTCAGAAATTATACACACTAACCCGTTATGTTTCACAGTTTTCATGCAAATCCCTAACTTTTTTGAAAATATTCTATAGCCATCACGGAAATTGTAGGATTCTAATAGTAAAAGAATTTTTCAAATTGATCCAGTAGTTTCGGAGCCTATTCAAGACAAACAATAACCAAACAATCATATCTTTGTAAACAAATATGGAGTACTTTATTAATTTTGTTTCCTCCCGCACCGCAGTGACGCCCAGTCCGAGTCCGGTAGGTAAGACCTAGAAGAGGAAACAAAGGTCTTTGATTTTTTATTTTAAGTTTGTGACAAATTTTTGTACGGTGCAGTTATTTCTGGTGTTATATGATCTATAATTGTAATATAACGTGTATTGTTGCACGAACAAAAAAGTATTCTTATAAAAAAAAAAACTACCTTTTTCTGCGTTCTGGCAACCATCAAAATATACACCGTGTAACAAAACATGTGTACTAAGCGAAAGGGGATGAATTCCCACCCCCTCGGAGACCAACTTTTGTTCAACGACTTTTCGAATTTCTCTTATCGGTATCTCGGAAAAAACTGCATCAAAGTTTCAACATGAACAGCTGATTTTTTACGAAGTGACAACCCTAAAGGCAACGGTTTCTTGTACCTGTGACAATGACGTCAGTATGGTCACAGATGTAGAGTGATAGACAGATAGATTAGGTAGTCTCCCGCCCCGCCGTAGCTGAACTCTACGAAGATAAATACCTACCTACCTGCAGTGGTAGTAGGTATGTATAGGTTTCCCGGATAGATTTTTAAATTAAAACTTTTTGTATGGGAAACGAAAAATAGGAATTTTTAATTATCTCCCATTGACTGATCACCATTGGGGTCTGAAACCTCCCCCTTCAGCTTAGTACACATATTTTGTTACACCTTGTATATAAAAATATTTGTTTCAGACAATGCTCCACTACCACGTAAACGATAAGATGCACTACAGCATCATTTTCTCGAAACTCGAGGCTCTACAAGAGCAATTTCCCGATGTGATCGAGGACTATTCTGTCAACGAGACCACGCTAGAGGAGGTGTTCCTTCATTTTGCGAAAGAACATCTGACGGAGCAAGCTGAAGTACCATGACATTATTTATTACTGACATTTATTTTATATAATAATTAACCTACTGACAATTATTTTCTAGTTGTATTTTCTGGCAAGTACCTATTGCGTAAAAGAACGGAACTTTAGAAGAAATAACAACTTACTTAGCAACTTATTCTTTTATTTTGCTAGTCAACAGTAATTTTTTAAGAAGCTTGCGTTGTAAATAAACAAGATATTGAGGCTATTAATAAATATGCTATTATGAGCTAAAATTAGTTTTATTGTAATGATATGGAACATTCGTATAGGTACTTTTTTGCCACATTTTGCATTTTGTTTTCTTTAATAGTTCATATTATATTCGACTGGCAATTATTCTATTATTTATCTGCTGATGATTATTTTCTTCTTCGTCCATAAGAGTTCTTGCTAGATTTGAGTTTGGGGTGTAGAGTGAGGGGTTGTAGGGTTATCATCTAGAAACTTATCTTCCTGAGGATAGTTAAATTATATAATATTATATACTTGTTGTAGGAATCGCGGCTCTTCCCGGGATGCTGATATAAAAGTCGAGTTTACGGTACAAAAGCTATATTGTATAAAACTACGACTAATGATGATGATGTTAATGAGTGCGGTTTGTATGGCTGCTGCTGATGCACTGACCCTCGTAGGCGCCCGGTTCGCGCTCGCGGCACGAGTAACCTACTTAGGTCAAACTGCTGATGATGCTAGTTCTATGTACCTGCGTGATCGATTGTATCGAACATACTCCCGAGGGCGAGGTACGAGATGAGGCGCTACAATTGAGGGGTTAGTATTACATAGATGATCAATATTTTGCTTAGGCTAGATGAATGTTAAGACAATGTTTTAATGTTTCGTAATCTAAGTGATTGCTGATAGCTTAATTACAAAACTAATCCCTATTCTTATTCTATAGTAAAAACTGATTGTCTGCTGGGTTGCTGCTTAATGATTGGGGAACTTGTTGTGTCTATATCACGTAAACTGGACCACCGCACGGTCCCACTGACACCCTGCCCTAGCTCAGGCGCGGGTTGCCTATGCGCAATAACACTCGCGTTGCCAGAGGATGCCTCCCTCGGCGGTAAAAGTTCGAACGAATTAAAAGGAACGCTCTTACTTGTAAGCCGTCTGTCCTACGGCTGCTGCTGGAGTCTGCGTGGGTTGCTCCCCACCGCAGTGCTGGCTGAAGATGCTGAGAGTGCGAGCTGGGGGCTCGCTGCTGCTGGTGCGTCGCGGGGGCTGTTCGCTCCGCACGACTGCGCTGTGTTGGTGCTGGGGGCGCGAGCGGTTCGCTCACTGCTGCTGCTGGCCTGACTGGGTAGCTCCCCACGTCAGGTGTCGATGATAACTTTCCAATAAGCTCACTGGTAAAGCTAAGATCACTGCAATCGAAGGGCTGCTGGTACGCTCGAAGCACTCACGGGACGACAGTTCACGATCGCGCTATGAATCCTCGAACGATATATCGAAGGACCATGTAGGAATCGCGGCTAGCTCTTCCCGGGATGCTGATATAAAAGTCAAGTTTCGTGTACAAAAGCTATATTGTATAAAACTACGACTAATGATGATGATGTTAATGAGTGCGGTTTGTATGGCTGCTGCTGATGCACTGACCCTCGTAGGCGCCCGCTCCGCGCTCGCGGCACGAGTAATCTATTTAGGTCAAACTGCTGATGATGCTAGTTCTATGTACCTGCGTGATCGATTGTATCGAACACTTGTGATATCCTGTGTGGATTGTCCAGCATTATTATTATTATTATATTACTTTAATGCATCATAAATACAACTATTAAACAAGAACTTAATACTAACTGTAGCAAGAGTCTCCCGGTTGCTAAAAATCCGAAGCAATGCAATTTTTTTGAAAATCTGATGTAGCAAATAAAACCCCGCGGTTACGTTTGCACCATTGATTTGCCCCATTAATGGTGCAGGCGTAACTGGTTAGTTATGTTTGCACCATTCAAATTGATACAACTAGTTAAACCTTGCTTTACTCGCCGTAGATAAAATCAATAAAAAAAATATTGTTTAGCGTTTGTTTTTGACATGGGTTTTTTGAATAGAATGTTCACCAGAAATGTAACAGTAGGTATGTCCAAGGTTTATGTTGGTACATTTAAAAAAAAATTATAAAATTACAGAAAATAAACAAAGGAGTTACCTTGTCGACAATGAAATATAATAAGTATTATAATGTAACATGCAAAGAGGAAATACTTTGAAGAAATAACTTTCCTCAAGTGTAATAATAAAGCTATCTGAAGGAGTTTTAAAACTAGACACATAGGTACTTATTTTTATACGGTCTGTTTGTCTGTTTTTTTCTTTTTCCTATCAATCAATGGTTCAAACATAACTAACCAGTTACGCCTGCACCATTAATGGTGCAAATCAATGGTGCAAACGTAACCGCGGGAATAAAACTATTACCAATTTTTTTTAAATTATTAATCAGGGAGCCAGAAGGTTTAATGTTAATTAAGGTCTCGAGGTATCGAGGGGATTAAATATGGGTTCGTAAAGAAGAATGGCGATACTCGACCCAGCCCGAATAAAAATAAATAGGGGCCGTGCAGACATGTTATAACTGCAGCCGGATTTATTATTTTTTTGCCGATTTTTCTAACCATCATTTACATTTTTAGAAGGGAGTAAAAAAATATTATTAATTATATTTAGTGCGAGAAAGAAATAAAGGTAACTTCAACTTCTTTTAAGTGGCTCTGCATCTGGTTTGACCTTAGAAAAACGATATTGTCGTATTGTCGAGGATCGTTTTTCTGAGGGTTTGACACAATTCCACATATGCCGACTTTTGTGACTGTCAATGTCAAAATAAATCAAGGAACAGGAACGCAAATTGATAGAATGATAATCTCTCTCGATTTCTCGATTGATTTGCTCACTACGGGTTTGGTTGGCTATACAAAGAGAATATAAATAACCCTTAGAGTATGAAAAATAAATGAAAAACCACTACATTCTAATATAACCGCCATTCTCAGACGCTATTGACAGATTTGACAGTAAAATTAATGCCAACTTGAAGAAAATAAGATTAAGTTGCAATGGTTGGCAATAAGAGGGATACATCGCCATAGTACGATTTCTATCCACGCGGTGTCGAGCCCCTGTGGCAGTCTAAAATAATTTAGAATAACTTTTTTCTCCCAACTTGTAAAAGGTTTTTGATATTGATTTCGGAATCCTTGATGTACTTATTATTTATTTTAAAAGGCCTGGGTAATGTACGGCACCAAAAAAGTTGGGTCAGCAGATGTATGGAATCTTGCCATCCTTCTTTCCTACCGACGACGGCTGATTCTAAATGGTTATGAAAGTCTTCTCTGGTCTTCTCCTTGTTTTTCTTCTTCCCCAATACTGTCCTTTTAGTGTGCCGCGAGTGTAGCAGCAACCCGACGGCGAAGGATCCCTTGTCTTAAATACTATTTAAGACAAGAATCCTGATTCCCCTCGTAACCAGGATTACTATTGCTTACTACCTTCATCTGAGCAGACCTCTATTTTTGAGAAAGATCTGATGTACATTGCTACAAACGTTAGTAGTAGCGGGTAAACCATTCGCCATTCGCCATACAATTTCGAAATTATGAAACTTATTCTAGGGGTTTCTAAATGAGCGATTTTTCGGTAATCGCGCTCATAAAGAGGCACACAACAAGCCCGACCGAATATCCAAACTCGAAGTGCTGGACAAATCACGTAGCGTAGATTCATTGCTCCATAATATTATGGGTAAATAGTTCATAATAATATAAAAAAGCCATCTATGGCGCTCATTAGGGGAGGTCTATGTCCAGCAGTGGACTATTATAGGCTGGTGATGTTGATGTTGATGATGAATATAAAAAAGTTAGTTGTTTCAACTATGTAATAAATTTTAGCACTTTATTATCTTAATATATAAAGGAACGAGCGATTTTCTGGCGACAACGCCCAGCCTAAACCGCTGAAGCTAGAAAGCTGAAATTTGGAAGGTAGGTTCCTTTTACAACACAACTACCCGCTAAGAAGGGATTTTTGAAAATTCCACCCCTAAGGGGGTGAAATGGGGGGTGGAAGTTTTTTTGGTCCTTTTTCTAACTCTGTAACCGGTGGCCCAATTTTCTTGAAATTTACAGGAAATACTAAACATACAAAAATATTGAACACGTGTTTCAGGATTTTTCAAAATATTCCTGAAAATAGGGTGAAATGGGTTATTCAAGTTTGAGATTCGTAGTTTGCCTCCGTATTGAAATGTCTATAACTTTTAAATATAGCATACTAATGACTTGAAACTTTCAGTATGTATTGAAAAACTATAAATCAAACCACGTGTTTCAGGATTTTTCAAAAATGTTACTATATAAGTATAAAAAGGAAGTCGAATTACTTAAGATTTTTGAGATTTTTTTTAACAAATGACCCAACATGAAACTTACTCAGAATACTAAACAAACAAAAATATTGAACACGTATTTCAGGATTTTTTCAAATATTCCTGAAAATAGGTTTAAATGGGTTATTCAAGTTTGAGTGATTCGTATTTTGGCTCCGTATTGAAATGTCTATAACTTTTTAATATAGCATACTAATGACTTGAAAATTTCAGTATGTACTGAAAAAACTATAAATTAAAACAAGTGTTTCAGGATTTTTCCAAAATGTTACTGTAAAAGTATGAAAAAGAAATTGAATTATTGAGGTTATTGTGGTGAAATTTATCAACCATTGACGCTATTGGCTTGAAATTTACAGAGAAAACTAAACAAACAAAAATATTGAATACGTATTTTAGGATTTTCAAAATAATCCTGAAAATGGGATAAAAACGGTTATTCAAGTTTGAGATTCGTAGTTTGGCTCCGTATTGAAATGTCTAAATCTCTTTAATATAGCGTGCTAATGAATTTTTGTATGTCCTGAAAAAAACATTAAATTCAATATGTATATCAGGATTTTCCAAAATATTCCTTAAAATGGGTTGACGCGGGTTATTAAAGTTTGAGTGATTAAAGATTGGTAGTTTGGCTCCGTATTGAAATGATTGTAACTTTTTAATGAAGGATAACGACATTAAATTTCAAATATATACTGGAAAAACAATAAATAAAAATAGGTGTTTCAGAGTTTTTCATAAAAGTTACTATATAGTATAAAAGGATGTCGATTTCTTAAGAGTTTTTAGAAGTTTTCCCAATTTACTTGAAACTTACAAACAATACCAAACAAACAAAAATATAGAATACTTATTCAGGATTTTTCAAAATATGCCTGAAAATGGGGTGAAACGGGTTATTCAAGTTTGGGATTTGTAGTTTGGCTCCGTATTGAAATGTCTTTAACATTTTTTATATGGCGTATTAACGAATTTGAAGCTTCCAGTGTGTACTGAAAAAAACAATAAATAATAACATGTCGCCGCCCCCACCGAATAATATGGTTACCGACTATTACGATAGAAGTGTTTTTATTTGAAATAATTGTTCCTGAGATGCGATTACACCTTGTCAATTTTTTTCAGGCAAATCGTACGAGTAGTTCTTGAGATAGGCTTTTTGTAATGGATTTTACTTTATTATTAAACGAAAAATAAAAACAACATTTTGATCCGAACAACATTGCAACAGGTTAATACTCACTCCTCGGTTTCTCGCTTTTTGTTGTAAGATGCGATTGCGATTTTATTCGAGAAAGAAGTATAAAACTTAGTTTTCGTAAAGTAGAAAACCCTCTTATTCAGGTTTTCTTTGAAGTTCTTTATTACAGTATAGTTTATTACTATATTTAATTCAAAATATCTGCAATGGTTACATCTATTAATGTATTTTTAATATAAAAAAGCCATCGTAATCTATGTAGAGATAGTAGGTTGCGATGATTTACTCACTTAATGACAGATTATGAAATCCCGAGATGTGGCTTTGGTAAGCTTATAGTAGCCAAAGCAACGTCATTTAACATCGCTCTCATTTCGTCTTAGGTAAAAAAAAAAGTGATAGCACATGACCCTCACCCAGCATGAGCTAACGTCCAACGATGATTATATTGTGCTCTAATTTAGAAGCCCCCATTGTTTTTTACTCTTTGCCAAGATTTCAAGTGCTTGATATTAAAATCCTAACCACCAAAAATAATGAATACCGCAGATCAAAAACAAAAGCGGATACTGCATATCAAAACGACCAAACACACTCGCAAGGGCTACAGAATCCTACCGAGATCTGTACACGAGCCAAAATAATGTGCCAGATACAAAGCTGCTGAAAGCTGATGAAGATAAGGTATCGACAATATTTCCAAGAGAGGTAGGATCTAAGTTTTTTTAAACAAACCACCCGGACCCTTCTACACAAATGAATTCTTTAGAGCTACCAGAGAAGCAATCATCACAGTTCTCACAATGATATTCAATGAAATAATAAATCTGAAAAAAAACTGAATCATTATCATATCCATACAAAGAGGATTAAAATTCCACAAGTAATTATTGGGCAATCAGCTTGATGACAAGCATATACATTATAAAATATTTTCCAAAACAATTGTTGGCCGGATACCAAGCCTTTAAAACCCTAAAACACAAAAAAAAAAGTATGGCATGGTGGTTGCTAAGGCAACTAAAGCATTTAAAATACAAGGATCATTAGAAACATTTACAAATTTAGCTCTACAACCGTCAAACTGGAAAAGAACGAAAGCAGATCTTGAGAAAATATTTCAAAACCTCAATTGGTAGATTTTGGCCTAAAAATAAATGTTGATTATACTAACATAATATTTAAGGTTTGCCGATGATCTGATAATTCGGTCCAATAAGCCTGAAGAACTCGCTAATATGATACAAAGAAGGTGGAAAAGTAGGGCATCTACATATTAATAGTCTGAAAATTAAGTTTAACCAATAACACCCAATAACACTCAGCAAAATAGAGTCGGTATGTTAAGGAATATACTTATCTCGGAAAAATCCTTATCTGCTATAACTTTACCTCACCAAATTATCTAACAACAAAATAAATAGAAACAAGAATAGATAATGCTTGAAAGAGATACTGGTCATTTAATAAATCATAAAAAACAAAGAGCTTTGTCTGAAAATTTAAAGGAAACTTTAAAATAAATGTATTCTTCCAATGTTTTAATTTAAGAAACCAAACATGGGACTTGAGGAAAGCGCATAATAGAAAGTTGGATGTTCGTCAGATTGGTCGGTGATAGGTCTTTGGAGAGAAGTTTGCTATGAATACAATCAGGCAGAGTATAATCTTTCTTTCTTTCTCCTCTATACTATGTTATTTTTATAGAAAAATAACTGTAGATCGGTCTAACTTTAAGAAGAACTGAAAAGTCGAATAAAACTATTACCTACATTTACGACTACATTACCCAGGAATCAAAATAGAAAATTTGGACGACCTTTCAAAAGGTGGAAATAAGACATAAATAAAATCCATCACTGGAAAGACAAGAATTGCCAAGGATAGAAACGAATGGAAGAAGCTAGAAGAGGCATGTGTAAACTAGGGCAAACAGATAACATGTCCTAGTATATAAGACTTAAGAAATCATTGTACGTTATCTGCATAAAGGTTTTTCATTATTTTATCTCATTTCCACGATCACGGGCCATATAGAGTCTCGGTCCTTTGGGAGGCATGCGTGGGGCCGTAGCCAACAGGACAGATGCCCTTTATGAGAGATAATTTTAAAGGCTGGGCTACATAGAACGGGTATAATCCTCGTTTGCACAATATGATATACTCGAAAATGATATCCATGATATCTTTCAGGTGTAGAGACTATAAGCATAAAGAAATAAAATGAAAAAAAGAATTTTTGGGTCTGGGAGACAGTGCGGACGCCTGACATAATTGAAAACTGTTAAAAGTGACAGACTGTGGCTTGTCGAATGTCGGATGGATTACTCAAAATATAGGCTTAAATGCCGGATATAAACAATTCCTGCGCAAACGTCTTTGGCGTTATAACGAGGGTTTTTCTCGTTATAACGCCATTAGGAACCTCCACCGCCGAGTCTACACCTTAAGATGCATCTCTTGCGACTCCATTCAGAACGGCCAATGAAGCGCAACCAATAAGTGTGGTTCTGGTTCTTTTAGAATACCACAGCTTAAGGTTCACGTCCAGATTTACATCTCCGCAAGCGGAGACGAGCACTAGAACTTCCCTGGGAGCACTCGGTATCGGTGGTTATCACAAATATCTGTAATAATAGGATAACTTTTGTATTTCCTTCGATTTTCTTTTAATACCGATTCCCAAAATGCAAATAATTTTACAGTAACCTATTTTCACATTCACTAAACTTATTATCTTCTCCAAGGAATATAAACGTATTGATTCAGATTCAGATTCAGATTCAGATTATTTATTGATAACTCTTGTTACATGTCATAAATTAAAATATACTTAAATGTTATTACAGATTTGATTCAACAGAATAATAATATGATTGCTATTATTGCTAATCATAAAATAAATTAGTTAATCTTAAAAATAAATCAATAAAGTTGTAAAATATACTGCGTAAGGCATCAGGCTACACTGTATAATTTTTGTCGAAAAACTCGTCAATTCTATAAAAGGCTTGCTCGATGAGCCAGTTCTTCAATTTGTTTTTAAAGGATTGCGTTGTTCGGGCAGCGGTAATATTTTCCGGCAGGCGGTTGTAAACGGCTGGCCCCATCACGTGAACCAGTTTCTTCGATTTAGCGAGCCGCCGCTGTACCACCTGCAACCTTCGAGCGTGCCGGGTCGGGTACCTGTGGCCGTCGCCGAGCCCTGCGTACTCTTCCAGGTGGTGATGAGCATACACAGCTGCATTAAAGATGACGAGGGCTGGTACAGTCATTATTTTTAGCTTCTTGAAGAGAGGGCGAGCCGAGGTATTCCAGGAGGCTCTCACAATAGCTCGTACAGCTCTCTTCTGCATTCTGAACGCTCGCTCCCAGTCGGCAGCTCTGCCCCACAGCTCCACGCCATATTGAAGAAGCGAGTGAACAGATGCGAAGTAACAGCTTCTTGTCATCCCTTCTTCAAGCGTAGCCGATAAACGCCACAAAGCGAAGCAGGCCCTGCCCACCCTCTCGCAGAGTCTATCAATGTGTAGCTCCCACGATAGTCTCTCATCTACCATAAAGCCTAGGAATAAAGTATGCTTCACCTGTGTGATTGTGGCACCCCCTAGGAACACATTCAATCTTCCACAGGTACGGCCTGTAAGGTTGAAGTGTACAAAACTGGTTTTGGCCACATTCAAGAGGAAACCGTTACAATGGAACCATTCATGGAGCCCCGCAGCCACCACGTTCAGCCTCCTCTCCAGGCCATCTAAAGTAGGCGCCGTCACGACAGCGGCAACGTCGTCCGCATACATAAGTATATGCGCGTCACCTATGCAGTCAGGCAGGTCGTTGAGGAGGAGGGAGAACATGATATTCGACAGCGAGGATCCTTGGGCCACACCTATAGTCACCCCGAGAGGCGCCGACTTGACCTTTCCGTCAACTGTTACGGTCTGCGATCGGTTTCCCATAAAGTTTTTCATAAGGGAGAGTGCGGGGCCATCAATACCGTAAAATGCCAGCTTCGCGGTGAGCACACTATGATCGGCTACATCAAAGGCCTTTGATAGGTCGCACAGAATGACCGCGACTTGCAATCGTTCTTCCCGAGCCTGCAGCACGCGGCTGACCAGCTGTCGAGCGACATCTGTAGTCGACCGCCCCGACCTGTAGGCGAATTGTCTGTCGGAGAGGGATTGAGTATCCGCAAGGTATTCCGTGAGCCTTCCGCTGAGGCCGTATTCAAAGACTTTTGTTATGGCGGGTATTATTGAGACTGGTCGGTAGCTGTTTAGGTCTTCCTTTTTACCTTTACCCTTGTATAGGGGCGAAACTCGCACATTCTTAAATACCTGCGGATAATGTCCCTCTCGCAAGCATAAATTAAAAAGTGTTGACAAAATGAAACAAAGTGACTCAGCGGCGGCGTGCACCAACGACACTGATATGTCGTATATATCCTTCGTAGACTTATGCGCTACTCCGTTACATAAGATTTTATATGTCTCGAATGGCGTGAAGGGTTTGAACCTGAGTGAGCGGTCGGCGGGGGCGCGCGCCCCTACCAGTGCATGTAACGCAGCCGTAACGTCGGCGGCGGGCGCGCCGCAGGTTACCGCGGCATTCACGAAATGTGCGTTTAAGGCGTCCGCCACCTCCGCCCCGCTCGCGTACCTGCAGCCGCCAGGGGTCCGGAGGGTATCGACAAGCTCGAGGTTCAGTCGACGTCGTCCGGTCTCAAGTCTCACTACATCCCACATAGATTTGGACGCGTTAGTCGAGTTAGATATAATGTTACAATAATAACGGCTTCTCTCTGTTTTAAGAATGTGATTAAATCTTATTTGATAATTATCAAGTTTATTTAATAAATCTTGGTTTGAAGGAAATTTTGCAACACTAGACTTAATCTCTCTCAGTAGGAATTCTAGGCACACAATTTCTTTAGTGACCCATGAGTTTGTTTTTGACTTATAGGATACGAGTTTAAAAGGAAAACATATATCTATTTTATTTATTAAAATATTTATAACTGACTGGGCCAGCTCGTCTGCGGTCGCCCGCCTTTGACTCACATCCACCCAATCGACACTCTCAATCGCGGATATAAAATTAAATAGATTCGCTTTAGTATATGACCTCAAACGACGCGGTGTGGGCGGGGCCTTGGGTTCGCATAACAGGTCGACTCTCACGGCATGGTGATCGCTCCACAGCATGCGCGCCGCGGTCGCTCGTACTGTTCCGGCGTGCACTCGCTCACCGCTCACGTAGGCATGATCTAAGCAGGTGCTAGTCGTACCAGTTATCCTCGTGGGAACATTGATAATGTTACTGTAATTACGCGAATAAAGAATGTCATACAGTTTTTTTTGATCGCTGTTTAGCGGGCATATGCAGTCTATATTCATGTCACCAACGACGACGCAATCCTTTCCGCTGTTTACTAGCGTATCGAGCAAGCGCTCCAACAATGGATAGAATAGTGAAACAGGTGTTTTGTTCGACCTATAAATACAAACAACTACAATATTATATTCAGTAAGCTCCACAGCGGATACCTCGCATACTTGCTCCACGGATTGTAAATTTACGTTATTCATTTAAGCTTAATTGAGTACCGAACAAAATGGTAACATTGCATTACCGATACAACCAACATCACTATTTTGAGTTCAATAAGATCGCGAAGACCTATTACTGTACAGGCTATTATCGACAATTTCCGCGAATAAAATTGTAATGTTACTTTACGGTGTAAAAATATGGTCTTGATTCTGGTAAAACATATTTTTATTTATTACTCTGCATTCGTAAACACAGTTATAATTTAAATTATATTGCATATACAAAAAAAATATTGCTATCTTTTGGTATTAAAATGAACCCGATAAGTAAAGTACTTTAGGAGTTATTTAAAAAAAACGGTTTTTTATTTTTCCTGTAAAATTTTGTTTTTTTGATTACGATTTTATTCGGTGGGGGCGGCGATGTGTTTCAGAGTTTTTCATAAAAGTTACTTTATATGTATAAAAAATAAGTAGATATATATTTATGATTTTTTTTTTGCAATTTTGTACATAGCTGGAAAATTACATTTCAAAAATAAGCAAACAAAAATATTTAATACATTTTTCAAAATATTCCTGAAAATGGGGTGAAACGGGTTATTCAAGTTTGAGTGATTCGTAGTTTGGCTCCGTATGACTTTTAATTAAGGATGGTAAACAACTTAACATTTCAAAAATATACTAAAAGAACAATAAATAAAAAACGTGTTTCAGAGTTTTTAATGACTTTCTTAACTTATGTGACTTTTTATCCTTGGTCCCAATTACCTCAAAACTTGCTGACAATACTTAAAATATCAATTTATCGAACATGTGTTTAATGATTTTTCAACATAAAATAGATTTTGAAATGATTCAGGTTTTTATGTAAGTTTTAACCAACACTTACTTGAAACGTAGAGAGAAAACTAAAATACTTCACACATGTTTCTGAATTTTTTTAATGTTTCTGAAAATGGTGTACATGGCATGCTACAAGTTCACCGAAGAAAATAAAATAGTTAGACTCCGTGTCAGCTGTAACTTTTTCATTCTGTTTTATTGACCTGAAATGTTCTGTAGGTATACAACAAGGTGGTTTCTGAGAAGGCAATGGATGACCAAATCCGAAACCATGAGTTAAAAATACGTCTTTGTAAGGATTCATGAGAAAACCATACATACCAGATTTTTTAATTTTGTTGGATGGAACACTAAAAAATATAACTTATATTTATATAGCAACAGATTTGGTTATTATTATTCTTTGAAAAAAATGTATAATTAATCAAAAGAAAAGGCCATTATTATAAACTTTTTTCGAATACTCTAATGAGATAGAGTAATTTTTACAATATTTTTGAACAACTGGTATGCTTGCATTAAAGGCTGGCCTTTAATTCAATTGTGTTTTTTTCTTGATAAAATATCAATTCGTAATAATTATTTTGAACTTAGTCCGTGACTCCTTTCACGACTTTTCTGTTAGTCGCATGGTTTCTGATTTTGCCATCCAATCCCAACTCAAATTGCCAATCTGTAGATATATTGAAATAAAATAGGATTAGGAAATTTACAAATAAAATGGGCAGTGTAGAATGTGTGAAGTCCACCATAGACCATTAGATTCACTTTGCAAAAAATACAGTAAATGGTTATTTTTTAAAGAAAACCCATATAACGGGCTTATACATGATATTTAAAGCGGTTTTCAGGAATTTCCGACTCTTTAAATAGGGTATTAGCTGATTTCGTCAAGATTTTTTACTCTAAAGTCGTGGGCTCCTCTACCTGAGGCTGAAAACAAGATGTTCTTAAATTTACCAACAATTTTCCATTAAGAGCATAATACATAAAAAATTAGAGAACCTTGACTTATTTAATATACTAGAGGCAGGGCAGTTTCCTTCTGTGTATTGCCTAATCCCTTCACTGCGATCACCAATCCGCCTGACAACGTGATGATTGTGGCAACACCTCCCTTTTTTGGTGTTCAGCAGTGGGAGTACTGATATTTAAGAATAATACTTAGTAACGTGATTTTGCATAAAGTTGAAGATGTTTACAATAGGTTAAGTTTTTAAACGTAGATAAGTGATTTTAATCTGGTTACCTCTGGTTGCTTTTCCGGTTCCGGTACAACCTCCTGAAAATCAAAATGTCAGTATAAGTTCTTACTTTACCCTGAGGTTTATGGGAATGGTTTATTGAGATTTGCGGCTGACAACAGTAGAAAACCGGCTTTGTTATCTGATAACTACGCCGAACCCGACTAATAATCCGACAATTGCCAAATCTGACAATTCATCTGATCAATTGTGGGGTTTGATAATATGACAATGATACCATCGCATTATCAATGTATGGTCTACCTAAGGAAAGAAACATAGAGTTGATTTATAGTGTATCCATTGTGGGGTTTGATTGATCAAATCAATTGTGAAAAACTGTATAATAGTGAATAGTAAGTAGTAGTAATTTATTTATTTGACTTTTTATTTATATGACTTAAAAAAGACAGAATACAAAAAAACAATATAAAATATCTATAAACAAGAATAAATTGAGAACAAGAGTACTAATAGGTAGGCATAAACAGATAATTTATTTAAAAGTAAGGTATGATCTTAAATTTAAGTAGATAAGGCTTAAACTATCATTAAATATGTTGGAACTTTCGCAGGAAATCGTTGAGTAGTGCGAGTGCTCTGAGTGTAGGAGCATTACTGGCGGCGTGTCGCGTAAATAGTGAAGAAGTGATTAGTCTAGCTGAACAGACCAAAACACCTACAAAATTAAATTAATTATGACGTCCACAAGATAAAAAATACTCACTTAATAATTTATACAACATTATCGAGAGGATTTTAATTATATGAACGTCGCACTTAATTTATCAATACTGATATATTATGATTATTTTGGTTAACGAGTAATTTCATTTTCTTATCATAAACGTGATTGATCATACAGATTTAATTAAATAAATACATACCGGGAGCTCTTCCTCAACGATACTCTCCTCCTCAACAAATTCGTCCGCATATCCAACTGGGAAGAGGTAGAGGCAGTCCCGCTCGCCTGACGCGGTGTCAGCGCTGATGTAGTACGGGTTGAGGCCAGCCAGCTGCAGGAGAGGCAGGCTCCTCTTGCGGGACACCATCAGGGCCAGGTGGTCCCGGCTGTGATTATATTACAATCATTCACAGATAACACTGGCGATTTGAGCGATTTCAAAGCGAGGGGTGCTCGGTACGCTATCATAAATTTACACTGTTTTTTTAGAGTTTGCAGGGCAAATAATAAACCTTATAATGAGAGCACCCCTGAAAATGTGGTTGGTGTGGAGTTTACGGGACGCAGGACTTAAAAAATTTTCGACGAATTTTTTATGTATATATAACATGATTTTTTTAATGGCATCGTAAAGAGGGTCACTAGGGATGCAACTTTGGTTCAGGTAATCTACCCCAAAGTTCAATGATCTCGGCGCTAGAGGTCAACATGAAGAACTACCCCGATACAGAGCATTCCGGGAAGAGTTGATTAGGTTCAATTTGAGTGGCGGATCCGACACAGAGTACCCCGACTCCACGTGGTCTTGTGCGTGGCGCCCCTAGAGTGTATATAATAAGCCGGAGGCGCGAAGGGAGTGCAGCCTCCGCCAGCCTGGGCCAGGCTGGTCGCCGAAGGCGACCAAAAAGCCGAAGCTGCGGAGGTGAGCAGTGGTGCCTGTCCCTTGTTACGCAATGGCGGAGAGGCTGCACTTCCCGCAGCGCCGGAGCTATCGCGATCGCGAAACTTTCCGGCATCGACTCCAGCAAAAACCAACGTTTTTACAAAAAAGGTGAGCGACCTTGACCTCAAAGGTCACTGACATGTGCTCGAAAATGATTAATTTAACTTTCCGGTATCGACTCCAGCGAAAACCAACGTTTTTACAAAAAAAGTTCAGTGACCTTGAGGTTAATGACCTCAAGTTCACTTATCTAAGGTGCATTTAACCTTAGGTTAAAGGTCAATGACCTTGACCTTGAAAAAAAAACCATTAATTTTTTTTTAATATACTTGAGTAAAAATGGCGCGTGTACTGTAGTGTTAAAGGTGTATTTCCCGCCAGTATTTCGTCCTGAAACGACTTAATGACTAAACTGACGTCCTCTCGCTTATCTACATTAAACATGACCAACACGTGCGGAGGAAGATATTGGCTATAGTGAATCGGGTCCCAGGAAGAAATACCTAAAGTGAATTCCACTTTAGGTAGGTAGGTAGGTACGTGCCTACTCTTTGCATAGAACTTTATTCTTTGTTTACATTTTGTCTATAGGTATCTATATACTAATATTATAAAGAGGAAAGTTTTGATTGTTTGTTTGAATTGAATAGGCTCTGAAACTACTGGACCGATTCGAAATTCTTTCACCATTAGAATCCTATACCTATAACCCCTGACGAAGAGGCTATAGAATATTTTCAAAAAAGTTAGGGATCCGTTTGAAAATTTCAATACCTACATAAAGTAACCCAAAGTGCAAGTGAGTAGGTACCTACATTTTTTATAATTTGGTAATTATACGTGCGAAGCCGGGCGGACTGCTAGGTCTATGTTATCTGTGGTGTAGAATGGATGTCATTTTGTTTTTATTTTCATAGGAATTCCGAATAAGCAATTTTTCTTGAGATTCTCGTGCATGGCAAGAAATTTTTGGTTAATTTATTATTTTGAGCCCATTAAAGATATTGGCTAAGATTTATTACTCTAAACGTATAGAGATATACAGTCAGTCAGTTATTACTTCATTCTGTGGTCTTAGAATCTGTTATATGAAACGGTAGGGCCTGATAGTTTCTTGAAAACGAATGCCTTGTTATTCCAAGACGAAAACGATTTAAAAATGTAACGTGCCAAAATGCTTGCTCATTTCCAAGCTGGAACATTTTTGTTTTGAACATTTGCCATCCACAAACGGGCAATAATGAGGACACTTTATGCATTGCTTTGGAAGGAACTGATATATGTCAAGCGGCATAAAATTAATACGATTATTCAATTTGGTCTTCCGGTAATAACAATGATTGCAATAATCCGCGCTAGATCTAAGTCTACACCGAAGGAACCGCCAAAGATAAATCTACAGGTAAGTCCACTTGCAGACAGACTCAGACTTTACCGATGCCTGTAAGGGTCTAAACTGCTGAGAGATGGAGGACGCATTATGCTGAAAAAGGACGCTATTGTGCTCATTAAGGCGAGGATTCCCGACATGAGCTCTCTCTATGGCGGCGCCTCGGCGAGTGTGAGCGAGACGGGGCGCGCAGGCAGTCGACCACGATTTTGTACATATTTACTTGTTTTGAAGAATATTTGTATGGCATATAAAAATATTTTCTAGTGATGCACTGCGTAATAACATTTGCAATGTTTTGATATACTTTTTGTGTCATTTTATTCATTTTTCTATTCACACTGATTATCATTCAAAGTTTCATTTAGAGGGAACTTTGCATTTTTTTTCCTATCGGGTGAAATATCACCAATCGTGTTTTTGTCTAGTGATGCACTAGAAAATATTCTCAACTACATATATATGTATGAATTTCAAAACTATAGGCCTTATAGTTATTGAGGTACGGCCATTTAAAAATCCCGAAATTCGGGAATCCTTGCCTTAAGGTGCGGTCGTAGCTGTCTCACTTCTGCAGAGCATTCCTCCAGTTTGTCTTTCACGCCATCATCAGCAAAAAAACCATCTTGCACATGGAGTAGTAACATCACAGTACAAGTTGTTGCTAGTAATTTTGCTCCGTTCACTATACGGTCTTTCAAACTTCTTAAATCTTTATGACTTATTTGTGTTTAAAATTATGAACCTAACCTCTTGCTGCTTTAAGGACCACTACTCTGTCTGTAAATATGTAATTTTGATTTATTTAATTTATTAAGTCGCCTCAGGTGTTCTGTCTGTTGAATGACTGCGAAAATCTAAATAGTCCTTTATTCTGATATTCAGTAAGGTAGCGTGCGTTTTGTTTTTGAAGGCCCCGGCTTCGCACGTGTTTAACAAAAATTAAATAGGTACTTTTTACACGTTGAGTCACTATTGAAGTTATCATACGGATACAATATTCATTATATCCGTATGAAGACTTTAATTAATGTTAGATTCTAATGGTGAAAGAACTTTTTAAATCGGTCCTGTAGTTTCGGAGCCTATTCAATTCAAACAAACAATCAAAGCGTTCCTCTTTATAAATATATATATTGCTCGCGTTTGCTTTGCCTTCGCAGCTCAAAATCTCAATATTTGTCCCAGCTAGCAGGGCTTCTCAGTGTAATCCTCTTTTGTTCAAATTTTCCCAATCGTTGCTAAAGTCTTTTAGTTTCGAGGCTCGCTCCGCTTGCTGTTTTTCTAAAGTCTTTTCTTTAGCAATTTTCCAAATTGCCGCTAAAAAGTGTGCTTGCAGTTTTTCATTTATTTAGTCAACTAACTTATTTTGAGGCCCGTCAAATACGATTTACCTAACTTTTAGAATCGCTGATCAAAAACATTATATTTATTCATCTTCCGAAGAATTTTTCATATGTTAAAACTACAGCACCTCGCTGTATTCTCTAGGTATACCTAACCCTAAATTGCGAACATTAAACAGAGAGCAGGACAACTTTAGAATTCCTGTTTACGCGCTAAGCGGTAGACAACATGTACTATGGAAATTCATTTATAACGTATTTTTAGGGTTTTGACATCGGTTTCAAAACCCTTATGGGATCACTTTGATTCTGTTTTGTGTTTTGAATCCTTAATATCTTAGAAACTACTGCAGCTATTGACTTGAAATTTGAAATAATAATACGTTTTGTGCGCCCGTACAGATCTATAGAAAAATAAATGAAAAATCAAAATGAAGATTTTCAGTAGGTACAAATTTTGAAATCAAAATTTTAAATGGGACCTACAGAGTCGAAAGTGGTATCAAATGAAAGGTAATGGTTTGTAGATTCCAAAATAGTTTTTTGAAATTTTGGTAGAATTTATACTTTTTAAAATATTTTGAAAAAGGTTAAAAAAAATTACCATCCCCCCCTATCTCCGAAGATTGCAGAGCGATCGATATAAAATGTACCAAGTGTTTATAGATATTGATCTATATTTTACAGGAAAAATATAGAGAAGTCTGTAAAATTTTTTGAAATATGGTCAAAAAAGGGCGGGAAAAATTTCTAAAGGGGTGACTACCCCACCAAGTTGGTTATCAAATGAAAGGTATTATTGAAAGGTTTGTACATTCCAACAAAGTTTTTGAAATTTCGATAGATTTTATACTTTTTGATATATTTTGAAAAAGGTCGAAAAATTGAGCGGTACCCCCCTTCTATCTCCGAACTGTGCAGAGCGATCCATTTGATATGTACTAAGAATTTGTGGATACAGATCTATATTTTACAGGAAAAATAAGAAGAAGACTGTAAATATAAAACTTTTTGAAATATGGTCAAAAAACTAATTTTCATACAATGGGGGCTATTTCATTGAGAGCAATATCAAATCAAAGGTATGGATTTCTACAATTCAAAACAGGTTTTGAAAATCGTATAAGTTTTATACTTAGTGAAATACGTTGAAAAAAGTCGAAAAAAAAATTGTAGGTACCAACCCACTTACCTACCCACTAATCTCTGTAGTAACTGTAATAGCAGTTCCACAACGCACCAAAACCGTTGTTCTCAAAATTTCAAAGTCCCATACTCAATGTATTCCACTACGCTCGAATTTTTAGGTCATAAGATTATTGAATTAAAGAATTCCACCGTGTGGTCCAATAATTTTTGAGAAGAGATATGTATCCTGGATAATCCACACAGTATCATTTACCCACAAGCTAAGCAAAGCTTGTGTTATTGGTATTACTGCGATAGCTCCCAACTAACACTTAGGCGCTAAGACAAGAGCTATATTAGATGTATAAGAGCGCTAACCAGATCTTACAGTTATTAATAAGTGTTACTATTTGGAGTTAGAGCGTACTATAACTTGTATATACCCCCGAATTGGGCACACTTTTTTATCACCTTGGGTTATTTAATGGCTGTATAACAGAGTTACAGATTTGGTTGAGAGGTATAATAGAGCTATTAGAGAGCTATAATAGCGAAAACTGAAACTACAAGAGATAAAAAGGTGATAAATAAGCGGAAGTTAAGTCCTTTAGTGGTAAAATAGATTAATATAGCGTTTATTAACTCTTTGGGTGCTTAGAGGGCTGCAAATAGGTGAATACTAACTCCTTAAGGGGTACAACAGAACTACGAAGTCACTCACTATGTCTTTAGGTGATTTGAGGGTGGCAAATAGGTGATTATTAACGCGTTGAGCTCTAAAATGTATCCACAAGAACGATATTAAGGTTCTTAAACTTTAACATCAGGATATTCTTTTTTTTATCAACAGAATAATTACTTCTAGTTTTGTGTGCGTAAAATGTTTAGATATTTATTAATCCAAAAAGGTGCCTCGTTTGTGAAACTGAAATGAAATCGTTTAGTTCCAACTTATTGACTACAGGAGTGGTTGATTTTTCACTGCGAACGTAAGTACATTGTGATTAAGTATATGTATTATTAACAAATTATTCAAGCGCCCGATGACTAATGTCTCTTTACTGAAAATAAACAATGTATTAGATATGGAGTAACATAAAAGTTTTCGAAGAATCGAATAAAACATTGTTTATTCCAGTTTAAAGTATCGTGCTAGTCGTAATTAATACACATAATGAAGCATAAGTAAAATACTTTATATAAATCATAATTTCTTCTGTTTTTATAACCTTAGTCAGATCAATTCGCAACCTTTAAATGGTGGGCAAACAAATTAAGGGATCCGTAGTACTGTCTGTCCGTAGCTTTTTGAGTGACATTCATTACACTTCTATTTTACAGTAACGCGAAAGTAACGCATACTGCTACTTTAAAACCACTCAAAAATAAGAAAAAGGTCCTTTGTATTATGTTTATGTTTAAAATTTATCAATTATTTAGAAATCAGATATAGATTTCTGTGTTAGGCTTATAAGTACTTATGATAGGATGCCGGCATAGGAGATTCAATTTTATGTATATATTTTATTCACTGTATCTTTTCTCTCTCCTCTCATTCATCTCCTTCATCCTCCTTCATCTCCTCTTTTCAGTGACGTCATGAAATAACTTGTATTTTAATTTCAGAATGCCGTACACAACAATTGTACAAACTATAGAAAAAGGAAAATATGTGCTGTGCACTGCATGCTCCATCGGATCCATGGAAACATAGTAATAGTACTAAAATGGCCTAAATGCAATGCGTTAAAACTTGTAAAATCCACAAACACCTTACTACAACTTGATGGGCGACGAATAAAGTGTCAAGTAAAAAGAAGAAATATTTCAACTTATGCAGAAGCTGAACGCGAATTAGATTTTTTGTTATAACGATATGAAAACGTGTAAAACTTGACAAAAAAAAAGAAAGAGAAAGATGATGTTGATAAAGGACTTGATAAGTCGGAAGGCGGCCTCTGCAAAAGAGACCCAGTACAAGCTGTAGGTCTGATTGTGAATGATATGATACAAATTAATAACCTCTTGATCTTGACTATATTTTTATTGATTTATTACTATAAATCTTGATGATAAGCTGAATTTCATGAATCTTTATCAGATAATTTTGTTGCTTTATAGTTTTTAAATGACAAATATAAGGATTCAGTGTGATAAATAAATATATTTGAATATGATTCATTTAAAGAAAACCTAAGTAAATTTACTTTGTGAAAAGAATAAAAGAAATGTGATTGAAATATTGTGTTTAATTTGATTTATTATTTAGAAAATTATGTACGGGACCCAGATTGACATTTTCGCAGAAAACTCCCGCTTGACTACTTCTAGTATTTACTATCACTTCGCCATTGCTCTGATATCAACAAGTGAACAAATACGGGTTACAGAAGAGGTATTGAGATCTATTACTCTACCTAAACCTATACAGAAGTGACATTAGGCACTAGAAGTTCTATGATAGCGAAAAATGTTCCCACTGTTACAACTTTAAGTAATATAAGAGAGTATTGTACCTCTTTAGGTATTTGGTGCTATAATAACCATTGTATAAGTAATTATTGCTTTTGTACAACTTTTAGTTCTTGGCGAGAGTTCGTTAGCGCTTGCATAGCACTTTGGGGGGTTGTAGTCAGTGCTTACTTCTTATTTAGATTCTATGGTTGTAAGATTCACTTACAGCTATAAAACAAGATGCTTAGCCTGTATTATAGCGTTACAAATTGCTGCTGTATGTCTTTAACCTTTAAACTCATCTTGTTATTGCCCTTAAAACTATGCTGTATAGCTCACAGTGGAATATTTTGTTAGACTACACTCTTATGTTGCCAAAAGTTGTTATTGCTGCTGCTATAGCACCTTTATATCACGTTAAGATCTAAAATAAGCTCTAATTGACGCCTAATTGTTTGTTGGTTGGTATAACAGCTGTTATACTTAATAAAGTATAAGTATCACATTAGATGATTTATTTTTGTGTACGTAGAAAAGGAGTAGAACCAGAACAAATAATCTGCAGATCTTAAAAAAAATTATTCCCGAAGCGGGAATCAAACCGCAACCTCCTGCGTTGTAAGCCCACCGCGCCAAGAGGTCGTCATATAATTACGTACCTATCTAAACGACAAAAGTTCAAAACCCTCGGCGCTCGAGTGTCACTCGCACTTGTCGTACTTGTTTTTAATATCATCACGTAAACTACCTCTATATTTATCTGACCTATTCTGACGATGTTTTTATTAATGTTTCAGAATGAAACCGACCAAGAGCTTCCGAACTCCCTTTATAATGTTGACGAGGCGATGTTGGTACAGATGATGAAAAACAGTATCGTTTGCTTTTATGTCCTTCTCATTTCCAGTGTCAGCATATACATTAATATAATGACACGGATGTTGAGCGAACGGGCTGATGGTATTCAGGTATTTTTTTTCTATTATCATCAATCAGTCTTTATAAGCCCACTGCGGGACAGAGTCAATCCCCTAATGACCGCCATTGCGCCCCGTCTCAGATAATTCATACTAATCATTTATCCGAAGGTCTCTACGTCAAGGTTTTTGTCAATTTAGTGCGTAAACCCCCACGGAATATAAGAATAAATATATTGGTTTTTTATAAGTTATTAAAATATTTCGATTTCGCCGCGACATGAATGGCGCTAGAGTCTGAAGGAAGGCCCAGAGTTTTTCGACTCCTACGTCACTTGACATCGTGGGGCAATTTGTAAGCGCACCCTTTACTGAGGCACAGTTGTGGGTTCAAGTCCCGTCCTGTTAACACGAATAAAATAAGAATAGGATGGCCTCTCGGCTAACTTCACTCATATAGGTAAGTATGCTCGCGAGCAGCAGAACACACTTAAAAATAGAACAGTGCTTTTTATTTGTATTTTATTTACATTAGTGACCCGAAATAGTTTATTTTATTAATCGCAAGGTTGGCAGCACAGCGACGAGGCCTTATTTCTACGTCAGTGTACTACGCAACACGATTCTGAGTGAATGTTCATAGGCCTACGCCCTTTTGTCGATTTTCTCAAGTTTTTTGTGGATTGTTTAATAGTTAATGTTGTTTTTATAATTATCATCATTATCATCACCAGCCTATAATAGTCCACTGCTGGACATAGGCCTCCCCATAATTCATCACTTGGGGGTTATTGCCCATAATTCCCACGCTGGGCAAACATGGGGTAGAAATACAATTTGAATATTACCAAAAAAAGAACGAAGCAGTAAGCAGAAGTTGGAAAAAAAAACACTTATTTTCAGGAACTCATAAAAATGAACGGCGTGTCCCCAACATCCATGGGCATTGCGTACTTCATATGCAGTTTGCCTCCGGCATTGACCTTTTCTTTAGGCTGGACTATAGTGATGGAAATGTGCAAAAGGCCTATCATAGAGTATACAAGTGGTATCTATATATTCATCGGTTTGCTGTTATATGCAGTGTTTCTCGTCGCTTTCGGTATGGCGTCCAGCTACGTGATCAATAACTGTAAGTTTTACCTACCGTTTTACTTGCTTGTACGTTGCCACATAAATATATGTACCTACCTATATAAGATAATCAGTCCGATGATTATTATTATAAGCAGTTCCCCTCCGCGTCTACAGGAACGTCCCGAGACTGCCAAACTCAAAAGTAACGAACCGTTTTTTATTTCACTTATGAACGAAGTGATTCATCGGTTTATTATTCTTTGAGAATTTGTTAGAATTGGCTGAAATACGTTGATAACTGCTGAAAAGACGGAAAATGCTGACGTGTGCGATCAGATAAGTGAAGTTACAAATAAATGCGCAATGGGTACCATGTCCCATGGTACCCATTGCGCATTCCTGAGGAAAAGCTATATTCAATTAGGTTGCGGGTTCAACTCCCGTCGCATTAAAATTTTTGGTGATATTTAATCGCATACCTAGCTACAAATCTTTTAAATGCCAAAGACTCCAAGACAGCGAGAGTTGATTTTAGGTTCGAAGTTTGTTTTATCATGGATCATAGCAAATAGCTTACAAAACCTTTTTACCGATAATTTTTTGGATTTTTTTGTCGTACATTGCTTAGTCAATCAAAAAACTTTATGTATTTTTTTTTGTTTGCAGCTCATTTCGGGTCCGTGGCAGCTATATTTATCTACGTAGCCACTTTAATGGTTGACAAGTTTTTCATAGAGTTCCCTCCAAGGAACGGGCTCCTCAAATTGTCAACAGGGATGCTGTGGCATATGCCTCTTACATGGATATTAAGTGAAATATTCATCTTCGAAGCTTATAGTAATTCTTACTATTTTTATTTATTTCAACATCAAAATGTATCTTGGCATAAGACTTCTCCATGCAGGCATCTTGGCCCTGAGCTATCTATTGCCAGCTAGTAGCATCGAATGTGGGATAGAAAATCTTTAGATGATAAAATAAATATGCTCCCGCTTTATCAATCAATTATAATATAAATATATATAATTGATTGATGATTTATGAAAATATTTGATAAAAACGTTTCAGAAAAGTGTTAAAATTGTAAAGGAAGTAGTTATCGATCTGGATACGCTATGTATGACTATACATAAGTACCTATAATTTTCTCGAAAAGTAATTAAAGTTTTTATTTTAATTCTTTGGTAAAATATATTACTAATTTAAATTGTATGTTAATATCTACGGCAGTTGCTGAGATTATCACAGATTGAAAAAAGTACAGACCCTCCAAAAATTGGTTTGAAACCGTCGTCGCATCGATCGCTGTAGTTTCGAGCGTAAATTTTATCTATTATGATTAAATAACTAATTTTTAAGTTAGGCACTTAAATGAATAGAGTTTTGAGACAAAATAAAAGACTGGTAGTTAAGCACTAACCAGTTTTTTTCTGAACTACTAATTAAACAATGATTGACTTTGTAGAATATCGACCAAGTTTAGTTACAACCCGTGTTTCTAAAACTGGGAAGTAAATAAACCGAAACTATGTGTCAACGCATGTAGAGTCCTATACAACTGGCCTTCCCAACCCTACTAAATTACTATCATATTATATTTCTTATTTAACTTGTATTTTGTGACGTGTCCAAAAAGGAAATAAAGCACTTTGATTTTGATTTTGATATATTTCTTTGTAGAGAAGCCGCTTACAATATCGGACTTAAATTCCAAGTTAAATGCGAAGGGTTCTGTACTCGAAGCGTACATCTGCCTAATTCTGCAGAGTGTGATCTACTTCGCCCTCACGTGGTATCTCTCGTACGTACGCCAGGGGAACTTCGGAAACTCTTTACCCTGGAATTTCCCCTGCCGGGTAAGTCTTATTTACTTACTTATTTCTTAATTTATTGCATACTTATACATTATAATAACATAGTTTTCGCTTAGCCCATGTCCACTGCTGGACTTACAATATTGATAGATGCTGTGTGAAATAAGTAAAATAATTTTTTCATAGGTAGCTTAGAAGTAAGTAGGTACGTGTAACATACTTGGAGATGAATAACCTCCTTAGTATCAATCAATACGGTTTCAGACATGGACGCTCCACTGATGATGCAGTACTTACTCTTACCTCACTGATTAAAAAATACTTAGATGGGGGTGATAAATGTATTGGCATCTTCTTGAACCTACAGAAGGCGTTTGATACGGTGTCGATCCCTATTCTTTTATCGAGATTGGAGAGTATGGGTATCAGAGGCATAGTGCATGACTGGTTTACGAACTACCTATCAGGTAGATCACAAAAAGTTCGAGTAGGGGGTCATGTAAGTGAGAGTAACGCGTGTACATTTGGTGTACCACAGGATAGTACATTAGGTCCAACACTTTTCCTAATATACATAAACGACCTTTGTAGTACTACCTTGATGGGACTAGACCTTCTGATGTTTGCAGATGACACCGTGCTCCTAATACATGACAAAACATGGCAAAAGACTGCACGCCTAGCAGAGAGAAATCTTGCGGTTGTTACTCATTGGCTAGAGGAAAGTCTCCTTACGTTAAATACTAGCAAAACAAAGTATATGTGTTTTAGTAAAACAAATTATGGACGTCCTTCTAAAGCTCTTGATCTTAAAATCCACACGTATCCCTGCAACGTTAAAACCGCACGTGATACTTGTCTATGTTCAACTCTTTCCCAGGCGGAATCGATTAAGTATCTTGGTGTTCTTATTGACGACAAATTGAACTGGAATTAGCACATTTCAGCACTTGCCTCTCGAATCAGGAAATTAATTTATATTTTTAAAACATTAAGATCTGTAGCCGATAAAAACCTTTGTATCCAAATATATAAGGCATTATGAGAATGTATTTGTAGGTACTGCATCTGTTCCTGGGGAAATGCCGCAAAAACCCACCTCATAGCCTCTAAAAGTCCTTCTGCATCTCCCCTACCGTCATCCCACAACAGAAGTATACAACACTGCCAATGTGCTAACTATTAGGAAATTATTTATCTTTGAAACACTTAAGCGGTACCACAAACAAGTAGTCCCCTATTTGCCTCCATTAAAAAAAATAATATTTAGATGTCCTGTTCCAAAAGTAAAATCACGTTTTGCCAACAAACAGTATTACTACATTGCTCCCCAACTCTACAATAAATTAAATATAGACCTTAAAACAAAATCAGTGATATCATAAAAAACATTTGAATTTAAAAAAATACTTATAAATTGGATTAAAAACTATGACTATGAAGGCATTGAAAAAATGCTTGTTGATTTATACTTCTAAATAAATAACAGCTACACACATAACACACATATTATAATATAAAATCTCTATTACAATAATAAAATATGTATATAGGTAAAACTGTATAGATATTATATACCTATTTATATTTGTAAATTTTGTATTGATTAGTCAAATTAACATGTGATGAGGTACACAATTATTATTCTTCTATTTCTTATTTATTTTTTAAAGTATAGTTTTGCATTTTTTTTTTACTATTTTTATTTTAATTTGAAATGTTAATTTAATTGAAATTAACATTGACATTGTTAATTTCAATAGTAGGGTTTTTTCTAACTTTTGTTTATTTTATATTGGTTTAGGTTTGTTTTCTATCTCTACTTTTACTTTTAGACACGAGATATTAAACTTAATTGGAGAAGCCCTGGGTCCTAAAATACAGCCTAGGCTAGTTTGGGACCCTATGGATTCTTAGTAACTGAAAATGTATTTGTGTCAATAAAGAAATTGTATTTGTAAGGGAGCAGCAATATTTATTTACAACTTAGGACTGACATTATGTCAGTCCGTAAAGTAAAGTTGAAAATATTATACTATCTTAATTAACCCTGTATATAGAAGATACTCGCAGTATAATATTTATTTAACACACATCTTGTTAGTTGATCACTTATGCGGGAATTCAAATGTATACAAATTAAAAAAAAAAAACCATTTACTGCCTGTCTGTGCCAATAAAGTTTCTAATCACAATAAAAATGCTATAACCTGGACATTATCTCAAGCTTAGAAAGACAGAATCCGTGTGACTCGCGCGCCGCCGAGGGTTTCGAATAACTTGTAAAGAAGTTGAAGCTGGGATCCCTCGCATATGTACACACTGAAGATTCTCTTTGGTAGAGCGCGGATTAAAACTTACGTTTAAAACAGAATCATTTGTCGGTATATCAAATCAAATCAAAAATGCTTTATTGTACACCAGAAATTGAACACAACAAAAGACATTACATAAGACAAGTACAATGGGCGGCCTTATCGCTTAGAAGCGATCTCTTCCAGGCAACCTTTGGATGGAAAGAAATATTTTCATTTAAGAAAGGCAGGGGGTGTACCAACGGTAAACTAGAATATTATTATCATTATTAAGTATGCTAGAAACAAAAATTTTAAATAAATATAACTAATAACTAGCTAAATATACTTACACTGAATGTTTATATTTATAATATACTACTTAGATAGGTACATAAATAAATAAATATATATAAATATAAATATATAAAAATATAGAAGTCAATACCATTATTCAATTTTCTGACAGGAAAAACTCCTTGAGACGAGCTTTAAATACAGGTAAGGAAACTGCTTTTCTAACGGATTCCGGTAGTGCATTCCACAGCCTTATGGCCTGGATGGTGAAGGATTTGTCGTAGAAACTAGTTTTGTGAGGTGGCATATTCAAAACCAAATTTTCTGACGACCGGAGGATACGGGAAGGATGAGAGTCGTGAAGGAATTCAAAACGCTCCTTTAAATAGAAGGGAGTGATAGGATTAAAGATAATGTTATGAAGAAGAGAAAGGATATGCGAATGTCTGCGACGACGGACCGGAAGCCATTTGAGTTTAGTGCGGAACTCCGAAATGTGATCAAATTTTCGGAGACCAAACACAAAACGTATACATACGTTTTGGAGCCGTTCAACCTTATTAAGCTGCTCCTCAGTAAGGTCAAGGTAGCAGACATCCGCATAGTCAAGAATTGGAAGCATGAGAGATTGAGCGAGCACAATTTTAGTGGCAGTAGGCAAGAAGTTACGAAGTCTTCTCAATGAAGCAGCGGAAGCAAATATTTTGCGACTCACTGCATCCATTTGAGGGACCCACGACATGTCACTATCCATTAAGATCCCCAGGTTTTTAACACTTTTGCTAAAAGGAACTGTAACATTATTGAATACAATTTTAGGAAGAGTGGACCAGTCAATTTTAGCAGAAGTGCGCGAGCTACCTATAATTATGGTCTGTGTTTTGCTGGGGTTGACCTGCAGACCATAGGCTACGCTCCAATCACGAATGCAGATTAGATCGGCATTTGTACGGCGAATCGCGCTGGCCAGGTCTTGTAGTGCAGTTTGACAGTAAATTTGAAGGTCGTCTGCATAGAGATGATAGGAAGAAGTTAGTTTAAGCGAGATAGAATTGATAAACAATGCAAATAATAGTGGAGATAATACGCCGCCTTGCGGTACGCCAGCGGACGTGTTGCACCAAGTTGAGAAACAACCATCAGTATGAATCCGCTGCCGGCGCCCCTGCAGGTAACTGCGAAACCAACCAATCGCCGATGGAGATATGTTAATAAAGCGCATTAGACCAAGGAGGATTTCGAAATCAACAGTGTTGAAGGCATTGCTGAAATCGAGTAGTGTAAGGATGGTCAGATGTCCGTTATCCGTTCCCGATCTGATATCATCAGTGAACTTGACAAGAGCAGTGACGGTACTGTGACCGGTACGGAAGCCGGACTGGAAAGGATTTAAGAGGTTATGTGAAGTGAGGAAGGTATTGAGTTGACCATGAACAAGGCGTTCAAGGACTTTGGAAAGGAAAGGAAGAATAGATATGGGCCGGAAATCCGAAAAGTGAGAAGGCTTGGATTTTTTGGGAAGAGGAATAATAGAAGCTTCCTTCCACACCGTCGGAACGGTTTCGGAGATAATAGAAAAGTTAAGGAGGTGACTTATCCCAGGCAATATCTCCTCAATAATAGGAATGATCATATTGCGACCGATATTATCACCTCCCATGGCGCTAGAGGAGATGGACAGAATGGTCTTTTTAACATCACATGCGGCGAATGGACTAAAACTAAACGAAGGATAGTCAGGAGAAGGCAAGGAAGAAAGATAATTAAGAGTACTAGTTTTGACATTCATATCCATGTTGGATGTCGACGAAAAGTGAGCGTTAAGTGAATTAATATTAATGTTAGATGTACACGCTTCATGACGTGCCTTGCCAATTCCCAAGGTTCTTAAAAATTTCCAGGCTTTAGCTGGATCAACGTTAGAGAGAGAAGAGTGAATATAACGGCGTTGAGCATCCCTACACATCCTATTGCAGCAATTCCTGGCGAGGTGGTATCTTTCTATGTTTGAGTCACTAGCACATCGTTTGAATCTCGCTCTGGCAGCTGCCTTCTTGTGGATAAGGGACTTGATTTCGTCCGTGATCCACGGAGCTGGCAGCTGTTTTATTTTGATCAAGCGGATTGGTGCGTGAACGTCAAATAAATTAATAAGAATAGAATTAAAGGCTGTCAGCTTATCTTCGATATTATCAACCGCCATCACTGAAAACCAGTCTACTTTAGATGCATCGAATTTAAGCTTTTCCAGATTCATACCACTAAAATTGCGCTGGAGAAGAGTTTTGTGTCTTTGTTTAGGAGGACGAAGTTTATAGGAGAGGAAGATAAGGTCGTGATAGGAGAAGGCATCTGCTGAACATTGACCATGCTTAGCAACATGTTCTAAATATGTAGTGAGGATCAAGTCAAGAAGAGATGGGGAAAGATTAGGAGAGTGATGAGTTGTACCAAGAGGGAGAATATGCAAGTTGCAGGACTGAACAACAGAATTAAGGGCGGATGTACGTGAGTCTTGTTTGAATAAGCAAGTGTTAAAGTCACCCATAATAATGGTGTGACTGAAAATAGGTAAAAGGTTTTCCAGAGTGAAACCAGGAAGAGAATAAAGGGAAGAAGGGAGAGAAGGCTTAAGCCAGGATTCTGAAACAAGTATGGCATGGATATTTTTGGTTTCAAAAGAAGCTAACATGTCTGAAAAATGTGCTGGAATACCTACTCTGGGCGTTTATATGTACAAGGTTGAAATTGTTTGCCACATCACAAAAGTGTGATGATAGCGTATCGGAAAGGGAAGGAATACTCATAAAGCTGTCAGAACTACCAGAACTGGAGTCAATAGAGGAGAGAGAGTATAATTATGTAGATAGGTACTATGAAATTTTATATACCTATATATTTATTTTATTTTATTTTATTTATTTATTTATGGAACGCCAACAGCGTTTATATGACACATTCTTAAATTTAGGCGTATATAGGATGGAAACAGTCACACACTTAAGATACATTATTTCTAAAAAGGAAACATTGCTTTATTTTTCGAAATACCCTAAATGGCATTAAAAAAGATTCTAAAATTTGTTTAGGGCAAACCCGGGAATCGAACCCGATAAAATTTCAAACGATAAACAGTGGTTTATTCTGCTAATCGATATCGATAGGATAAATGTTCAGTTCAATCTCTCCATCAAACATTAATCGCTCTTAGAAAAATTAAGAATTTTATTTTATCATCATTCCTAATACGAAGGATACATACGAAGGACAGTAAATAGCATTTGGCAAAGACTAAAGGAGGCCTATACCCAGCAGTGGGTCACTTAAAGGTTTGCTATAGTGATGATGATAAAGGCATGATACTTATTTTATTCCACCCATTAATTAAAAAAAAAGTGTGAGTACATTGGTTTTAGGGCCGCCGGTAATAACCTCAAAGAATTCCCTGAAATAACCCTAAACGGCATGAGCATTCAAAAAGTTACATCCTTCAAATATCTTGGCCACATTGTTACCGACGACCTTAAAGTCAACGCTGACATAGAAAGAAAGCGTAGGGCCCTGGCGGTCAGAGGTAATATGCTGACTGATCCGTAGATTTTCTAGGTGTTCAGAAGATGTAAAAGTAACGCTGTTTAAAGCATATTGTCAATGCTTCTACACCGGGAACCTATGGGTTAGTCACACCAAACAGCCGCTGGAGACCCTACGAGTACAGTACAACAATATTTTAGGACTAGCTGTACCCGCGACTTCGTCCGCGATTGCCTTACATTTGTTTCAGTTACAGTTTTTCTACTATTAAATAAAAACAAAACTTCAATGTGCTGTATTTGTCTTGTTACACTTTTAATGTATTTACATAAATATATTTAGGTAAATAGCAAAATTTTATAATATAACTGTATGGATAGGATAGGAATAAAAATCTTAATCTATTATTGATCTACATGGGACAGTACCTATGTATACTGTGCCGCAGTTATCTTTATCAACATTATGTACACGACTCATAATGGAAGAAATGTAAAAACAATTTAATGTTTCTAAATGCTGTTATAATTTGAAATATAACTTAGTGAAAAACATACCTACCATAGTACTCGTGATTTTTAGGATATATACTTGATTTGTTTGGAAATTACGCTTGATTTTTATATATTATCGCAAAGTATAGTAATGGTATAATAAGTAATGGCCGTGTGGTGCCGGCATAGAATTTCACCACCCCAACTCTTCCCGTGGGTGTCGTAAGAGGCGACTAAGGGAAACACAGCGGGGGGCGGGCAGCAGCGCCCTCTGCAGAATAACTACACCGAACTGCGATCCCCAACCCACATACCCAGCGTGGGGATTATGGGCAATTAACCCCCAAATAATGATGCCATCTATGGCGCTCATTAGGGGAGGCCTATGTCCAGCAGTGGACTATTATAGGCTGGTGATGTTGATGTTGATAGATAATTAACAAATAAAAAAATAGTTATTTTAAATAAAATTTTACAAAACATTTAATAATTCAAACCAACTTAACAACACAAATAACAAACAATAAAATAGAAAAAGCAATCAATGACAGAAAGATAACACATAAAGCATTTGATGACCGGGTGGACAGTATATTTTAGAATTTGGACACGTCAGATGAGTAGCTCGCCCACAGGCACCGCGCGACATCACTGCAGCCGCGCCGCCGTCTCCTCTCCTGTCTTGCTGGGGAGCGAAAGATGTTTACAGCATATTTGGAAAAATTTGTACCATTTGTTTTTTATAGAAAGTCTGCTCTAAGCTTTCTTTGCTTGACTTGACTTTTTTAAGCCCCCATGAGCCTTCTTAACTTTAACTTTCAAAGCCGCAGACGTTTAAGCAGGGCAGTAAATGCGTTATGGAAAAAATATTTACTTGCTCTTATTTACGGTTTTGGTTTCGAGACGTCCGACTGGGGCCCCTTTTCTACTGAACTAATCACATCAATATGCCTCTGGTATCGTCACATAATCACACGATACGTTTGAGTATTCTTCCAGCAGCGGAAATCTATAGATAAAGATGGAGAGCTGCGTCTCGAAAGTCGGTGCGGTGAGAGCAGCGCACGCAATATCATTAGTATTTTTTATCTAAAGGTTCTACTTGAAAATAGATCATAGATTAAGAACTTACTTGTAGAACACCCAAAAATCTAAATCAATATTTCATTTAGAACTTACAGGACTTTTGGACACATCACCCAGTGTCAGTGTCCATACATATTTAACTGCAAAAAATAAAAACATGTTCCCACAGTTTCTTTTTCGTGGTTCCGTTCAAATGGAGACAGGACAGAATGAGGTTTCCTTCGATGAAAGAAACTACAAATGACCAGGGACTCGCGTCAATTGTCTAATTTTAAACCATCATAATATAAAGCTGAGTTTTTTTAGATCTACTAAGGGCGTTGAACCCCGGGAACCGTGAGAGTTATCGAAAAGTAAGATTTCAATGCAAATAGCATCGGACGAACTATCTGTAGTTTCTTTGATCTAAGGATTTAAGTGACATTTGAACAATATGTTTATGAAGATTGCATGGATCATACTTACATTTTACTTCGCCTGAAAAGTTAATAGGTAGTAATAAGTTCTACCTATTAGGTACCTATTCAGGCGAAGTAGGGTGCAAATTTAAAGAAAATAAATAGGTACTTACCTGTCGGATAATATACACAACACATATTCAACCATTATGCCCTTCCGTACCGTTCTTGGGAGAATATTTTACAATTTATAATTAAATAACAGAAGGATTTCTGCCAGTTTTTATGTCTTCATTTATCAACGTAGTGGTTATAATTATTTTCTTTGCATTGATCAAAAAACAGAAATTAGAAAGTCACTTTGACTCGTTGTCGTTGAGAAAAAGGCAAAATGTCACGCGCCATCGAGAAAAAAATCTTGTCTATTAACTCTTTGGACTCCAAGTCGAAGCGCAAGTGTGAAGGTCAGGCTTTAGTCTAACCGGACCCTCGGTAAAAATAAAACCTGATAATAATAATAATAATGTATGATTACATGTATGTCCGTACTCGTAGCATGAACTCAAATCGTGTCAAGCTTCATTCGAATACGTTAAGCGGTTTCGGTGTGATGCGCGGTCAAGGAATTTTACTTTCATTGCTCTCCCACGGGAACCTTACTGAGTTCCAGGAAAATATATTATATGTCCTCCCCCATAGTATGGACTCAGATCGTGCCAAGTTTTAATCGAATGCATTCAGTAGTTTCGGCATGATGCTAGGTTAAGGAATTTTGCTTTCATCCCCTCTCCCAGGGGAACCTTACTGGATTGCAGGATAAAATGTATCCTATGTTCCTCCTTGTAGAATGACCTCAAATCACGCCAAGTTTGATTCTAATGCATCCAGCAGTGTCGGCGTAATGCAAGTACCTATAAATAATTTTGCTTCCATCCCCACTCCCAGGGGAACCTCACTGAATTCCAGGATAAAAAGTATCCTATGTCCTTCCTCGTAGTATGAACTCAAATCGCACCAAGTTTCATTCGAATACATCAAGCAGTTTCGGCGTGATGCGCGTTTAAGAAACAGACAGACAGACAGACAGACAGACAGACATGAATGAAAAAAAATAAATTTTTGTCTTCAGTATATCGATAATAGACTTAACCAATATAAAAAAAATTTAAAATAATCTTTAATGTACAGAATTGGTCCTGTCCTGTTACAGTTTTATTATAAGTATAGATAACTTTTTTATTTATGAACCGATTTACTTGAAACAAACACTAAATGTTAATTGAAGCTTACCATAACATATTTTTGAAAACCCCATCTAAATCGGATAAGCCGTTTCTGAGATTAGCGCGCACAAACGCACAGACAAACAGATAAACAGACAAACAGACAAAAATTCTAAAAATCATTGTTTTGGGTCCTATTAGCGTTAATAGAGGTCCCTATACTATTTTTTCTAAAATATCTTCCATGTACAGACAGGGTTCCGTTAGATTTTTATTATATGTATAGATTTTATTATAAGTATAGATAACTTTTTTATTTATGAACCGATTTACTTGAAACAAACACTAAATGTTAATTGAAGCTTACCATAACATATTTTTGAAAACCCCATCTAAATCGGATAAGCCGTTTCTGAGATTAGCGCGCACAAACGCACAGACAAACAGATAAACAGACAAACAGACAAAAATTCTAAAAATCATTGTTTTGGGTCCTATTAGCGTTAATAGAGGTCCCTATACTATTTTTTCTAAAATATCTTCCATGTACAGACAGGGTTCCGTTAGATTTTTATTATATGTATAGATATTATGTCCTCCCCCATAGTATGGACTCAGATCGTGCCAAGTTTTAATCGAATGCATTCAGTAGTTTCGGCATGATGCTAGGTTAAGGAATTTTGCTTTCATCCCCTCTCCCAGGGGAACCTTACTGGATTGCAGGATAAAATGTATCCTATGTTCCTCCTTGTAGAATGACCTCAAATCACGCCAAGTTTGATTCTAATGCATCCAGCAGTGTCGGCGTAATGCAAGTACCTATAAATAATTTTGCTTCCATCCCCACTCCCAGGGGAACCTCACTGAATTCCAGGATAAAAAGTATCCTATGTCCTTCCTCGTAGTATGAACTCAAATCGCACCAAGTTTCATTCGAATACATCAAGCAGTTTCGGCGTGATGCGCGTTTAAGAAACAGACAGACAGACAGACAGACAGACAGACATGAATGAAAAAAAATAAATTTTTGTCTTCAGTATATCGATAATAGACTTAACCAATATAAAAAAATTTAAAATAATCTTCAATGTACAGAATTGGTCCTGTCCTGTTACAGTTTTATTATAAGTATAGATAACTTTTTTATTTATGAACCGATTTACTTGAAACAAACACTAAATGTTAATTGAAGCTTACCATAACATATTTTTGAAAACCCCATCTAAATCGGATAAGCCGTTTCTGAGATGAGCGCGCGCAAACGCACAGACAAACAGATAAACAGACAAACAGATAAACAGACAAACAGACAAAAATTCTAAAAATCATTGTTTTGGGTCCTATTAGCGTTAATAGAGGTCCCTATACTTTTTTTTCTAAAATATCTTCCATGTACAGACAGGGTTCCGTTAGATTTTTATTATATGTATATAGAATAGATTTTTATTATATGTATAGATAGATGATGTTGGGTCTACCTCGATTCTGCAGTGCATCAGGGATGTTTGCTGACTATGAGACGGATGGCTTTGCAGCTATCCTCCGGAAAAAGACGGCGTCTTTGATGCGCAGAGTGCGGGATAGCCCCAATAGCATCCTAAAAACAGTCATCATCATCATCAGCCTATGTTAGTCCACTGTTGGACATAGGCCTCCCCTAATGAGCGCCATAGCGCCCTGTCTTCGGCTTGTCGCATCCAGCATCTGCCAGCAGTCTTTCGCAGATCGTCATCCCACCTGGCCGGAGGGCGTCCTACACTACGTTTACCAAGTCGCGGTCTCCACTCAAGAACACGTTTACCCCAGCGGTTATCGGTTCTTCGCGATATATGGCCGGCCCACTGCCACTTCAGTTTGCTAATTCTCTGAGCTATGTCGATGACTTTAGTTCTCTGTCGGATCAATTCGTTACGAATCCTATCCTTCAGAGAAACTCCGAGCATAGCTCTTTCCATAGCTCGCTGAGCGACTTTGAACTGGTGGACCAACCCTATCGTGAGTGTCCACGTCTCAGCTCCGTAGGTCATGACTGGTAGGACGCACTGATTAAAAACTTTCGTTTTTAAACATTGCGGTATGGATGACGAGAAGACTCGACGTAGTTTTCCGAACGCTGCCCAGCCTAGCTGGATCCTCCTCTTGGCTTCCTTCTCGAAATTGTTTTTACCCAACTGCAAAATCTGCCCGAGGTAAGTGTACTCAGAAACAATTTCGAGAAGGTGGCCATGTACGATCACCGGTCTTGGATCAATGTGGCCATTGATCATGATTTTGGTTTTATCCAAATTCATGCCAAGACCGATACATCGGGAGGCTGAAGCTAGATTGTCCAGCATCCGGTTCAGCTCCTCTAGCGACTCCGCCATTAAGACTATGTCATCAGCGAATCGCAGGTGTGAGATGTACTCGCCGTTTATGTTGATGCCCTTGTCTTTCCAGTCCAGCGTCTTAAACATATCTTCCAACGCACTCGTGAACAGTTTCGGGGATATAACATCCCCCTGCCTCACTCCTCTGCGCAGTTGGATCGGTTTAGTCTGCTGGTCCTGTACTCGGACACTCATCGTAGCGGCTTCGTAAAGACATCTCAGCACCTCGATATAACGATAGTCTACTTGGCATCGCTGTAAGGATTGTAGAACAGCCCAGGTTTCAACGGAGTCAAAGGCCTTCTCATAGTCCACAAAGGCCAGACACAGGGGCTGATTATACTCTTCGGACTTCTGTATAATCTGCCTCACTGTGTGAATGTGGTCTATGGTACCATATCCTCCGCGAAATCCAGCCTGCTCCGGTGGCTGAAACTCGTCGAGTCTCCTAGCGAGACGGTTCGATATAACTCGTGAGAATAGCTTATAGACGTGACTTAGGAGCGAGATGGGTCTATAATTTTTAAGGAGGGTTTTATCTCCCTTCTTAAAAAAGAGCACCACCAAACTCCCACTCCACGCCTTTGGAGTTCTCCCACTGTGAAGGACGGCGTTGAAGAGGCTCTGTAACTCCTGTATAACAGGGTATCCTCCAGCTTTTAAAAGCTCTGATGTTATTCCGTCCTCACCGGGGGCTTTTCCATTTTTAAGCTGCCTCAGAGCTAACACAATCTCGTCTTGACTGATGTCTGGCAGTTCGTCGGTATAGTGGCGTATCAAGGTGGCTCTAGAATCGTGGCCGTCTCGTTGGGAACGGGGAGCATGAGCAGCGTATAAACGGCCATAAAAGTCCTCTATCTCGGCCGATATCTCCGACTTCGACAATACGGTCCTTCCGTCGTGCGTTGTAAGCTTCGACAGGTGGCTCCTGCCAAGCTGCTGAGTGAATACTTTGGACCCTCGGTTTCGCTCTATCGCCTCTTCAATGAGGCGTGTATTGGAGCTCCGAAGGTCGCGCCGTACCATCTTCGCAATTCGCTTGTTCAGGTCTGACCTTTCTGACGAAGTCGCTTGGGTGGTTTCCCGTCTTTTTGTCATCAGCCCAAGAGTCTCATCCGAGAGTTTGGACTTCTTACCAGTACGCTGCTTTTTGCAAAACTTGATGCCCTCGTCCCTCAAAGTTTCGACCAGATTGTGTAGGGTCTCGTCAGCGTCATCAGTGGGTTCCAAGGCAGCGAATCTATTCCCGAGAAGCTGCTGAAACTTCTCGGTGCCCGCCAGGATTCTTATTGGGTTCGGTCGGAGCGTGGACTTCATCAGACGGTTTCTTTCAAGCTTCAAATTTATATTCAGAGAGCCTCGAAGGAGTCGGTGATCAGATCCGGTATTGAACCTGTTGATCACTGAGACATCTCTGAATATATGCTTGCTATCCGTCATGATGAAGTCGATCTCATTTTTAGTCACAGAATCGGGACTCCGCCATGTCCACTTCCTTTGGGGCCGTTTCTTAAAGAAAGAGTTCATTAAGAACAGCCCCTCCTTCTCAAGGAAGTTGACAAGCATTTGTCCCCTGTGATTTCGAACACCAAAACCATGCGGGCCTATTCGGGATTCGTTGCCATTTTGGGTTCCCACCTTGCCGTTAAAGTCCCCCATAACAACGTTGAAGTGAGCCTTGGTGGTGTGATGTAAGGCTTTGGATATGTCTTCGTACATATCCTCCACTTCATCATCCGAGTGTGCCGAGGTCGGTGCGTAAACCTGAATGACCTTCAAGCTGTAGCGCTTAGACAGCCGAAGGATCAGGTACGCTACCCTGGTCGACACACTGGAGATTTCTTCAACGTTGTTAGAGAGGGCCTTATTGACGAGGAAACCTACGCCACCCTGGGATGTTTTATCACCCTCGCGAAAGTAGAGAAGATGGCCCGAGTCTAAGGTTACAGTGTCCTCCCCCTCTCTACGGACTTCACATAACCCTAGAATATGCCATTTAATGTTCTCTAACTCCATTTCCAACTGCGCTAGATGGTGATCAAGCCTCAGAGTGCGTCCGTTAAACGTTGCCAGGGTCAGTTTGTGTGGTGGATGGTAGCCTGGGGTAGCCCGGAGATTCTTCGCACCCCCTGCCCCGCCGTTACCATGGCCGCTACCATGGCCAGGAATAGCGAGGCGGCCGGGAACTGGGGGCCATTTTATGGCTGGTTTTATCATAAGGGGGATATTGCCCATAATCCCCACGCTGGGCATGCGGGTTGGGGATCGCAGTCCAGTGAGATTGTTCTGCAGAGGGCGCTGCTGCCCGCCCCCCGGTGTGTGTTTCCCTTAGTCGCCTCTTACGACACCCACGGGAAGAGTTGGGGTGGTGAAATTCTACGCCGGCACCACACGGCAAAACAGTAGCCGGAAGGATTGCTTCTCCTATAATGGCAAAAATTTGTTAAAAAAGTTATTTGAATTGTAATACGATTATATTTAATTTATTGATATAATCTAATTTTATTGTGTAATTTAATTTAATTCAACTATTTAATTTAATCTGGTAATGTAATTTAATATAATTGTTTTAAATATTATGTATTTGATTTTAATTGTAATTTTATGTTAAGTTTACTAACAAATTATGGATCAATGAAATCCAAAATAAAAGATTTTTATTTTTATTTTATTATTTATTTATTAATTGTACAAAATTATGACATCTGTATTTTTTTATGGATTATAATAAAGTATTTTGTGTGGTATTGTTTCAGAGAAAAGATGATAGTGAGATTATAGCTGCGTACGGAGCAGTGTCCGAAGACAGGGATAATCGCTATTTCGAAGAGCCACCTAGGGGTAAAGAGGTCGGGATCAGGATTATGAACGTCTCTAAGGTAAGAAATCGACAGCTAGAAAAATACTGCTAATTTTAAAGATATTGCAAAAGTATAAGGATCAAAAATTCGTCCTTAACCACTTCAAGGTCCAGCGCTCGCGGCGGGAGGGGGCAACTTACGTCCGCGGTTGGCGCCATTAAAAATTCGCGGAAAATTTCGCGACTTTCCCGAGAAAATTATTTGCCAGTACCATTGGACGTTTAAGTGGTTAAGAATGGATATTTTTAGATTTTGCTATTTTTCATGATTGGACATTAGTCGTGCAAAGGTCCGAATCACACTAAAATATGTGTTAACTTTTGCTTTTATTTTCAAATAGGTAATTGATATTGATAATTATGTTATAATAGTTCACCCCCATAATGTCCCTTAAATGCGTAACCTAGGATGGTTCATGTAGGTACGGAAAGAGGCAGTTACATTCACAGTTGTAACCTACCCAACAATGTACCTAACATTATATCCTAATATGGTACATTTTCCAACAGTATTTAAAGCTTACTCCACAAACTCAGGATTATGATAAATTTTCAGGACAATTTGTGCCTTCGAAAATCAATAATTTATAAGTAAAATTTCTACCATTATTATATGCGTAAGTTTGGATGTATGGATGGAAGTTTGTTACTTTAAAACACTAAAACATATCCTCATGATACGCGTAAACTTTAATGAAAGGTGCAAAAGCAACATGGCGACTAATGGCGAGTTACAAACAGCATTGACACAATAATTATATCTATCGAGTCGAGTATTTACCATAATATGATAACAAAATCATCATTCAGTGAACTTACTAAAAGATTGAAGATTTGCATAAGACAAGTCAATTAATTAATTCATTTTAATTATTAAATTTACCACAAATACTTATTTGACTTCGGCAGTTTCAAGCATGTTCTTAATTTAATGAATATTTTAAATTTTACGTTATTAGGTAGTTATTCTGCTATTATTTTGTGTCCATTCTTTCGATCGGGATAAAGATACGGATTTTTTTTGAACCGGTTGCATCAGTTTCTCAAACAAAGCAAGCTATTTTCCGCGTGAATATCAATATACCGTTCACTGTCTACCTCCTCATCATCACACTTACGGTCACGGCTGACTGTGCATCTCTCAAACACGTGTAATTTTGCCAATTTCGCACTAGCGGTGTTAAAACTACGCAAAAGGAAGCTGTGTCCCTAGTAGATCCTACTAGTCGACATCCAAAGGCTGGTAGATTCTTACGCTTTGACCGCTTCATGTTGCTAATTGTGTGTCATTATTTTCTACAGTATTACCCAAAACCAGCACTGATTGACGTGACCATGGACGTGTACAAAGGAGAGATCACAGTCCTCTTGGGACACAACAGCGCGGGGAAAACTACCCTCATGTCTATTATTAATGGTGAGGTGGGGTTTAGGGTAAAACACGGCAATAACCGAGTACAGACTGGACGAGTACCTACTCTCGCGAAGCAGTCAGAAAATTATGGGAATATTGGATGCTTCTTATAATTACATTATTATTACTATAATTATTATGTTATTACATTATTATTAATATAATTACATCTTATAATACAGTCGCCAGCTTGAAGCTTGGATGGACTGCTGAAAGCTGAGAGTTACTTCCTAACTCATGTATTCTTATACTTAAAAGGAGGTAACGAACACGTAACTATGTGTAATGAAAAGAACATAAGATAATGATAAATAAACATTTTGTATGTATAATGCTTGTTGGAGACGAATCAAATTATTATCAACGTGCGCAAGATGCGCACGTTAATAATCCAGAATTATTAATTGTTTATTGGAATAAGTATGCTTATTGTTGTTTTTCATAGGAATGACATGTGCGTCGCAAGGGAAAGTTCTTGTGCATGGATTGGATACTTCCTCAAATAGTCTACAGGTTCGAAGACTAATAGGCCACTGCCCACAACATAACATGTTCCTTGATGACTTAAACGTGATCGAACATGTTATGTTCTTCAATATGGTAAGATAAGTCAAGTATAATACATAATGTATAACAACTGCACTTGAAGCAATAAAATTTGTCAAAAAACTCTGACTCAAAGTGCTTTATTCCTAAAAAATTTACAGAACGCTTGGATTCGTCAGAAATTTCAACCTAGACTAGGAAATAAAATGGATAGAATAACTTGGATCAGTTTATTTCCTAAAGGCGTTATTTTTTTTTTAGTTTTCTAATACTTCTGGTATTATTTTCATCTATGTAATAGGTATGCGTGCTAGTTAAATAACCTAAATATTACTAAGTACTAGCATATAATTTATTTCGTTAACACAATACTGGTGGTACTGGTTAACGAAATAAAGAACAATGGCAGAATTTGGTCTGGACTTTTTTTTGCGTCCATGGATCTGATGTATATGAATCAAATTTAATAAATTTTCTACGATTTTTCAATTATTCACTCCTTCTCGTAAAAGCCGGAGTTATTTTATGATATTTAAAAGCTTATCAAATGATATTCGAATTAGGTACATTCGAAATGTTACCATTATTTTGTCTTTGATTTGTCTTTGATAGTGTCACGTTGTCAGCGGTTGTCTTTCAAGACGCCACAGAATCTAGAACGTTTTATTCTCTTTGACAGAATCCTTCCGAGACTTCGTTCGGCATTTTTCATCTCTGCTGTGTTTTGTGTTTATATGTTGGTTTTCTATTTATTTTTACTCGAATTACGGAAGCCACAGGCGACGTATGTAACACCCGACCTGGACTGTTTATGGACTGATTGATACTGCCCTGTCTGGCTAGTGCGTGCCCTTAGGACTCCGATATTGTTGTTTTGGGTGTTCTGGGCATTTTCTATGTTGAATAAAAAAATATCTATTAATGTAGGTATACCTATATATATGGTTTTAAGTAGGTAGGTATATAAGTTATCTAGTAGGAACTCATAACATAACACAACCTCTGCTTAGCTTCGGGCTAGATGATGCTGTGTGGATTGTCCAACATTATTTATTAAAACCCTCAGTTTTTTTGTGTTTACGGGGCAAGTAGGTACATTTTTTTAATACACGCCCAGCTTTCGTAAACATACAAGAAGTTTAGATTTTTTTTTGCTCATTTTGTTTATCATTTCTCATTTCGAATACCTATTTAAGGTGGCGTGGTCTAATTGATAAGACCAAACCCAAAACCAAACCACATTATCCATTTCTTTATGATTTGATTTCAATCTGCGATGTTTTATAGACAAATATTGTTTGACGTTCATTCATAACCAAAAAATTCAAACACTGAAATCTTTTTTTTCCGGCTTTCCCCAAAGAAAATAGTCTCATTTATAGATTCTGGAGCTAACGCCAAATCTTTTAACATTTTTTTCATTACGGTACGCTTCAATTTGATCCCAGACAATTCTTAGTATGGAGACCTGCCATTGTTCTTTATAAATCTATACTAATATTATAATGAGGAAAGATTTGATTGTTTTTTTGTTTTTTGTTTGTTTGAATTGAATAGGCTCCGAAACTACTGGACCAATTTGAAAAATTCTTTCACCATTAGAATCCTACATTTTCCGTGATGAACATAGACTATATAATATTTTCAAAAAAGTTAGGGATCCGCATAAAAAATTCAATAATTGAAGAAAAATTCAATGATTGCTTCTTCTCTACGGCCAGTGTCAGTTATGGAGTGTCGAGTCAATGTCAAAAACCCCAATGCTGTTAAAATAAGTATGAAAACTGTGAAACCCATCGTGTTAGTGTGTATAATTTTTGCAATTTTGTTTAATACCCGTGCGAAGCCGGGGCGGACCGCTAGTCTATAATAAATTTGGTCCAAGCTGCACGGTTCTTTATTCTAAAGTGAGTGAAAAATGGTGGGAACAGGTAAATAAGTTCCTTCAAATAGTGTCTTGAACAGCCCTGATGTTAATACCACTATTATTTATTCCAGCTAAAAGGAAAGTCAAAAGATCCACGCGCTTCCTCCCAAGAGCTACTGAATAAGCTAGGGATCGGCGATAAGGCGTCTACGATGCCTGATAAACTGAGCGGCGGCATGAAGCGGCGGCTGCAGCTGGCGTGCGCGCTGGCGGGCGGCTCCGACGTGCTGGTGCTGGACGAGCCCACCTCCGGCCTGGACGTGGAGACGCGCCGCGAGCTGTGGAACCTACTGCTGGTAACTTATGAGAGCCTGGTACTTGTGAGTCAGGATTATAGCGACCCTAAGGAACTGAGCGGCGGCGGCATGAAGCAGTGCAGTGTGTGATTGATGGCGTGTGCGCTGGCGGGTGGCTCCGACGTGCTAGTGATGTTCGGGTCAATCTCCGGCCTGGACGTCGAGACGCGCCGCAAACTGTGGAACCTACTGCTTTTTAATTATAAGGGCCTGGTACTTGTGATTCAGGATTCTACTACAAATCCTCTCAGCTATAAATGACAGACTGTGCAACATAGTTACGGCTAGAATGTATGATGTTCTAGTAATGTATGATGTCCTGGTGGCAGAGCCCCTACAGTACAAGATGTTCACCGGTTCTAAGGTCACTCTCAGTTAGATTGTGGCATACAAAAGCACCTACCACGTTAACGTATAAATAAAATTATTCTGGACAAGAATGTATGAAATTAAATGATATATAAACTAACTCATTCTATTTGCAGTCACTTCGCGGTGAACGCACCGTCCTCCTGTCGACTCACTTCATGGAGGAGGCGGACGCGCTGGGCGACCGCGTCGCGGCGCTGCAATCCGGCCGGCTGCGCTGCCACGCCACGCCCATGTATCTCAAGAGGGCGATGGGTGAGTATAGATTTAGAACTTAACCCTATCCAATTATCAAAAACACTGACCATTCACAACAGCATTTTGAGCTAAAGGCCGAATGTTTCGTTAAAACCAAATGGCTCTAGCGGAAGAACAGCGTTGAACGCTAGCTTACTAGTTATCTAACTCATACAGAGGCAGAAACAACTTGCAACTTAGTAAGTGGATTTAAGTACATGAATTTTGCTTAAATTTTAGTATTATATTGCTATTAAAAAATCTTAGATACTCTATAACACTTATAGAATGAAATATAAATATTATTCTTATTCTTCATGTTTTATGGGAAAATCTTCCTGGTACGGATGCCTCCACACAACGCTCTTTTTCCAGGAGGTGGTTACCGCCTTTCCTTCCTCACAAACGGAAAGCCCAAAGAAGCACAAATCACTGCCCTGGTCATGCAGCACGTAAACGGTGCGACCATCAAAACGGCGTTGATGAATAGCATCACATACAATCTGCCTTCGGCACAATCACCTCAGTTTCCGGCACTGTTTACTGCCCTAGAAACAAACAGAAGTGCTTTGGAGATTGATAGTATAGGAGTTGGTGTTTCTACGATGGAAGAGGTGTTTCTATTGTAAGTCTATCTATTTTACTAGCAAAGTTTATTTTCTTATAACTCGTGTCTTAAACCCATTCCAATTTTTCACAACATAATGTTAGCTATTACCTACCTACTTTTAATATAGTCTTCACGACGTATAATTAACTATAGTGTAGCAATATGTCATTGAGCTCTCAGAAGAGGGAGGTTGACGGAAAGGTAAAAACAGAACAGTTTGACTTCGGTACTTGGGTTAGGTTCATTATGAGAGAATCCTCCGAACAGGCTGATTGAGGTGAGCCCTTGGGTGAAGGCACAAATAAAGTCCCATGTTTAAGTATTACGTAAACGTGTTTATCTACTTCATTAAGAAAGCTGTAGTTCTACACTTTTTACTTATTCCCAATCGTTGTCTAGATATGAACTCCTTGTGTGCCTAATCAGATGATGGTACGAAACTTCTGCTGCCTTATCGCCAACGGCTTTATCGTTATTTTCCATCATGGGGATGCCAATTGTGCACCGTCTGCGGTGATTGTGGTGATTGATAGAGCACAGCATGCCTTTCTACACACACATCTAGCATTACTGCAGTCAGTGGTGCATCGGCAAAATATTTAGTCATAATATTTCTTCCGGTGCTGCAGCAGGCTGAGGATTAGACTGGAATCAAGAGGTTGCTTTCATTCCCTGTCTACCGTGTCCCCATAGTTCAGAGCAAAGATCATTTCTCTGCCAACCTTGGATTGTAGGCAGTGCTCTATCCCTACTTCCTCAGTTAGTTGAAGGGAGTACAACTGATACCAACTAAAGGAAACCCTGGTAGCAATAGGTATAAACACGTAAATGACCCATACTGAAAATTTTGGGTTTAAAAAAAATTATAAAGGACTTCTGGGATGGTAATAATGCGGTAATAATGTTATCTTGATTTTAGATTGTGCAGTGATACTGAAACTTTAATCAAAGAAGAAACGGACACCGACGTGCCAGGTAAAGCATTTAACCTCTACTTTATAGGTTGAAGTTGATAGAACGGTTTACCTAAAGTCGCACACAACCTTTGTGAAGTCGGGAACGCGGTATATACGAACGAACGCTTTCGTAGACATGGGCATTCTAAGCAACACTTTAAAGGCCCATGGTAAAGTTTATAGACTGGAGGTGTATCTAAAGACAAAAGTATTTTTTGTAGCAATGAAAAAAAAAATATTGTCTCTAAATACAGTTAATATTTAATTGAATTTGATAATTAATAAAATGTCTGTGGGTCCGACCTAGAACTCGCGCGATCAGAAAAATTAAAACACTTGATATCTCATCTCAATACACAAACACAATAAACACAATATTGTAAGTGATTTATTTTTAAATAATTTAACGCCCCTTAGAATGAGGTAAAAAGGCTGATGGTAGAAGATACAGTGGTTTCACCATTGGTATTTAAACACAATATTCGAATTACTAGTATTAGTAGTAGGTACTAAGTGAATCTTGGGTTGCACAAATTTAGTAAACAATATATAGATAAGAATTTTATTATTCCTTCCACTTCATTATATACCTACCTATATAAATAAAGTAATTTTTTTATTTAATTCGATGAATATAATGTTTTTGATTTATTGTTTCTTCAATATTTACCTACTTCTTGCGTGGTAGGCTTGTTTATGTAATTTAAAAAGGAAAATTTAGGCTTTGTAGAAATGTACCTACTGCAAAATATAAGGATGAAAATATGCAGGAAGAACTCCGCGCAAAACCTATACCGATATGATAAGATCCAGCAATTACCAACATCAATTACTTTGATAGATTTCTTCAATGTGTATTTTGTGCGGTTTTTCTCCAAAAAACTACTGTGTTGGATGTTATCTGATAAGATTTTGTGTGGAATTGGTACTGAATATTTTCATCCTATAGTGAACTTAACGTAAGACGCCCTCCGGCCAGGTGGTAAGACGATCTGCGAAAGACTGCAGGCAGATGCTGGATGAGACAAGACAGGGCGTTAGGGCGCTCATAGCGGTGGACAAACATGGGCTGTTGATGATGATGATTTTCGTTATACTTTAAATTATTTATTTCGTCAGCTTCCGAGTACGGTAAAATAAAGGGTAAAGTCCTGTGCATGCGACAAGCCATCGTGCTCTTCAAGCGGTACCTCGACTTTCTTACCCAAAGCTTTAAAACCATTCTTGTGCTGGTAAGTTTTTTTATTAACTATTTTATAAATATGTATATTATATGTACCTTTAATACCAATGTACCTAATAGGTCTTTACCTATGAAATTGCCGTTCTGCAGTACTGGCCATTTCAAATCAAAATATTTTTTGTTTGGCTAAGAATTCTAATTTCAAATGAATTTTATTTTAAAAACATTCTTTTTTTTGGAATTCTTTTTCCAAAAGTAGTCATTTGTTTATTGATTAGTGTTACATTTTCATCGCATTTCAATCTTTTTCGTCATCATGGATACGTTAAAAATTCGAGTAATTATGGAATATGAGTACCGTCGTGGCAGCAACGCGGCACAAGCGGCACGCAACATCAATGACGTTTACGGAGCTAACACTACAAACCAACGCACCACCTGTTATTGGTTCGCTCGCTTCCGTTCTGGAAATTTCGACCTGAAAAATGAACCTCGCGGTCGTCCGAAGACTTTGGTCGACAATGACGAATTAAAGGCGATTGTGGAAGCTGATGCTACACAATCTACGGCTGAATTAGCAGCAGCTTTCGACGTTAGCGTCAAAACAATATTGGTCCATTTGCGTCAAATTGGCAAGGTAAAAAAGCTAGACAAATGGGTGCCCCACGAACTCAATGATCGCCAGCGAGACGGTCGAGACGTGCCTTGAAACTCAACAGACACACAAATGAAGGAATTTTGAACCGCATTGTTACCTGCGATGAAAACTGGATTCTGTTTGATAACCGCAAGCGCTCAGCAAGTTGGTTGGATCCTGGTTCAGCACCTAAACAATGCCCTAAACGAAAACTCACCCCTAGAAAAGTGATGGTCACTGTTTGGTAGTCTAGCGCCGGTGTGATTCATCACAGCTTCTTACCAAACGGGATGAGCATTACTGCAGATGTGTACTGTGAAGAACTGAACACAATGATGGAGAAGCTGGCACATCTCCAACCAGCATTGGTCAATCGCTCCTCTCCGCTGCTCCTGCACGACAACGCGCGACCTCATACTGCACAGCAGACGGTTTCCAAGTTGCAAGAACGGGTTGGAAGGTCTCCGTCATCCGCCCTACTCACCAGACCTTGCGCCTACAGACGACTACTTTTTCCAGAATTTGGATAACTTCTTGGCGGGAAAAAAATTCAATACCCGAGAGAGAGGCAGTACAAAATGCCTTTAAAGAATTTGTTGCCTCCCGTCCTGCTGATTCCTTTAATGAGGGCATCAATAAAATGCCACTGCGTTGGCAAAGATGCATTGATTGCATGGGTGATTACTTCGATTAATACAAATAAAAAATACATGAAAAAAATTCGTTTAAATTTTTTCATACAAAACGGCAATTTCATAGGTAAAGACCAAGTACAATTGACACTTCTGATTACATTTATTTACTGTACGTACATCGAATTTGTGGCAACTATTTTCCGGTCCCGTTCATTTCCTTGGCAGAACGCTTAAAATAAAAACAACAAAAATTTCATCTCACAGTCAATGTAAACCTAAGAGTTTCTTACAAGCGTCACTCGTCTGCCATATTGTGTCCAAGATTTTTGACACCGACCCATTTGACGCCAGAATTCCCAAGCATGTGACGCATGACTCTTGCTTGACATCTTTGGCTGATGATTTAGGAATACCTCAGTTTTTGATAATTATTTAATGTTTTAAATTATTATTATCACTCTTATAATATACGAGTATTAATTGATTTTTCATAAATGGCTAAGATTTATTTTTGTCACATTAAAATAGCTAACTTAATTTTTACCAGCGACACTATTCTAGCTGATGGTGGTATGAAATATATAAATAAATGAAATGGACAGAGAGACTCAGTACAGCTTTATTTCGTTCGCAGCATATAATGGTACCAGCGGTAATTATTTTCATTTTCGCAAGATCTTGCAATAATGTGAGTGAATCACCTGAGCCGCGTATAATCACGGACCCGCTGCCAGACCGAAGGGTAAGATTTTAAGTCGTTATTTTTTAGACTTAATAACGGGTATTATATCTTGCTTATATTTGCTTATATTGTCATCCCGTGACCACGATATTGTGTAACCCTTTTGAACCGTCGTCGTCGGGTAGGTAGGTAAATAGGTATAATAAGTAGGTAAATAACAATAAGTCCTCTAATATTTAATATTGCACTTGCAGTCGTAGACTGGCTCAATCAAAGAAAAATTTCTCTTTTGCTCTATCGCCTAGTAAATCAGAAACTGCCCTGATAGGGCTAGAAAAGGAAAAACTCTATATTGTCTCTCTTTCTTAGGAGTCCGGCAGTTTGTGACGAGGATGACGTATTTAGTATAAATATACCTACATAATAGGTGATAAGTAGTTGGAGTGTGAGGTCGCGCAACTAATGAGAGAGTGACCTAAACCTCTGTGCGTTACTCTTGTAGAAAACTTGGGGTACCATCCATACCATAGCATTATTTAAGTACATAACTGCATCATTTAAAATTAGTCCGCCAAATAGTCTTTGAGTTAAAAATTCAAGGGAACTGTTTGTAAATAACTCATCCAATCAAAGGTAGCAACTGAAGAGACCTATTAGTATAAATTGACTATTATTATGCTGATGATGATGATGATGGTGGTAATGATGGCGGTAATGATGATGATGGTGGTGGTGATGATGATGATTAGTATAAAAGTCAAAATATCATTCTAATGTTTATAATTCCAGGTGTTGCACTTCACGTACCGTAGCGCAGCTCCCGAGGCTTCCAGCCTCCTCAGCAACATGGCGGCTCAGCTGCTGATGGACGCCAGGCGCGCCGTCACCGCCTACAGCCATGCCATGGGCGGAACGCCGTATAAGGAGGCGCCGCCGCCCAACGGCGCCAAGTCTTCCGATTTTTGTGTGATTTGGGCCGTGTCAGTTAGCTGCGGTAAGTAATCAAATTTAAGAATAATAAAAATATTTATTGACACGGATGGGTTTACAAGTAGGGACTTAGTATGTATTGTGGGATTTTATTCTATAGGTGTTTCCTCATTGGTTTCGTACAAACCTACTTGTAGTAAACCTTACAGGGTCAAAGAAGCGATAGAATCATTGACCTCTGGAAATAAGCCGGTAATTCAACGCGTATGTGTGTATGTAATTTTTTAAATTTTTCTATAAATACCCATGTGAAGCCGCAAGTTAAAATAGACCTTTTTATTTCAGCAATTCTATTAACTTGCGATGACTTGCTCGAGCTCCCGACGCGCAAGGAGGAATCCGTCGCGCGTCACCTGCACATAATGGCGGGCTGCCCCGCGGCGCTGCTCTGGCTCACCACCCTCGTCTTCCACATCGCGGGCACTCTGCTCACAGTGGTGCCGATCACCATCATCTGCGCCTACGTCTGTGACACAGACAACACTTTCAGGGATACCCGCTTCCTGTGTGAGCGAGTCTTAATCATTATTTTCATTTCTCATACTCGGAAATTAGGTCTGAAGTTGCCTGTGCCATGTGATGGTGGTTTGTCTTCCCTTATTGCACTTGCAGACGGCATTCCCTTATCTTCTTAAGCAAATTATTTAATATAGTTATTGATATATAGTTGATATAACGAGTGTGCTCATTATTGGCCCTGCAGTGGTTGAACTCCTTTTTCACATAGAATTGGGCCGAGGTAGGTTCCCCTGGTATCTGTTTGGAAGGAGTGACGGATATAGTTACAAAGATCCAGCAACAATCCTGTATCAAAACCATCTTCATGATGGTGAGAAAGATTACATCGAGCCTAAAAACACACGGTTTCTACTTACTTACTACTAGCATACGGATTTCTGTCTATGGTAGAATAGACAATAATGACCGCGCGGCGTCATTATATTGCGTACATTATTGAAGATGAAGGAATAAATTTCAAATAATTTATGCATTCGATGACGTAATTTTTCTCTTTCTAACCTAGACAAGAATCCCCATGCAAGCTCCTCTATAGGCCAAACGAAACGCACTATTGAGTATACGATATATATACGATAGTGAGAAATCTATCCAGCAAAAATCGAAGAATTGTGTTCAAGTCGAATTGTGTTCGAGTGAAACCGGTATTAGGTACCTAGTGGCAATGTTCGTAGCAAAAGACAAAGAATGAGGGTAGATCGTTATGTCTGCCAATAAAAACTAACTCGCAGTGACTTCAGTTGGTCCGTGATCATGGCGCATGAAACTGAGCTGAAGTATTTGAAAACTGGAAATTCAAATTACGATAAATATCCCGTTATAGATGACGGAAATAATTAATGAGATATCTGTAATAAACTTAATTTTCCACAGTTATACTGGGGACAATCGTGTTACTGGGCAACATCGTTTTCTTCGGATTGGTCTACTTGCTGTTTTTCTTATGTGGAAAGCGTTGTGCTGCTTTTGTAGTCATACTTACTATTTCATTCAGTGGTGAGGTGACATTTATTAATGTTATGGTAATGTTATATGTTTATATATTTGTCATATTTTTGAAAATCATACCTAAATTCAATTTAGCGGCTTAAACAAATGTTAGTATGAAAAAAAAAAATAATACAATATAATACAAAAATGCTTCATTGTACCTACATCAAAAAAGGTAAATAACAAACGACTTTACAAAAGACATGAACAATGGGCGATCTGATCCATTAAAACAAGTACGACAAGTGCGAGTGTAACTCGCGCGCCGAGGGTTTTGAACTTTTGTCGTTTAGGTAGGTACGTATATGACAACCTCTTGGCGCGGTGGGCTTACAACGCAGGAGGTGGAGGTTTGATTCCTGCCTCGGGACTAATATTTGTAGGATCTTCAGATTATTTGTTCGGGTGTCCTAGTCCTTTTCAGTACACAAAAATAAATCATCTAATGTGATACTTATAAGGTAGGTCTGTCCAATTACGCCTATAAGCTAATTACGCCTAAGCTCTGAAATCCTAGTTAAATGTATCATAAAGACAAATCTTATAGCGAATGCGTAAGGGTGATTATGTCCCTTACCGCTTGCGAACCTTCCCGTGACCCCGCACATACCGCGATCTTGTAGTGGAGCGACAATCGGCGCGAGTGGCCGTTGTGCAATTCTTGTCAGCGAACAACGAATAGTTTTCGGTAAGATTTTATTATTTTCGGACATGTTTCCCTAAAATGTTGCTTTCACTATTTAAAATACTTATTTGTTTATCCATATTCAGCTTGTTAATCATATTATTTATGACTAGTTTTAATTTTTAGTAACATTTGTTGGAATTGGGAACGACAGGTAATTACGCCTAGGCGTATTTACCCGCGCCAAACGCTATCTTAGGCGGATTTACCTCACACATAGGCGTAATTAACATTGTTGATGTTGTTAACATTGTTGTAGATTTGAAAAAAGAAAAAACTCAAGAAACCAAAGCATATAACAAAAATAGAAAAAGGAAGGAAGGAGATGAAAACGGGAAAGATGATAATACCAAAAAGAAAAGGAGATCAGAAGAAGAACAACAGTATAACAGGACAAAAAAGAGTCAAGAAAGAAAAGATAATGACAGAAGAACGCAAAATAGGAAGAAAGACGAATAAAGTACAAAAAAGGTAAAGAGAATAAAAGAGAAAACTGGTACTGCTACGCTTGCCACGAGGATCGTATTGCTGATATGAGACCATGCGTATGTTGTCAAAAATGGTACCACGAGGAATGCGTAGGGCTGACCAAGAACGACTTGGAAGTGTTTAATTGTCCTGGTGGCTGTGACTAATATAATAATAGGTGTCTTCTAGGGGCATATTGCTGTTAGGGGCATATTTTTGTTTATTTCATGGGCGTAATTACCCCGACTGGGTTAAATAACATGTGCGTGTGGATTGAGAGCTCACTTTTGAATCTTTGGCAAATCGAATTGAAAAAAATCACAGATTTAGTAATGAATTTGTAAGAAATGATGCATAGGTCCAACAATTTGTTAAACTTATATCAAAGCCGGTATAACCCTTAGACTGGAGCTCTCAGTCCACACGCTTGAATAATAGGCATACCTCATATCTCAGGAATTATTAAGTCTATGTTTTTGATTTATATTAAAGCATTTAGTTATAAATTATCAAAGGTCATTCGGAAGTTTTCAACTCACTAGAAAACGCTGTTACAGAGTTATTGAGGTTCAACTAGAGCTCTCAGAAACGAAAAAACAAATTGTCATAACTTAAATTTTAATACATTTAAAAATTATTTGACTATCATAACTTATACTTTCGCACCTGTGTAAATTAGTTAAAACGAAATAATGACTTATAATTGAACAGTTTAGAAGTTATACAAGATCATAATTTTCAATCTGAGAGCTCTATGTTTTCGACTATATTGGTTAAATTAAACCTCCAAGGATGAATCAAGTTAGGTCAATATATTTACCTCATTTGTACAAAATATTGATGTAGCATCCTTTGTTCTACATGCTATACTTTAGGAGAAAACACTAATTAAATATTTGTATGTAAGGAAACGACTTAGGGTGTATATGATTTTTTTTTTCTTAGGACTGAGGACTGACCAAAGTCGTGATTTATCTCCTCTACTCGTATATTTTTTTACAACAAATCCGCAAAATGAGGCATTCGGTTGCATCAAATTCGGATACCTTTGATTTTTCTTTCAGGGTACATTAGATTTTAACTCTTTTAGAGACCCGCAGATTTTGTGACCAACTGATATGAAAGAGCCTTTTATTTCTAATCCATACAAACTTTATACCTACTAATAGATATCCTTTCTAATGCCAGACTTTGATTTAGCTATGACGTATGTTGCCAACGCTTAAATAGCCGCCAGACGTCGGGCGTTTAAAACTGGAATTAGGGCTGTTTTATGTTAGAAATGATACTTTAACCTGTATATTTTCGTTATCTATGATATATTATGTAGGTATCCGTTTGTGTAATTTTTGCAATAGAATAATTAAACATAGGTACCTATTTTAGTTCTGAAGGTACAAAGAAAAACTATTTTTTTTTATTATACCTAGTTCTTTATTTTACATCAAAATTTATTTAATTTGTTTTCTATTACATCAGGATTAACCTAGTTTTATGTTAAAAATTAGTGGGTTTTGATACAGAAATCTGACATTACATTGATTCAAAGTCAAGTGTCACAAACACCAAGTAAAGACTGATGTTTATGAGGTTTGAATCAATTCGAGGAGTGCTTGACGTCAGATATGTAGCATGATATCGCTAGCTTATTCTTTCCTACGTCATTGGTTCAATGATGAAAAGAGAGCGAATCAACAAGGAATTAATTGTTAGCGGTAAACACAGCCGCTAAATTTCTACACGCCACGGGTGCGTGGCAATCATAGTCGTTTTTTCACCCGTGGCGGGAAGCCTGGCAGCTAAAAGCAGGGCCGTAGCCAGAAATACTTTTCGGGGTGGTAATATTGTAGATTGGTGCGGTATGCCAGCAACAAAAAAAAATGAGAGAAACACAAAAAATAAATAACTTCGAGCGTGACAATTTCGGGTGACAAATAAGTTAGCAGTAGTAGTTAAGGGGTAGGTTATTAACATTTTACTTACTATATTAGTATGAAAATAAATAACAGCGAGTGGAACGACATAATATGTCGTTCCACTCGATTGTAGTTTTTGCGGCCATTGGAAATGGTTGAGAAATGACTAAATGTCGTCGAGTAGAGTGAGCCACATTTTTTTGAAATTGGTGTGTTCTTATTTTTCCTTTCTGGTCTATGCTGCATTGACGATTTAGTTTTTTTGAAGATTAACAAAACAATGCAAGAATGGCGAGCGAAGCGAGCCGTAAATTTTTTGACATACTTTCGGGAAGCTGGTAGAAATGACCAAAAGGCTACAGCCTCAGCATTTTTTTTCCGACTTTTCGGTGGTTCTGTAAAATAGAATCAAGAGTAACAAAATATTATGATTAGCAAACCCCGCAAAATTTTAGAGGCTTGGCGGTGGTAATTTTGCAGTTTGGTGAAGTAAGCAAGGTAAAAAATTTTTACGGATGGTCAAGTGTAGTAGCAGTGCAAGAGTCCTGTAATGTCTAAAGGAAATAAAACACTTTGATTTTGATTTAACAAGATTTGAAGAAACAAGATAATATTTATCCAAACTTAATTTTATGCTTTTTAATTGTTATTACTTTGTAAATAAAATTTTTACCCTATAGAGTAACATACTGTTAGACTCCAACTTTCCAGGGAAATAAAAACGTCCGAGATTCACTTATCACTTCACTTTTATTACAATTTCACAAAGCTACCAATATCGGATCCAAGACAACCTTCTTGTTCCGTAGCCCAGCAACAACTTACTTGCCAAGCAGTCTGTGCAACGTTCGTAAAATACTGAAGATCAACTGACTAATTTTGAACCGAATGTCCGTTGTCGTTTGAGCTACAAAACAATAAGGGTACTGTAATTAGATTGTACAATCACTTTAAAATATAAACTATAAATAATCCTTGTTTAACTAGTTGATTTCAAGAGTTAATGTTCTATTTCTTTTCAGAGTTTCCGCTCTGATTGACAATAAAAAGTAAAATTCAACAACTTATTTTTCGAAATAATGACAAATCAATTATAAAATTGTATAAATGGTATCTAAAATTGCAACTATAATTTATATAAGCTAACAACTCGTCCATCCTGACAAAGTGTTCGCGTCCTCGTGAACACACATTTTTATACATTTTTATATCACAATAATCAAATTTAAAGAAAATCACTGCACAATCTACTTAGCCCGTCTAAAAAATTAATTCGGTGCACATAGCACTTCTTAAACTGAGTCACGTGTACATAACACCTCGTGTGACATCGTGTGCACATAGCACTTCTTAAACTAAGTCACGTGTACATAACACCTCGTGTGACATGCACATATCACTTCTTAAACTAAGTCACGTGTACATAACACCTCGTGTGACATCGTGTGCACATAGCACTTCTTAAACTAAGTCACGTGTACATAACACCTCGTGTGACATCGTGTGCACATAGCACTTCTTAAACTAAGTCACGTGTACATAACACCTCGTGTGACATCGTGTGCACATAGCACTTCGTAAAATAACTAAGGTGCGCATAGCACCTCGAGTGACATCGTATGCGGTGTAAGTGCTGTGCACATAGCACTTCGTAAAATAACTAAGGTGCGCATAGCACCTCGAGTGACATCGTATGCGGTGTAAGTGCTGTGCACATAGCACTTCTTAAATTAAGTTACATGCCCATAGCACTTCATTTGAACTCGAGAGCACGTGGGACTACGTATTGTTCAAATTGTAAAAAGGATTTCTTATACAAATAATGACTGCACAGCGCAGTTTACTAATACAATAAAACACAGTATACAACATTGTATATACCAACTTGGTAGTTTCGTAACCGTGATTTTGTTATTCAATAAATCTTTTAATCATGTTACATAGCATATTTTTTTGAGCTCATAGTACTTCATTAATGATATTCATTTTGTAAATAGCATTTCTGACGTAAAACAATGACTGCACAACGCAGTTATCAAATACAAAATTACACAGCTTAGATCATTTGATACCTACTTGGTAGTTTAATGACCGTGATTTTGGTATTCAATTTATATTTTAATCACGGTCACATAGCAATTTGTTGTTTTTTTTTTATCTCACAGCTCTTCATTCATGATATTCAATTTATAAAAACATTTCTTATATAAATAATGAATGCACATTGCTGTTTATGGCGGCAGTTTAATTGCAAGGATGTACTTATGTTTCCAAATAGTGAAATAGAATTCAAAATCAATAATCTCATTCATCAGGTCACGCCGCCGTGACCTACAAACAAATTACAAGTACGAAATTGATCACTCAGGTACATTTATCATTTCTATTAAATACAATAACAATCAAGTAGGTAGTTTTTAATGTTTACCCTATCTAGGATTTATTATAACATCAGTTATCATATCACATCACATTTCGTTTGCTAACGGATGATTCATCGTCCTTTGCGCAAAGATTTTCATTTATGAAAATCTTCACAAAAGTAATATTATATTACTTTTGTCTCTAAGATTATGAATTTTTACACACACTAATACACGTTGATTAACATTATTGAAGTTTTCAAACGGAACTTTATTGAAAAGATTCTAGGTAGGTACCTATAGCTTATGTTCATAAAGGTGGTAATTTAGGATTAGGTATACCTAATCGGGAAATATATTTTTTTTTAAATCAGTTTAATCGGTCCAGTAGTTCAATCCAAATAAACAAACAAACAATAATCTTTCCTCATATTATTATTTGTAGATGAATAAATAAATAAGTAGGTAAATCATTTTTAAATTGCAAAAGTTAGGTACCGAGTCCCAATGTTTGATGTTTGTATTCATAGTTTGTGATTTGGCAACATAATATTTCTTCTTCTAGCTGTATCTATGTGTTGTTCACTTTACAACGTACCTCCATCTTTTAATACCAGAACATTTTGGAACACAAAAACATGTTACTCAAAAAATTATTAAAAGACCTTAAACTCAACACTAACAACATTAGACTTGTCCAAGTGAATTGTAAGCCTTCAAAATAAACAAAAAAATGTTATTGAAATCTCACACTTTGTGCAATAAACACCAGCCGGCCACTGATCTATTATACAAATAAAAATTCCTTAACCTCTTTAGAAGTTGATAGCATTTTCTGCACTGTGTCCAAAACCTTATACAGATTATAGAGTAGTTTATAAAACATAATAATGTTGGACAATCCACACTCACTGCATCACCTAACCCCAAGCTAAGCAGAGCCTGTTTTATTGGTACCTACTTGATGACTGATATGCATAATACAATATATTAATTAAATAGACCAGAACACGCTGAAGAAATATCTGCAGATCGTACAAACAATTGTCCCGAGGCGGGAATCGAACCCACAATCTCCTGCGTCGCAGGTGGACATTCGACCACCGCCCAACAGAGGTCGTCACAACTATAAATTCAATTACTTTTCGACTGAACACATTTGTTATATTCATTTTTTTCTATAGGGATCTATAAAATTTATTAGTTTTTTATTCAAGCAAGATGAACTACCTAATTTGTTAATACTTTATACTAATTCATACTTCCTCTTTTGATAAATTGTTATAACGACGAAATACCATTCAAATTCATGATGAACTCAAATCAAAAATTAATCATGTATTTTAAAATTAAAAATTTAAATTACCTGTTTTGTGATAATTCAATTTACTATCTGTACCTACGTTGGTAACAAGAACAGCTCCTTACCAAAAAATCCTAAATCATAAGTTGAGAGATGATTTTTTTTTCAGGTGACATCTATCTGTTGTGAAACACGATAGGGTTCGAAAGTCTTCGAGAACTTAGCTGCACCTAATGAATCCAAGCCTTTCTATACAGACAAGATTATCACTGTCCAAACTTTCAAAGCGATTAGAGTAAATAATGACACTAATATTCCATTCCACATCTTGGAAGCAATGAGCTATTTCATAACAGGAATAGCATTTCAGACTTTCTTTGAATTGATTTTCTCTTCTTTATTTTTTTTTGTTGTTTCTGTTATAAATAGTAGGTACCGTACCTATTTCCAGTTTTTCTTTTCACTGATTCCAACAAACCACTTGTTTTATGTTATGTTATGTCCCACCAATATCCTAATAATATAACATAAATCGGCATTGTCAAACCTCTGATTAGTATTATGATGATCGAGTTACGAGGCCTTGAGTAGGTATGTACATATGTTGCAATTCGTCAAAAAATCCAAACCGAAAACTAAAGAAGACTGGTGACATTGTTTTGTATCTCTGCCCCAACTGTTTAACTGTTTTATGCCCGTTCATGGATGAAATCAACTAACATTGGTACAAATTAGCCAGACACATGATAAACTAGACCAAAATGACACTCGAATTTACCTTCCAAAAGTCTATGAACAATTAACGAGGCTAAGTTACATAAAAGTGGTTATTTCATATACCTATATAAACAACAAAAAACAATTTTGTGGCCATATCTTAAATACCAAGACTTTTTCAATAAAGCATGACCTCACTTAATCTCAAATAACGAAATCAATTGTGCTCTTCAAAAGCACTATATTTCTACGCTATTAATAGTAATTCAATGTATATTTCGACCATGTTTTGACCAAGTAACTACCTACTTTTTACTTGATAATGATGAATAACAATAACAACTACGACTTTGACATTAGACACATAGTTCGACGTTTGAACGTTCCAGCATTGGCACATAATTTGTTACTCTTGGTTTCTGACATAATCTTGCGCGCATTTGCTGCTTTTTTTTAAAATGTTACAATTTATGATTCCATATTTAAAATACCACGTGTTTTTCAGAATAAAAGCCCGCTAATCAATAAATTATTATTTCATATTTATGACCAAGTACAAGTACGGTTCCTCAAACAATTGCGTCCATTTACCTACGCTAAAATCAACAGTTTTTTTTTTTTTAGAATAAAAACCCGATAGTCAAATTAATACTTCATAATAACTGACCTAAACGGTTCCTCAAACTATTGTGTTAATTTACGCCTAATCTCTTTTTTTTTTTAGGAACATTTTGCAATCGACCTTATCTCGACTCCAAGATTTTCCAGTGTTAGTGATGTTAACTAAAGAAACCATCTCAAATCGACAACAATGAGTTCTTTTATTTTTAAAGTACCCACATTTAAATTGCTTCGAAAATCATGAATGCACGAAGGCATGAAATATGTTTTAGATAAGTACCTGCGAGATATTTTTATGATTCATACCATACTCAATATAGATAGTCTACACAGTGATAGATAATGCCTTTACGGACGGTCAAAGATCGTCAGCTATGCTTAGATAAACGATCAAGTCAGACATAGAAATTCTAAATTTCAGTTTGTATAAATTAAAATAAGATGCGTTCAAAAATCCCATTTTTAACAAATCATTAACCTGCCCGGGTCAAAGATAAAATATTGGAATGCTAGAAACGTTACATCTGAATTCATCATGATTGGTGTACGTTTGTAAGGGTAGGTACCAAATTATCGAATTGGATTATGGACTTTTTGTTTCGAAATGTTATCCAAGTCGTATAAAACTAGAAATATCACAAAAATCTAGAAGTTGTTTTGAGATTGAAATACAAATCACATTACCATTAGAATATTTTGAGATTATCGCACCTCTAACTTATTGTACCTACTTGTACGACTATATGACTCAGCAGGTAACCTACTTCCAATCCTCACCATGAAATCCTCATGGTTCAGGATTCATAACCAAACAATAATATATTCAGCAGTTTAAGCATATAAAATATTGATCTTTGCGTTTGATATACCGTTATACAATCGAGCCTCATACCTGCGACGCTTTCGTCGACCACAAATATGTTTCTATGGGGCGACTACGTGGCTGCGACGATCGAATACTCCATGGGTACGGTGCGCGACGACTGCGTGACTGCGGTGAGCACAACAACGAGTCTGCGGCAAGCGACGATCGCGTGGCTCCGGTGAGCACAACTGCGTGGCTGCAGCAAGCGACGACTGCGTGGCTGTGACGAGCGAATACTCCATGGGTACGGTGCGCGACGACTGCGTGGCTGTGACGAGCGAATACTCCATGGGTACGGTGCGCGACGACTGCGTGGCTGTGACGAGCGAATACTCCATGGGTACGGTGCGCGACGACTGCGTGGCTGTGACGAGCGAATACTCCATGGGTAGGGTGCGCGACGACTGCGTGGCTGTGACGAGCGGATACTCCATGGGTACGGTGCGCGACGACTGCGTGGCTGTGACGAGCGAATACTCCATGGGTACGGTGCGCGACGACTGCGTGGCTGTGACGAGCGAATACTCCATGGGTACGGTGCGCGACGACTGCGTGGCTGCGGTGAGCACAACTGCGAGGCTGCAGCAAGCGACGACGGCGTGGCTGCGGTGAGCACAACTGCGAGGCTGCAGCAAGCGACGACTGCGTGGCTCCGGTGAGCACAATTGCGAGGCTGCAGCAAGCGACGACTGCGTGGCTCCGGTGAGCACAACTGCGAGGCTGCAGCAAGCGACGACTGCGTGGCTGTGACGAGCGGATACTCCATGGGTACGGTGCGCGACGACTGCGTGGCTGCGGTGAGCACAACTGCGAGGCTGCAGCAAGCGACGACGGCGTGGCTGCGGTGAGCACAACTGCGAGGCTGCAGCAAGCGACGACGGCGTGGCTGCGGTGAGCACAACTGCGAGGCTGCAGCAAGCGACGACTGCGTGGCTCCGGTGAGCACAATTGCGAGGCTGCAGCAAGCGACGACTGCGTGGCTCCGGTGAGCACAACTGCGAGGCTGCAGCAAGCGACGACTGCGTGGCTCCGGTGAGCACAATTGCGAGGCTGCAGCAAGCGACGACTGCGTGGCTCCGGTGAGCACAACTGCGAGGCTGCAGCAAGCGACGACAGCGTGGCTGCGGTGAGCACAACTGCGAGGCTGCAGCAAGCGATGACTGCGAGGCTGCGGTGAGCACAACTGCGAGGCTGCAGCAAGCGACGACTGCGTGGCTGCGGTGAGCATGACTGCGAGGCTGCGACAGGCGACGACCGAGCAGAGCTGTAATATTTTCAACGAGTATACCATTCGAAAGTAAAACGTTTGTTTAATATTAGATACAGGTTGGAGCCCACATCATTAAATTTATAATGACATGTAGAATGTAAACTACAAACAACATTATCAAATACCTTTCAACCACACAAAATAGAAACAGTGTTTTTTTTTTCTTTTTCATTCTATACCACTTTAACTGCAAATATTACGTACCCTTATTTCTCGTGGGCGCACGGTCACACCAAGGTGGCATAAGCCAGAAGTCCATGGTGCAATCCCTGCTTCTGAATTGTTAGACTCCAACTTTCCAGGGAAATAAAAACGTCCGAGATTCACTTATCACTTCACTTTTATTACAATTTCACAAAGCTACCAATATCGGATCCAAGACAACCTTCTTGTTCCGTAGCCCAGCAACAACTTACTTGCCAAGCAGTCTGTGCAACGTTCGTAAAATACTGAAGATCAACTGACTAATTTTGAACCGAATGTCCGTTGTCGTTTGAGCTACAAAACAATAAGGGTACTGTAATTAGATTGTACAATCACTTTAAAATATAAACTATAAATAATCCTTGTTTAACTAGTTGATTTCAAGAGTTAATGTTCTATTTCTTTTCAGAGTTTCCGCTCTGATTGACAATAAAAAGTAAAATTCAACAACTTATTTTTCGAAATAATGACAAATCAATTATAAAATTGTATAAATGGTATCTAAAATTGCAACTATAATTTATATAAGCTAACAATACCGACATTTGCATGTCAGAACAGCTGGAGAGTAAGGCGCGGCGTCGGCGGCGGCGCGGCGACAACGGGGCGGTGCGGCATTGCGTGGCGTAGTCATTGTTTATATTATGCCATGGTATTTTGTTACCTAGTATTTTAATTATTGAACTAATTACCTATCTGCGTGACATTCATTCGATATTAGAATGTGTTGTAGAAAAATATACGAGTAGAGAAGATAAATCACGACTTTGGTCAGTCCTCAGTCCTAAGAAAAAAAAAATCATATACACCCTAAGTCGTTTCCTTACATACAAATATTTAATTAGTGTTTTCTCCTAAAGTATAGCATGTAGAACAAAGGATGCTACATCAATATTTTGTACAAATGAGGTAAATAATATTGACCTAACTTGATTCATCCTTGGAGGTTTAATTTAACCAATATAGTCGAAAACATAGAGCTCTCAGATTGAAAATTATGATCTTGTATAACTTCTAAACTGTTCAATTATAAGTCATTATTTCGTTTTAACTAATTTACACAGGTGCGAAAGTATAAGTTATGATAGTCAAATAATTTTTAAATGTATTAAAATTTAAGTTATGACAATTTGTTTTTTCGTTTCTGAGAGCTCTAGTTGAACCTCAATAACTCTGTAACAGCGTTTTCTAGTGAGTTGAAAACTTCCGAATGACCTTTGATAATTTATAACTAAATGCTTTAATATAAATCAAAAACATAGACTTAATAATTCCTGAGATATGAGGTATGCCTATTATTCAAGCGTGTGGACTGAGAGCTCCAGTCTAAGGGTTATACCGGCTTTGATATAAGTTTAACAAATTGTTGGACCTATGCATCATTTCTTACAAATTCATTACTAAATCTGTGATTTTTTTCAATTCGATTTGCCAAAGATTCAAAAGTGAGCTCTCAATCCACACGCACATTAAATAACGCCTACCTTAAAATAAATATGTTAATATTTTTTATTCAAAATATATATATTCTAAGATAGTTTTATTGATCTTCTGTCATGTACCATGATTAAATTATACGTGTTAATGTTACTAATACTTAGATAAAACTGCGAAATAACGTATTTGAAAAATTTATTGACTGATTACTGAAAGTACTGTTATAACTGATTTGGTTTATGATTTATAAAAAATAAGATTAAGATAAAATAAGAAAAGATTTAAGAAAGAGTGTAGTAGGCGAAATTAAACCGAAGTAGGTTAATTCTGCCAAACGCACCATGTTGAAGTTCAAATTTTATTGTGTTTGTTTTGAAAATAATCCTCATTTTTTTATGTTTCTTTAATTAAGCATTAAACAAACTTTTGAAACACATGCCCTTTTATTTATTATCTTCATAATTACGAAGACAATTGAGCTTAAACCTTAGATAGGCGGAATTCGACAGACATACCTTACTTTATTAAGTATAACAGCTATCGTAGTAATACCAATAACACAAGCTTTGCTTAGCTTGTGGGTAAATGATACTGTGTGGATTATCTAAGATACATACCTATCTCTTCTCAAAAATTTTGAGAACAACGGTTTTGGTGCGCTGTGGAACTCCTATTACAGTTACTACAGAGATTAGTGGGTAGGTAAGTGGGTTGGTACCTACAATTTTTTTTCGGCTTTTTTCAACCTATTTCACTAAGTATGAAACTTAGACGATTTTCAAAACCTGTTTTGAATTGTCGAAATCCATACCTTTGATTTGATATTACTCTCAATGAAATAGCCCCCATTGTATGAAAATTAGTTTTTTGACCATATTTCAAAAAGTATTATATTTACAGACTTCTCTATATTTTTCCTGTAAAATATAGATCTATATCTACAAACGCTTAGTACATTTTACATCAATCACTCTGCAATCTTCGGAGATAAGGGAGGGGGGGAATGGTAATTTTTTTGACCTTTTTCAAAATATTTCGAAAAGTATAATAAAACTTATCGAAATTTCAAAAACTGTATTGAAATGTACAAACCAATACTTTTCATTTGATACCCAACTCGGTGGGGTAGTCACCCCTTAAGAAAATTTTCCCGCCCTTTTTTGACCTTATTTCAAAAAGTATTATTTTTACAGACTTCTCTATATTTTTCCTGTAAAATATAGATCAATATCTACAAACACTTTGTACTTTTTTTAACATATCACATCGATCGCTCTGCAATCTTCGGAGATAAGGGGGAGGTACCGGTCAATTTTTCGACCTTTTTCAAAATATATCAAAAAGTGTAAAATCTGCCGAAATTTCAAAAACTGTATTGGAATGTACAAGCCAATACCTTTCATTTGATTCCCAACTCGGTGGGGTAGTCAGCCCTTCAGAAATTTTTCCCGCCCTTTTTTGACCATATTTCAAAAACTGTTATTTTTACAGACTTCTCTATATTTTTCCTGTAAAATATAGATCCATATCTACAAACACTTGGTACATATCACGTCGATCGCTCGGCAATCTTCGGAGATAGGGGGGGGGGGAACGGTCATTTTTTTGACCCTTTTCAAGATATTTTAAAAAGTATAAAACCTACCAAAATTTCAAAAACTATTTTGAAATCTACAAACGTGTACCTTTCATTTGATACCACTTTTGACTTTGTACGTTCCATTTAAAATTTCGATTTCAAAATTTGTATGGAAAATCTTCATTTTGATTTTTCATTTATTTTCATTTATTTTTCTATAAATATGTGCGGGCGCACAAAATGTATTATTATTTCAAATTTCAAGTCAATAGCTGCAGTAGTTTCTGAGATATTAAGGATTCAAAACACAAAACAGACCCAAAGCGATTTCATAAGGGTTTTGCAACCGATGGCAAAACCCTAAAAAGAAGACAGACTGAAAATGGTTAGCCGACTGTGATAAATAGTTAGCCGACTGTTATGAAGGTGTATTAATTTTGCAGCCTGGATGTCGGTGTTGAAGATGTTTGCAGACATCTTAAGCACACAAATGACGCTGATAGAACGAGTGGGCGTCGCTATGGCGAACTTGTTGCCACCGTTCCATATGATCATGAGTGTCGCCCGGGCCGCTTATATCGCACGGTTGAACGCTCTTTGCGATGTACACAAAAAACGCTGTCCCAAGATTTCACTCGAGGACAATGGCTTTGACGAGGACAAGTGTTGTGGTGAGTTTTCTGCATGTATTTTGACAATGGTATTTTTCCATAATCAGTGCTTGGCAGGCGGATTGGTGCGTAGTAGATAAAATATATAGAAAGAAGTTGCTGCCCTTCTTCTGGAAGGATCGCTTGGTTGAGTTGGTTGTACCGATTCTTACGCCGCGGTTCAACGGGTATTTAAAAAAGTTAACTGCCATCCTGCCATCCTTAAAACTGGTGACGCAACTCTGTTCTAGATATTATAATATATATATATATATATACATATACAGAGTGTAAGTGTAAACACCGTTGTCACGTAAACCACGAAGGTTTAACCCTAAATAAAATATTAAAAGTAATTATTAAAAACAAATGTCAATTAGTTTCAATGGATATTTAGAATTCATTACTCCGCTATCTTTCGGGCTTTCAGAGCACGCCCCCGCGCCGGCCCTCATGCCGCCGCGTAGGTATCTATTGAAACCTCTCTAACCGTAGGCACATAACTTGTGATGGAACTTTCCCTTCATACTTTAGACATTTATGAATAAAAACGTTTCAACAATTGCCATTTTATTCGCAGCTGGTGAGAGCACTGCGTACATTTCATTCGGGGATTTTTCTCCCGTCATTCACATGCTGATAATGTTGGTGCAACTGATTGTTTTTATGGTAAGTTTTAAAAAAACCTGCTGCTCTTTTGGCATTTGCACTATGCAAGGGAAAATATTTCGCTTTTAATTTCATAATTGAGCGCAGACTAAATTTCAGCCCCTATCCGTTTATATTATATAAATAAATAATGCCGGAAAACACACACAGCATCATCTAGCCCCAAAGCAGAGCTTGTGTTATGGGTACTAGATGACTGATAGGTATACATAGTACAATTATATATACACAAGGAGGCAAAGACCAGCATGTATAGGGCTAGCGCTATGGGGAGAAGAAACTGGCTCTCCCAGAGATTGAGGTCTCTACATGACTCAATCAATGGAATCTCCTATTTTGAGCATGACAACGGACGTCATGCTACCACGCCATGTGTTTAAAAAGCACTTTAAAGTGGAACTACCTTCCAGAGAAGACTGGTCGAATAGCCGGCTACTCTGGAAGGACGGGTGCCTGAATTGGTACACGGATGGTTCCAAAATGGGACTGGACGTAGGCTGTGGAATTTATGGAGAGCGACCCAAATTCGCTAGTAGCACAAACCTGGGTATTTACGCCTCCATTTTCCAAGCAGAAGTGTTCGCCATACTCGAATGCGCTGACATAAATCTGCAAAAGCGATACTCCAACCAAACAATATATATCAACTCTGATAGCCAGGCTGCTCTTCTAGCACTATAATCACGTCAAGGCTAGTTGAGGACTGCATGTCTCGCCTGAACGCTCTGCGTTCGAAAAACCGAGTTGTTCTAAGATGGGTACCGGGTCATGCGGGTATCAACGGCAATGAGAATGCCGACGAGCTCGCACGGTCCGGGGCCATGGGGACTCGGTTCGGCCCTGAGCCGTTCTGTGGCATACCAAAGAGCCTGGCTCAAAGAACCCTACTGAACGCTTGCTACGAGGAGTCAACCAAACTCTGGAGAAATTCCTCGGGCATGGATCACTCAAAGTTTCTGGTAAAAGCCTTCGACAAATGGTACACCAACCAAATCCTAGCGCTAAACAGAAACAACCTTCGCATCATGACAAGAGTCCTAACTGGACATTGTCGCCTTACCAAGCACATGTTCCAACTGGGGCTAAGCGATACAAAATCCTGCAGATTTTGTGAGGAGGCGGAAGAATCGCCTCTCCATCTGCTAGGAGAATGTGGAGCACTGATGCATAAACGTAGCACCATTCTGGGCAAGCACCTGCTAAACCCAGATGAACTACGTGGCATCACCCCGAAGAAAATCCTTCAGTTCTTAGTAGCTGCAAGGGTAAGTGGCGAACTATAACGCCGCATCTTCGGCGGTGAACCTGCGAAGTGGCGATCACAATAGGCCTATCAATGGCCGCAGCGATACTATAGCCACCAAAAGTTAATAAAAAAAAATAATACATAGTACAATATTATTACGTATATAGATATTTTTTTATTGTACATAGAAAACGACCAGAACACCCTGAACAAATATCTGCAGATCGTATAAATATTTGTCCCGAGGCGGGAATCGAACCCGCAACCTTCTGCGTCGCAGGCGGACCTCCGCCCACCGCGCCACAGAGGTCGTCAGTACCTAGTTTAGTACCTAGTTTGGGCGAATAAATACAGGGTGTCCGCTGGAAAAATTCGGATAAGAAATTTGAATATGTGTTTCAAAACATTCCTCCAAATTCTCGCATTCATTATAGGTACTGTTATTTAATTTCCAGACGTTAGTGACATTCGTACAGATGGGATATTTGAGTTGCTTCTGGGACAGATTCTTTAATAAGAAGTTCAAACCAGAGCCCACGATCCATGCCGACGAGCTGGTGGCTGCCGAAGCCTCGCTCGTGGACCACGAGATTGAACTGCGTAAGTCCGCCACCTCAATTATAAGGGTATTTATTCTACGCGCGGAATGGGGCTCTGAAGTTCTCAATTTGATCACATTTTATTTTATTTATTTTTCATTTCTTAAGGCACAAAAGGTTTACAATATTCTTAAAATTAACAGTATATATAAACCAATCAAGATGCAAAATAAATTAACATTATTTACAAAAAAACACAACAACGTTACAAGCATGTTACAAGCACTAAATTATAAAAAAGCACTAAAATACAATGATACTTAACGTTACCATGATAAAAATCATGTCAAGTGTCAGTACCTATATTTAAACTGACTAAGTAGTTGAATACAGCATGCAAAAAAATAATTATGGGCGAGTAATTTATGGGTAGAATGGAAATACAACAAATTGTATATTTGTATTCAGGCAAAATAAAATTGTAATTGGTTGATATTAAAATAGTAAAAAAATTATGAAACGATTAGTTTTTATGTACCTAACATAACAATTTAAATTTGAGAATAGAATTTTGAGTAGAACCATCTATTTTTAAGTTGTTTTTGAGCCTATACAAATTATCAGCTCGGTGGAGCTTGGACCAGAACACTCAACATGAGGGTCTGCTTAGCTTGAGACTAGATGCTGCTGTATGGCTTGTCCAGCATTATTTACTAAATTATACAATCAATCGATAAACGATATTTGGTACCTACATACTAGCTCCTACGAAGCAAGCGTATTGATTGAGAAGCTTTCAAACAATGTCAATATATTTTTCAGCGGAGCAGCAAATAATAAACCACAATACAGCTATGTTAGTGAGCCAACTTCACAAGAACTTTCTCAGTATCTGCCATAAGCGCCACGTGGTCAAAGGAATCAGCTTCTCCGTCAAAAAAGGTAATCTTGGTGCTCATAAATCGGTAGGTTTTTTAATTTGCAGTTTATTTCGAACAAAGAACAAAGACCAAGTTAGAGTAGCGGAAGATATCCAATAAACTTGCTTGGTCTTTTAGGAGAGTGGTGTATTATCTGAGTGTACTGTACATACACATATTAGCATATTACCAATATTTTGTTATTTCAGTTCTCTGTCTAACTTAATTTTCTTTTATTGTTTGTATTTTATTTTAATTCCTCAAAAATTTTATTTTGCTTAACTAGGACTGTGTACTCGTAGACTCGGTACATATTTGACAGTCAAAGGAGGTATTTTTTACTTTTTTCATATTATGACGATCATAACAAGAATATAAGTGATATTAAATAAACAAAAAAATCGTATCTCAGCAACCACAAGGTTGTGGAAATTCTAAATCGACACCACATGTACGTAACGTTTTCTGGTTCCTACCAGCTTGTTTTTAAATGATGGGCTGAATAAGACCATTTCTTATTTCCAGGTGAATGCTTCGGTCTCCTCGGACTGAACGGCGCCGGCAAAACGACCACGTTCCAGATGATGATCTCTCAAATCTGTCCCACTTCAGGACGTATCTTTGCTAACGGGGTATTTCTTCATAAACAGAAAGAGGAGGTAAATATATAGTGCTACATAGATAGATAATTCTTTATTACATAGTCTTACAAATACAACAAATAGAATACCAATGAGTACTAAAGTTAACTTAATCTATGGCTATGGAATTGACAGCCTTATCGCTTACATATTGTCACTTAGTATCATGTAGTCTTAAATCAAGGCTTTTGTTATGGGTACTACTGAACAGAAATATATTTACAAAGGAAACACCGAGAACCGAAATCCATATCATAAACCTTTGTTCAGCTGGAAATTGACCCGCAACTACATCTTCTACATCTCAGGCTGATTGTGGCCCTCCTTATCACAGCCATCAACAATGATTTTTTTTTGCTCAGCTGTCGCATTGCAGTGCAAAAATACACTGTTGTCTTATCTCCCATCAGTTCTTGCGCAAGATGGGCTATTGCCCTCAGTTCCTGGGCATCGATGAGTTCCAGAGCGGGCGCGACAACCTCCGCACGCTGCTGACCATCCGCGGACTGGACGACAACGACATCCACAAAGAAGTCGAAGCGTGGATCGCGCTCATCGGTGAGAGCCAATACTGTTTGCCCAACATCATCATCACTACTAGGCCGTTGCTGACAAGGCTTACCCTTCTGAAGAAATAGCGCAATGTCTTCAGCTTGACACATCTAGCATGTGCCTGTAGACTTTCGCAGTTCGTCATTTCAGCTGGCCGGAGGGTGCCCATTGGTGTCCGTTGCCGTGTGGTGCCGGCATAGAATTTCACTACCCCCACTCTTCCCGTGGGGGTCGTAAGAGGCTTGATGGATCTTGTTTGTTCTTTATTGCTATTTGCTATTTCAGGCTTACAGAAGTTCGTGGACATGCGAGCGTCTAGCTACAGCGGCGGATACAAGCGCCGGCTCGCGGCCGCGGTCGCGCTGAGCTCCGGAGCCCCGCTGTCTCTACTGGACGAGCCGACTGCCGGCGTGGACGTGGGCGCGCGCCGGCGCGTGCACGCCGCGCTCAGGAGGGCTCTGACTCTCGGAGGTAGCATTGTCATCACTTCACACAGGTGAATGGTTATTTTTAACTGCCTCTGCTGTGGCAAAGGTCCGCCTGCGACACAGTAGGGTTGATTACCGCTTCGGAACAAATATTTGTACGATAAATATTTGTTCAGGGTATTCTGTTCGTTTTATATGTATAATAAAATATATATATCTATGTACTCGTACCGTGTGGTGCCGCCGGCATAGAATTTCACCACCCCAACTCTTCCCGTGGGTGTCGTAAGAGGCGACTAAGGGAAACACAGCACAGGGGGCGGGCAGCAGCGCCCTCTGCAGAACAACTCCACCGAACTGCGATCACCAACCCGCATGCCCAGCGTGGGGATTATGGGCAATAACCCCCAAATGATAATGTCATCTATGGCGCTCATTAGGGGAGGCCTATGTCCAGCAGTGGACTATTATAGGCTGGTGATGATGATGATGATGATGATGTACTCGTATTATAATCTATATCAACATTGCATATAATATAGTTATCTAGTGCCTATAACAGTAGCTCTGCTAAGCTTGGGGCTAGATAATATCTAGGTATACTGTATTGTGAATTTTCGAGCATTATTTATTTATTATTTAATTTTAGTTTTTTTATCGTCCCGTTGGAACGAACGACAATATTATTATTAGAGACTAGAGTATTCCCCCCGAAACCGTAGTCTATTTGTACAAGAGCCCTCTAGTATAACGTTAGAACTTACATATTTTATTTACCTACTGGTAACGCCGTGTGAAATCGTAGAATTTCACCACCCCCACTCTTCCCGTGCGTGTCGTAAGAGGTGACTAAGGGACACACACCGAGGGCGGGCAGCAGCGCCCTCTGTTGAACAACTCCACCGAACTGCGATACCAACCCACATGCCCAGCGTGAGGATTATGGGCAATAACCCCTAAATGATTAATAATGCCATCATGGCGTTCATTAGGGGAGGCCTATGTCCAGCAGTGGACTACTATAGGCTGATGTTGTTGTTGTTGTAATTAATTTGCTGAACAGTATCGTTGTTATCAGTATGGACGAGATGGAAGCTCTGTGCACACGCATCGCCATAATGGTGGCCGGCACGATTCGCGCGATAGGCACGTCACAAGAACTCCGCACCAAGTACGGACACGGATACTCCTTGATAATGAAACTCAAACGATCCGAAGACGGTATGTATCAATGATACTAAAGGGAATAGGGATTATGGTCTACTAGCAACTGACCGCGGCTTTGCATGCGTTTCCGGGGGTAAAAAGAAGCATGTAAGTATGTATGTCCAGGTGTAAATAAAAATGTTTGTAAAATTTCATGATTCAGATTCAGATTCAATAACTTTATTTCTTTACGCTCACAAAATAAGCACTTAGATGTGAGCCTGTCAGTTCAGAAATGTTGTCGTGAAGAGGTAAAAAAAACAAAATCTCTTACAGATTATCTTTGAAGTTAATTAACCATCGATGAAGCCAAAACAGACGAATTATTGCCTACTTTTACACAACTTCTTTACTAAAGTAACGCTCAATAGTTTTCATGTAAGGTAATTGTTGTAATATAAACTAGGTCTGTATTAGGTACTAAAAGAATCAGGATTTTGAACAGCTTGTTTAGTTCCAGCGTATTATATTATCTGTGTCCACGCCTAAGTCCAGCAGTTGATTAATGTGGTCTGATGATGAAGATGATATTATCTGTGGTTCCAGGGGACCGCGGAGTCACAAGCGTGGTGGATATCATAAAGGACGCTGTTGCTGCAAACTTTGACAGCGTGCTGAAAGACGAACACTCGGTCAGTCACCTTTTTAATAGTCATAAGGATTCATTCCCTACTTGCTTAATTTTATTCCTGACTATAGTAGTCCGACCCTGCTTCGCACGGGTATTTAACAAAAATTTCAGAAATTATACACACTAACCCGTTATGTTTCACAGTTTTCATGCAAATCCCTAACTTTTTTGAAAATATTCTATAGCCATCACGGAAATTGTAGGATTCTAATAGTAAAAGAATTTTTCAAATTGATCCAGTAGTTTCGGAGCCTATTCAAGACAAACAATAACCAAACAATCATATCTTTGTAAACAAATATGGAGTACTTTATTAATTTTGTTTCCTCCCGCACCGCAGTGACGACGCAGTGACGTCAGTATGGTCACAGAATGTAGAGTGATAGACAGATAGATTAGGTAGTCTCCCGCCCCGCCGTAGCTGAACTCTACGAAGATAAATACCTACCTACCTGCAGTGGTAGTAGGTATGTATAGGTTTCCCGGATAGATTTTTAAATTAAAACTTTTTGTATGGGAAACGAAAAATAGGAATTTTTAATTATCTCCCATTGACTGATCACCATTGGGGTCTGAAACCTCCCCCTTCAGCTTAGTACACATATTTTGTTACACCTTGTATATAAAAATATTTGTTTCAGACAATGCTCCACTACCACGTAAACGATAAGATGCACTACAGCATCATTTTCTCGAAACTCGAGGCTCTACAAGAGCAATTTCCCGATGTGATCGAGGACTATTCTGTCAACGAGACCACGCTAGAGGAGGTGTTCCTTCATTTTGCGAAAGAACATCTGACGGAGCAAGCTGAAGTACCATGACATTATTTATTACTGACATTTATTTTATATAATAATTAACCTACTGACAATTATTTTCTAGTTGTATTTTCTGGCAAGTACCTATTGCGTAAAAGAACGGAACTTTAGAAGAAATAACAACTTACTTAGCAACTTATTCTTTTATTTTGCTAGTCAACAGTAATTTTTTAAGAAGCTTGCGTTGTAAATAAACAAGATATTGAGGCTATTAATAAATATGCTATTATGAGCTAAAATTAGTTTTATTGTAATGATATGGAACATTCGTATAGGTACTTTTTTGCCACATTTTGCATTTTGTTTTCTTTAATAGTTCATATTATATTCGACTGGCAATTATTCTATTATTTATCTGCTGATGATTATTTTCTTCTTCGTCCATAAGAGTTCTTGCTAGATTTGAGTTTGGGGTGTAGAGTGAGGGGTTGTAGGGTTATCATCTAGAAACTTATCTTCCTGAGGATAGTTAAATTATATAATATTATATACTTGTTGTAGGAATCGCGGCTCTTCCCGGGATGCTGATATAAAAGTCGAGTTTACGGTACAAAAGCTATATTGTATAAAACTACGACTAATGATGATGATGTTAATGAGTGCGGTTTGTATGGCTGCTGCTGATGCACTGACCCTCGTAGGCGCCCGGTTCGCGCTCGCGGCACGAGTAACCTACTTAGGTCAAACTGCTGATGATGCTAGTTCTATGTACCTGCGTGATCGATTGTATCGAACATACTCCCGAGGGCGAGGTACGAGATGAGGCGCTACAATTGAGGGGTTAGTATTACATAGATGATCAATATTTTGCTTAGGCTAGATGAATGTTAAGACAATGTTTTAATGTTTCGTAATCTAAGTGATTGCTGATAGCTTAATTACAAAACTAATCCCTATTCTTATTCTATAGTAAAAACTGATTGTCTGCTGGGTTGCTGCTTAATGATTGGGGAACTTGTTGTGTCTATATCACGTAAACTGGACCACCGCACGGTCCCACTGACACCCTGCCCTAGCTCAGGCGCGGGTTGCCTATGCGCAATAACACTCGCGTTGCCAGAGGATGCCTCCCTCGGCGGTAAAAGTTCGAACGAATTAAAAGGAACGCTCTTACTTGTAAGCCGTCTGTCCTACGGCTGCTGCTGGAGTCTGCGTGGGTTGCTCCCCACCGCAGTGCTGGCTGAAGATGCTGAGAGTGCGAGCTGGGGGCTCGCTGCTGCTGGTGCGTCGCGGGGGCTGTTCGCTCCGCACGACTGCGCTGTGTTGGTGCTGGGGGCGCGAGCGGTTCGCTCACTGCTGCTGCTGGCCTGACTGGGTAGCTCCCCACGTCAGGTGTCGATGATAACTTTCCAATAAGCTCACTGGTAAAGCTAAGATCACTGCAATCCAAGGGCTGCTGGTACGCTCGAAGCACTCACGGGACGACAGTTCACGATCGCGCTATGAATCCTCGAACGATATATCGAAGGACCATGTAGGAATCGCGGCTAGCTCTTCCCGGGATGCTGATATAAAAGTCAAGTTTCGTGTACAAAAGCTATATTGTATAAAACTACGACTAATGATGATGATGTTAATGAGTGCGGTTTGTATGGCTGCTGCTGATGCACTGACCCTCGTAGGCGCCCGCTCCGCGCTCGCGGCACGAGTAATCTATTTAGGTCAAACTGCTGATGATGCTAGTTCTATGTACCTGCGTGATCGATTGTATCGAACACTTGTGATATCCTGTGTGGATTGTCCAGCATTATTATTATTATTATATTACTTTAATGCATCATAAATACAACTATTAAACAAGAACTTAATACTAACTGTAGCAAGAGTCTCCCGGTTGCTAAAAATCCGAAGCAATGCAATTTTTTTGAAAATCTGATGTAGCAAATAAAACCCCGCGGTTACGTTTGCACCATTGATTTGCCCCATTAATGGTGCAGGCGTAACTGGTTAGTTATGTTTGCACCATTCAAATTGATACAACTAGTTAAACCTTGCTTTACTCGCCATAGATAAAATCAATAAAAAAAATATTGTTTAGCGTTTGTTTTTGACATGGGTTTTTTGAATAGAATGTTCACCAGAAATGTAACAGTAGGTATGTCCAAGGTTTATGTTGGTACATTTAAAAAAAAATTATAAAATTACAGAAAATAAACAAAGGAGTTACCTTGTCGACAATGAAATCGTCGTATCCTACGAATAGGGTCACAGTCGCCAGTGTGACTTTTTATTTTTATTGCATTTTTGGAATCTCCATTATGATTTACATCATAACAGTTCGAAAAAAATTAAAAAATACTAAAAATAAAAAAGTTATTAAGATTTTAAAATTTGGTCACAATTGCATTGATGGATTTAGCCCGACGAAAAAGTTAACAAACAGCTTTGGCACTTTCTTCCACGTAAAAAACGCAAAGATCGCAAGTATTTCCCGGCGAATATGGTTACATAGTCCAGAGTAACCATGTAGCGCGGGCGAAAAGGCGCGCGGGCACGGATTACCGCACTGTTTGTCGACTACGAAGTTCATTTTTAATAGTTTGGCTAGGCACATGAATTGTCTTTGGCTGTGAAAGCACGGAAAATACTAAATTTATATGTAATGCGAGTAGTGTACATACATAATTATGTTCTAACAACCACAAGAAACTAGCAAGATATAACCTTAGTAAGGTATAATTATATCTTGCTAGTGAAGAAAAATTTGATCGTTAAATCGATTTAAGCCATCTATACGTATATACCTACTATACGTATCTACAGTATTAGTATAGATTATATATGTAACGAATGTAAGTACATCTTTCACATTCGTGAATGCGGATGCAAATTATCACTTCATTTGCGAAGTATCTATATTATTTTGTTAGGAATACCTACTCCATTGTGAAATCTTAATAATATAAATAAATGAATATTTGTTTCAGGAAGTTTTAAAATACTCCTTAAAATGGACTGGAACGGCTTATACATGTTTGAGATACGTAGTTGGGTTTTGTTTTGAATTCTCTATAACTTTTTAATATAGAATATCAATATTTATGAAATTATCATACGCCTTTCAGGGTTTTTTTTTATAAAGGTCTCTCAATAAGAACTGAGAACAGTGACACAATTTGTTTGAACTATAAACCAACAGTTGTTCGAATTCTAAAAATATTTCTGACATTTGGTAAATCGGCAATTTAAAAAACTAACAAACTAAAAAAATCTTTAAGATTTTAGTAAAGGTTTAAATTACCTATTTGAATAATTGTATTGGTTTTGTATTTACTAAAATAGTGAATTGATTGTAAGCTTTTTACATGCGGTGCTTTAAACCACAACTATTTGACTTTTTGTATAAAAATCACTTGGAAATTAGAAAATGTAAAAATTGCCAGAGTTCCCGATATTCCATTGACGACTAAAAGTTTGAAACTTTGTATAAAAGCTAAATAATAGTACAAAATACTGAAATATGTATAATAGATACATAGTGTGGCATTTGTACGGCAAAATCGTAACATATTAAACTATTTGCTTGTCCAATCCAATGTGAAAAATAAAATAAAGAGAAACAGGTTTTAAGGATTTTCAAGAGAAGTCAATAATTTCAGGATTTTTCGACTTCTACAAATAAGGTCATCAGACGACAGAGTCTACAAAACAGCGAAATAAATATGTGTTTTCTTTTTAATATTATAACGTGAGCAACCACATAGTAGTTGGCTTCAGATAGGCTCATTGACGTTCATTGAGTTCTCTAATCTGGCTACAGTAACGAGATTGATAGGATGAAGAAATAAAATGCTGAACAATCGACCAAAACTTGTGTTTTGGGTACCAGATGACTTAACACAATAGACCTTATAGATATATTTTTTTTTCCAAACATACATAAAAATCAACCAGAACACTCTCTACAAACATCTGCGAATTTTAATTCCATTACTTGTTGTTTTTTTAATATACTATAGCATTTAAATACTAAATAGGTTAGAAAATTAACAGCAAAAAAAAATTTCGATGAATACGCCATGCCTTGGCTCTGACATCAATCTAATAAGACAATAATCATGTAATGAATGCTCGTATAATGTAATGACAACTAGCTGACTCGCTTGAAATTTCATTGGCGTGGACGTGTTTAGGGTAAAACACTTTCACGAAATCAGCTAATTCCCTATTATAAGAAAAAATCGGAATTTCACCGAAGTACAAATAACATAAGCCAATCGGAAAGACCGATTGGAAAGACGCTTATGATATCATTTTTATGTCCGTTAATTAAGTATTCTTTTTTTAAAAAGTTTCCAGTATATTTTTCTATTTAGTGAATTTGAAGCAGTCTTGTCATACGATATGCTTCAAACATTCTACCTTATCCCATTTTGAGAGAAGTTTCAATAAATCTTCAAACATTCATTGTTATTATTTCATTAATTTAGTGAATTGAGGTTTTATGCAAGACCAATCGGATTGAAACTAAATATCGGGAAGTTTTTTCTACCCTAATTTAGAGATATGCAATAGACCTTATAACATGTTTAACCATTTATTGTATATTCAATACATAAATAAAATTTGAGGGCACTATCAGCGCACGTTAAATAGTAACAGTCATTTAAATACGTTACCAAAAATTACAAATACAATATTTCAATAACCGTTTTTACAGTTTCCGGAAATATTTTCAAAAATCCTGAAAAACATGTTGACTAGTTTTGTATTTTAATTGTTCTTAGCAATTTTCCTTAAAATAAATCACATAATATTGTCTGTTTAATTTACTGTTCTATCATTACATTACATAATGAAATTCGAAGCCAATAGCACCTTGCATTATAAAGTTATAGATATTTCAATACAGAATGAAATTATAAATCTCAAACTTTAATTACCCGTTTCACTAAATTTTCAGGAATATTTTGAAAAACCCTAAAACAAGTGATCAATCATTATTCTCGTGTGTTTAGTATTCAATGTAAGTATCTAACCAATCGGACCACCGGTTACAGAGTTACAAAAAACACCAAAAAACTCAAAACCCCCTTTTACCTCTTTAGGGGTGGAATAAGAAAAAAAACCCTACTTAGCGGGTATTTGTGTAGTTAAAGGTCCAGCCAACCAAATTTCAGCTTTCTAGCTTCATCGGTTTAGGCTGGGCGTTGTGGCCAGAAAACTCCATAATTTATTATAAAATTACCTTTTTTATATGAGTTTACCATTATAACTAAAAAATTTGTTCCAATCATTGCATTAAGTCATGCCTTAAGAAACCCTAGACGAGTTTTACATAGTTTACGAAAACACATTTTGTTTAGTATGTCAACAATTGCACAGTTTTACACGAACTCGGTTTTGGCTTTCGAATGATTTGTTGCATTTTAGCTGTACCTACCAACCAGCTATGACAAATCAGCAGCAATAAACGTATAAACATTTTTCCCAAGGCGAGAATCGAACCCACAACCTCCAGCGACGAAGTCAGGCCTTCGCCAGCAGCTGCGCCATATACATAGGTCGTCGATTAAGTGCTAGACAAACTAAATACATTCAATATCGTCTCTGGGTGTACAGCGCATCCTAAGTAGCATGAATAAACAATTTCTGATGCAAATTATCAAGGTACAAAACCAAATTATGAAGGACAATAAACTATGACCTTCGTAAAATGTGTAATTGTCCATCATAATCCCGTCGAATAAGTTTACAAAGTCGTTTGTTACCCCCCTAATTGAGGACGTGAAGCGAAATCTGCGTGGAAAACGGTCACAATGGCGCTGAGTATAACGTCGATTTGAAACTTGCACGTGGAACAAGGTGCTAAGGGACAAAAACTAGGGAAAAAGGTTTTTTTTATTTATGAAACCTTTATGATAATTTAGCAGAAAATATGATAAAACGTTTTAGCAAAAAAAATCACACTCGTTCAATAGAAACTTTGCAAAATAATCAGAAAAAACCGTCTCCTGTAAAGTTGGTGTTTTGCAACTGTGACCGTATTCGTAGGATACGACGAAATATAATAAGTATTATAATGTAACATGCAAAGAGGAAATACTTTGAAGAAATAACTTTCCTCAAGTGTAATAATAAAGCTATCTGAAGGAGTTTTAAAACTAGACACATAGGTACTTATTTTTATACGGTCTGTTTGTCTGTTTTTTTCTTTTTCCTATCAATCAATGGTTCAAACATAACTAACCAGTTACGCCTGCACCATTAATGGTGCAAATCAATGGTGCAAACGTAACCGCGGGAATAAAACTATTACCAATTTTTTTTAAATTATTAATCAGGGAGCCAGAAGGTTTAATGTTAATTAAGGTCTCGAGGTATCGAGGGGATTAAATATGGGTTCGTAAAGAAGAATGGCGATACTCGACCCAGCCCGAATAAAAATAAATAGGGGCCGTGCAGACATGTTATAACTGCAGCCGGATTTATTATTTTTTTGCCGATTTTTCTAACCATCATTTACATTTTTAGAAGGGAGTAAAAAAATATTATTAATTATATTTAGTGCGAGAAAGAAATAAAGGTAACTTCAACTTCTTTTAAGTGGCTCTGCATCTGGTTTGACCTTAGAAAAACGATATTGTCGTATTGTCGAGGATCGTTTTTCTGAGGGTTTGACACAATTCCACATATGCCGACTTTTGTGACTGTCAATGTCAAAATAAATCAAGGAACAGGAACGCAAATTGATAGAATGATAATCTCTCTCGATTTCTCGATTGATTTGCTCACTACGGGTTTGGTTGGCTATACAAAGAGAATATAAATAACCCTTAGAGTATGAAAAATAAATGAAAAACCACTACATTCTAATATAACCGCCATTCTCAGACGCTATTGACAGATTTGACAGTAAAATTAATGCCAACTTGAAGAAAATAAGATTAAGTTGCAATGGTTGGCAATAAGAGGGATACATCGCCATAGTACGATTTCTATCCACGCGGTGTCGAGCCCCTGTGGCAGTCTAAAATAATTTAGAATAACTTTTTTCTCCCAACTTGTAAAAGGTTTTTGATATTGATTTCGGAATCCTTGATGTACTTATTATTTATTTTAAAAGGCCTGGGTAATGTACGGCACCAAAAAAGTTGGGTCAGCAGATGTATGGAATCTTGCCATCCTTCTTTCCTACCGACGACGGCTGATTCTAAATGGTTATGAAAGTCTTCTCTGGTCTTCTCCTTGTTTTTCTTCTTCCCCAATACTGTCCTTTTAGTGTGCCGCGAGTGTAGCAGCAACCCGACGGCGAAGGATCCCTTGTCTTAAATACTATTTAAGACAAGAATCCTGATTCCCCTCGTAACCAGGATTACTATTGCTTACTACCTTCATCTGAGCAGACCTCTATTTTTGAGAAAGATCTGATGTACATTGCTACAAACGTTAGTAGTAGCGGGTAAACCATTCGCCATTCGCCATACAATTTCGAAATTATGAAACTTATTCTAGGGGTTTCTAAATGAGCGATTTTTCGGTAATCGCGCTCATAAAGAGGCACACAACAAGCCCGACCGAATATCCAAACTCGAAGTGCTGGACAAATCACGTAGCGTAGATTCATTGCTCCATAATATTATGGGTAAATAGTTCATAATAATATAAAAAAGCCATCTATGGCGCTCATTAGGGGAGGTCTATGTCCAGCAGTGGACTATTATAGGCTGGTGATGTTGATGTTGATGATGAATATAAAAAAGTTAGTTGTTTCAACTATGTAATAAATTTTAGCACTTTATTATCTTAATATATAAAGGAACGAGCGATTTTCTGGCGACAACGCCCAGCCTAAACCGCTGAAGCTAGAAAGCTGAAATTTGGAAGGTAGGTTCCTTTTACAACACAACTACCCGCTAAGAAGGGATTTTTGAAAATTCCACCCCTAAGGGGGTGAAATGGGGGGTGGAAGTTTTTTTGGTCCTTTTTCTAACTCTGTAACCGGTGGCCCAATTTTCTTGAAATTTACAGGAAATACTAAACATACAAAAATATTGAACACGTGTTTCAGGATTTTTCAAAATATTCCTGAAAATAGGGTGAAATGGGTTATTCAAGTTTGAGATTCGTAGTTTGCCTCCGTATTGAAATGTCTATAACTTTTAAATATAGCATACTAATGACTTGAAACTTTCAGTATGTATTGAAAAACTATAAATCAAACCACGTGTTTCAGGATTTTTCAAAAATGTTACTATATAAGTATAAAAAGGAAGTCGAATTACTTAAGATTTTTGAGATTTTTTTTAACAAATGACCCAACATGAAACTTACTCAGAATACTAAACAAACAAAAATATTGAACACGTATTTCAGGATTTTTTCAAATATTCCTGAAAATAGGTTTAAATGGGTTATTCAAGTTTGAGTGATTCGTATTTTGGCTCCGTATTGAAATGTCTATAACTTTTTAATATAGCATACTAATGACTTGAAAATTTCAGTATGTACTGAAAAAACTATAAATTAAAACAAGTGTTTCAGGATTTTTCCAAAATGTTACTGTAAAAGTATGAAAAAGAAATTGAATTATTGAGGTTATTGTGGTGAAATTTATCAACCATTGACGCTATTGGCTTGAAATTTACAGAGAAAACTAAACAAACAAAAATATTGAATACGTATTTTAGGATTTTCAAAATAATCCTGAAAATGGGATAAAAACGGTTATTCAAGTTTGAGATTCGTAGTTTGGCTCCGTATTGAAATGTCTAAATCTCTTTAATATAGCGTGCTAATGAATTTTTGTATGTCCTGAAAAAAACATTAAATTCAATATGTATATCAGGATTTTCCAAAATATTCCTTAAAATGGGTTGACGCGGGTTATTAAAGTTTGAGTGATTAAAGATTGGTAGTTTGGCTCCGTATTGAAATGATTGTAACTTTTTAATGAAGGATAACGACATTAAATTTCAAATATATACTGGAAAAACAATAAATAAAAATAGGTGTTTCAGAGTTTTTCATAAAAGTTACTATATAGTATAAAAGGATGTCGATTTCTTAAGAGTTTTTAGAAGTTTTCCCAATTTACTTGAAACTTACAAACAATACCAAACAAACAAAAATATAGAATACTTATTCAGGATTTTTCAAAATATGCCTGAAAATGGGGTGAAACGGGTTATTCAAGTTTGGGATTTGTAGTTTGGCTCCGTATTGAAATGTCTTTAACATTTTTTATATGGCGTATTAACGAATTTGAAGCTTCCAGTGTGTACTGAAAAAAACAATAAATAATAACATGTCGCCGCCCCCACCGAATAATATGGTTACCGACTATTACGATAGAAGTGTTTTTATTTGAAATAATTGTTCCTGAGATGCGATTACACCTTGTCAATTTTTTTCAGGCAAATCGTACGAGTAGTTCTTGAGATAGGCTTTTTGTAATGGATTTTACTTTATTATTAAACGAAAAATAAAAACAACATTTTGATCCGAACAACATTGCAACAGGTTAATACTCACTCCTCGGTTTCTCGCTTTTTGTTGTAAGATGCGATTGCGATTTTATTCGAGAAAGAAGTATAAAACTTAGTTTTCGTAAAGTAGAAAACCCTCTTATTCAGGTTTTCTTTGAAGTTCTTTATTACAGTATAGTTTATTACTATATTTAATTCAAAATATCTGCAATGGTTACATCTATTAATGTATTTTTAATATAAAAAAGCCATCGTAATCTATGTAGAGATAGTAGGTTGCGATGATTTACTCACTTAATGACAGATTATGAAATCCCGAGATGTGGCTTTGGTAAGCTTATAGTAGCCAAAGCAACGTCATTTAACATCGCTCTCATTTCGTCTTAGGTAAAAAAAAAAGTGATAGCACATGACCCTCACCCAGCATGAGCTAACGTCCAACGATGATTATATTGTGCTCTAATTTAGAAGCCCCCATTGTTTTTTACTCTTTGCCAAGATTTCAAGTGCTTGATATTAAAATCCTAACCACCAAAAATAATGAATACCGCAGATCAAAAACAAAAGCGGATACTGCATATCAAAACGACCAAACACACTCGCAAGGGCTACAGAATCCTACCGAGATCTGTACACGAGCCAAAATAATGTGCCAGATACAAAGCTGCTGAAAGCTGATGAAGATAAGGTATCGACAATATTTCCAAGAGAGGTAGGATCTAAGTTTTTTTAAACAAACCACCCGGACCCTTCTACACAAATGAATTCTTTAGAGCTACCAGAGAAGCAATCATCACAGTTCTCACAATGATATTCAATGAAATAATAAATCTGAAAAAAAACTGAATCATTATCATATCCATACAAAGAGGATTAAAATTCCACAAGTAATTATTGGGCAATCAGCTTGATGACAAGCATATACATTATAAAATATTTTCCAAAACAATTGTTGGCCGGATACCAAGCCTTTAAAACCCTAAAACACAAAAAAAAAAGTATGGCATGGTGGTTGCTAAGGCAACTAAAGCATTTAAAATACAAGGATCATTAGAAACATTTACAAATTTAGCTCTACAACCGTCAAACTGGAAAAGAACGAAAGCAGATCTTGAGAAAATATTTCAAAACCTCAATTGGTAGATTTTGGCCTAAAAATAAATGTTGATTATACTAACATAATATTTAAGGTTTGCCGATGATCTGATAATTCGGTCCAATAAGCCTGAAGAACTCGCTAATATGATACAAAGAAGGTGGAAAAGTAGGGCATCTACATATTAATAGTCTGAAAATTAAGTTTAACCAATAACACCCAATAACACTCAGCAAAATAGAGTCGGTATGTTAAGGAATATACTTATCTCGGAAAAATCCTTATCTGCTATAACTTTACCTCACCAAATTATCTAACAACAAAATAAATAGAAACAAGAATAGATAATGCTTGAAAGAGATACTGGTCATTTAATAAATCATAAAAAACAAAGAGCTTTGTCTGAAAATTTAAAGGAAACTTTAAAATAAATGTATTCTTCCAATGTTTTAATTTAAGAAACCAAACATGGGACTTGAGGAAAGCGCATAATAGAAAGTTGGATGTTCGTCAGATTGGTCGGTGATAGGTCTTTGGAGAGAAGTTTGCTATGAATACAATCAGGCAGAGTATAATCTTTCTTTCTTTCTCCTCTATACTATGTTATTTTTATAGAAAAATAACTGTAGATCGGTCTAACTTTAAGAAGAACTGAAAAGTCGAATAAAACTATTACCTACATTTACGACTACATTACCCAGGAATCAAAATAGAAAATTTGGACGACCTTTCAAAAGGTGGAAATAAGACATAAATAAAATCCATCACTGGAAAGACAAGAATTGCCAAGGATAGAAACGAATGGAAGAAGCTAGAAGAGGCATGTGTAAACTAGGGCAAACAGATAACATGTCCTAGTATATAAGACTTAAGAAATCATTGTACGTTATCTGCATAAAGGTTTTTCATTATTTTATCTCATTTCCACGATCACGGGCCATATAGAGTCTCGGTCCTTTGGGAGGCATGCGTGGGGCCGTAGCCAACAGGACAGATGCCCTTTATGAGAGATAATTTTAAAGGCTGGGCTACATAGAACGGGTATAATCCTCGTTTGCACAATATGATATACTCGAAAATGATATCCATGATATCTTTCAGGTGTAGAGACTATAAGCATAAAGAAATAAAATGAAAAAAAGAATTTTTGGGTCTGGGAGACAGTGCGGACGCCTGACATAATTGAAAACTGTTAAAAGTGACAGACTGTGGCTTGTCGAATGTCGGATGGATTACTCAAAATATAGGCTTAAATGCCGGATATAAACAATTCCTGCGCAAACGTCTTTGGCGTTATAACGAGGGTTTTTCTCGTTATAACGCCATTAGGAACCTCCACCGCCGAGTCTACACCTTAAGATGCATCTCTTGCGACTCCATTCAGAACGGCCAATGAAGCGCAACCAATAAGTGTGGTTCTGGTTCTTTTAGAATACCACAGCTTAAGGTTCACGTCCAGATTTACATCTCCGCAAGCGGAGACGAGCACTAGAACTTCCCTGGGAGCACTCGGTATCGGTGGTTATCACAAATATCTGTAATAATAGGATAACTTTTGTATTTCCTTCGATTTTCTTTTAATACCGATTCCCAAAATGCAAATAATTTTACAGTAACCTATTTTCACATTCACTAAACTTATTATCTTCTCCAAGGAATATAAACGTATTGATTCAGATTCAGATTCAGATTCAGATTATTTATTGATAACTCTTGTTACATGTCATAAATTAAAATATACTTAAATGTTATTACAGATTTGATTCAACAGAATAATAATATGATTGCTATTATTGCTAATCATAAAATAAATTAGTTAATCTTAAAAATAAATCAATAAAGTTGTAAAATATACTGCGTAAGGCATCAGGCTACACTGTATAATTTTTGTCGAAAAACTCGTCAATTCTATAAAAGGCTTGCTCGATGAGCCAGTTCTTCAATTTGTTTTTAAAGGATTGCGTTGTTCGGGCAGCGGTAATATTTTCCGGCAGGCGGTTGTAAACGGCTGGCCCCATCACGTGAACCAGTTTCTTCGATTTAGCGAGCCGCCGCTGTACCACCTGCAACCTTCGAGCGTGCCGGGTCGGGTACCTGTGGCCGTCGCCGAGCCCTGCGTACTCTTCCAGGTGGTGATGAGCATACACAGCTGCATTAAAGATGACGAGGGCTGGTACAGTCATTATTTTTAGCTTCTTGAAGAGAGGGCGAGCCGAGGTATTCCAGGAGGCTCTCACAATAGCTCGTACAGCTCTCTTCTGCATTCTGAACGCTCGCTCCCAGTCGGCAGCTCTGCCCCACAGCTCCACGCCATATTGAAGAAGCGAGTGAACAGATGCGAAGTAACAGCTTCTTGTCATCCCTTCTTCAAGCGTAGCCGATAAACGCCACAAAGCGAAGCAGGCCCTGCCCACCCTCTCGCAGAGTCTATCAATGTGTAGCTCCCACGATAGTCTCTCATCTACCATAAAGCCTAGGAATAAAGTATGCTTCACCTGTGTGATTGTGGCACCCCCTAGGAACACATTCAATCTTCCACAGGTACGGCCTGTAAGGTTGAAGTGTACAAAACTGGTTTTGGCCACATTCAAGAGGAAACCGTTACAATGGAACCATTCATGGAGCCCCGCAGCCACCACGTTCAGCCTCCTCTCCAGGCCATCTAAAGTAGGCGCCGTCACGACAGCGGCAACGTCGTCCGCATACATAAGTATATGCGCGTCACCTATGCAGTCAGGCAGGTCGTTGAGGAGGAGGGAGAACATGATATTCGACAGCGAGGATCCTTGGGCCACACCTATAGTCACCCCGAGAGGCGCCGACTTGACCTTTCCGTCAACTGTTACGGTCTGCGATCGGTTTCCCATAAAGTTTTTCATAAGGGAGAGTGCGGGGCCATCAATACCGTAAAATGCCAGCTTCGCGGTGAGCACACTATGATCGGCTACATCAAAGGCCTTTGATAGGTCGCACAGAATGACCGCGACTTGCAATCGTTCTTCCCGAGCCTGCAGCACGCGGCTGACCAGCTGTCGAGCGACATCTGTAGTCGACCGCCCCGACCTGTAGGCGAATTGTCTGTCGGAGAGGGATTGAGTATCCGCAAGGTATTCCGTGAGCCTTCCGCTGAGGCCGTATTCAAAGACTTTTGTTATGGCGGGTATTATTGAGACTGGTCGGTAGCTGTTTAGGTCTTCCTTTTTACCTTTACCCTTGTATAGGGGCGAAACTCTCACATTCTTAAATACCTGCGGATAATGTCCCTCTCGCAAGCATAAATTAAAAAGTGTTGACAAAATGAAACAAAGTGACTCAGCGGCGGCGTGCACCAACGACACTGATATGTCGTATATATCCTTCGTAGACTTATGCGCTACTCCGTTACATAAGATTTTATATGTCTCGAATGGCGTGAAGGGTTTGAACCTGAGTGAGCGGTCGGCGGGGGCGCGCGCCCCTACCAGTGCATGTAACGCAGCCGTAACGTCGGCGGCGGGCGCGCCGCAGGTTACCGCGGCATTCACGAAATGTGCGTTTAAGGCGTCCGCCACCTCCGCCCCGCTCGCGTACCTGCAGCCGCCAGGGGTCCGGAGGGTATCGACAAGCTCGAGGTTCAGTCGACGTCGTCCGGTCTCAAGTCTCACTACATCCCACATAGATTTGGACGCGTTAGTCGAGTTAGATATAATGTTACAATAATAACGGCTTCTCTCTGTTTTAAGAATGTGATTAAATCTTATTTGATAATTATCAAGTTTATTTAATAAATCTTGGTTTGAAGGAAATTTTGCAACACTAGACTTAATCTCTCTCAGTAGGAATTCTAGGCACACAATTTCTTTAGTGACCCATGAGTTTGTTTTTGACTTATAGGATACGAGTTTAAAAGGAAAACATATATCTATTTTATTTATTAAAATATTTATAACTGACTGGGCCAGCTCGTCTGCGGTCGCCCGCCTTTGACTCACATCCACCCAATCGACACTCTCAATCGCGGATATAAAATTAAATAGATTCGCTTTAGTATATGACCTCAAACGACGCGGTGTGGGCGGGGCCTTGGGTTCGCATAACAGGTCGACTCTCACGGCATGGTGATCGCTCCACAGCATGCGCGCCGCGGTCGCTCGTACTGTTCCGGCGTGCACTCGCTCACCGCTCACGTAGGCATGATCTAAGCAGGTGCTAGTCGTACCAGTTATCCTCGTGGGAACATTGATAATGTTACTGTAATTACGCGAATAAAGAATGTCATACAGTTTTTTTTGATCGCTGTTTAGCGGGCATATGCAGTCTATATTCATGTCACCAACGACGACGCAATCCTTTCCGCTGTTTACTAGCGTATCGAGCAAGCGCTCCAACAATGGATAGAATAGTGAAACAGGTGTTTTGTTCGACCTATAAATACAAACAACTACAATATTATATTCAGTAAGCTCCACAGCGGATACCTCGCATACTTGCTCCACGGATTGTAAATTTACGTTATTCATTTAAGCTTAATTGAGTACCGAACAAAATGGTAACATTGCATTACCGATACAACCAACATCACTATTTTGAGTTCAATAAGATCGCGAAGACCTATTACTGTACAGGCTATTATCGACAATTTCCGCGAATAAAATTGTAATGTTACTTTACGGTGTAAAAATATGGTCTTGATTCTGGTAAAACATATTTTTATTTATTACTCTGCATTCGTAAACACAGTTATAATTTAAATTATATTGCATATACAAAAAAAATATTGCTATCTTTTGGTATTAAAATGAACCCGATAAGTAAAGTACTTTAGGAGTTATTTAAAAAAAACGGTTTTTTATTTTTCCTGTAAAATTTTGTTTTTTTGATTACGATTTTATTCGGTGGGGGCGGCGATGTGTTTCAGAGTTTTTCATAAAAGTTACTTTATATGTATAAAAAATAAGTAGATATATATTTATGATTTTTTTTTTTGCAATTTTGTACATAGCTGGAAAATTACATTTCAAAAATAAGCAAACAAAAATATTTAATACATTTTTCAAAATATTCCTGAAAATGGGGTGAAACGGGTTATTCAAGTTTGAGTGATTCGTAGTTTGGCTCCGTATGACTTTTAATTAAGGATGGTAAACAACTTAACATTTCAAAAATATACTAAAAGAACAATAAATAAAAAACGTGTTTCAGAGTTTTTAATGACTTTCTTAACTTATGTGACTTTTTATCCTTGGTCCCAATTACCTCAAAACTTGCTGACAATACTTAAAATATCAATTTATCGAACATGTGTTTAATGATTTTTCAACATAAAATAGATTTTGAAATGATTCAGGTTTTTATGTAAGTTTTAACCAACACTTACTTGAAACGTAGAGAGAAAACTAAAATACTTCACACATGTTTCTGAATTTTTTTAATGTTTCTGAAAATGGTGTACATGGCATGCTACAAGTTCACCGAAGAAAATAAAATAGTTAGACTCCGTGTCAGCTGTAACTTTTTCATTCTGTTTTATTGACCTGAAATGTTCTGTAGGTATACAACAAGGTGGTTTCTGAGAAGGCAATGGATGACCAAATCCGAAACCATGAGTTAAAAATACGTCTTTGTAAGGATTCATGAGAAAACCATACATACCAGATTTTTTAATTTTGTTGGATGGAACACTAAAAAATATAACTTATATTTATATAGCAACAGATTTGGTTATTATTATTCTTTGAAAAAAATGTATAATTAATCAAAAGAAAAGGCCATTATTATAAACTTTTTTCGAATACTCTAATGAGATAGAGTAATTTTTACAATATTTTTGAACAACTGGTATGCTTGCATTAAAGGCTGGCCTTTAATTCAATTGTGTTTTTTTCTTGATAAAATATCAATTCGTAATAATTATTTTGAACTTAGTCCGTGACTCCTTTCACGACTTTTCTGTTAGTCGCATGGTTTCTGATTTTGCCATCCAATCCCAACTCAAATTGCCAATCTGTAGATATATTGAAATAAAATAGGATTAGGAAATTTACAAATAAAATGGGCAGTGTAGAATGTGTGAAGTCCACCATAGACCATTAGATTCACTTTGCAAAAAATACAGTAAATGGTTATTTTTTAAAGAAAACCCATATAACGGGCTTATACATGATATTTAAAGCGGTTTTCAGGAATTTCCGACTCTTTAAATAGGGTATTAGCTGATTTCGTCAAGATTTTTTACTCTAAAGTCGTGGGCTCCTCTACCTGAGGCTGAAAACAAGATGTTCTTAAATTTACCAACAATTTTCCATTAAGAGCATAATACATAAAAAATTAGAGAACCTTGACTTATTTAATATACTAGAGGCAGGGCAGTTTCCTTCTGTGTATTGCCTAATCCCTTCACTGCGATCACCAATCCGCCTGACAACGTGATGATTGTGGCAACACCTCCCTTTTTTGGTGTTCAGCAGTGGGAGTACTGATATTTAAGAATAATACTTAGTAACGTGATTTTGCATAAAGTTGAAGATGTTTACAATAGGTTAAGTTTTTAAACGTAGATAAGTGATTTTAATCTGGTTACCTCTGGTTGCTTTTCCGGTTCCGGTACAACCTCCTGAAAATCAAAATGTCAGTATAAGTTCTTACTTTACCCTGAGGTTTATGGGAATGGTTTATTGAGATTTGCGGCTGACAACAGTAGAAAACCGGCTTTGTTATCTGATAACTACGCCGAACCCGACTAATAATCCGACAATTGCCAAATCTGACAATTCATCTGATCAATTGTGGGGTTTGATAATATGACAATGATACCATCGCATTATCAATGTATGGTCTACCTAAGGAAAGAAACATAGAGTTGATTTATAGTGTATCCATTGTGGGGTTTGATTGATCAAATCAATTGTGAAAAACTGTATAATAGTGAATAGTAAGTAGTAGTAATTTATTTATTTGACTTTTTATTTATATGACTTAAAAAAGACAGAATACAAAAAAACAATATAAAATATCTATAAACAAGAATAAATTGAGAACAAGAGTACTAATAGGTAGGCATAAACAGATAATTTATTTAAAAGTAAGGTATGATCTTAAATTTAAGTAGATAAGGCTTAAACTATCATTAAATATGTTGGAACTTTCGCAGGAAATCGTTGAGTAGTGCGAGTGCTCTGAGTGTAGGAGCATTACTGGCGGCGTGTCGCGTAAATAGTGAAGAAGTGATTAGTCTAGCTGAACAGACCAAAACACCTACAAAATTAAATTAATTATGACGTCCACAAGATAAAAAATACTCACTTAATAATTTATACAACATTATCGAGAGGATTTTAATTATATGAACGTCGCACTTAATTTATCAATACTGATATATTATGATTATTTTGGTTAACGAGTAATTTCATTTTCTTATCATAAACGTGATTGATCATACAGATTTAATTAAATAAATACATACCGGGAGCTCTTCCTCAACGATACTCTCCTCCTCAACAAATTCGTCCGCATATCCAACTGGGAAGAGGTAGAGGCAGTCCCGCTCGCCTGACGCGGTGTCAGCGCTGATGTAGTACGGGTTGAGGCCAGCCAGCTGCAGGAGAGGCAGGCTCCTCTTGCGGGACACCATCAGGGCCAGGTGGTCCCGGCTGTGATTATATTACAATCATTCACAGATAACACTGGCGATTTGAGCGATTTCAAAGCGAGGGGTGCTCGGTACGCTATCATAAATTTACACTGTTTTTTTAGAGTTTGCAGGGCAAATAATAAACCTTATAATGAGACCACCCCTGAAAATGTGGTTGGTGTGGAGTTTACGGGACGCAGGACTTAAAAAATTTTCGACGAATTTTTTATGTATATATAACATGATTTTTTTAATGGCATCGTAAAGAGGGTCACTAGGGGTGCAACTTTGGTTCAGGTAATCTACCCCAAAGTTCAATGATCTCGGCGCTAGAGGTCAACATGAAGAACTACCCCGATACAGAGCATTCCGGGAAGAGTTGATTAGGTTCAATTTGAGTGGCGGATCCGACACAGAGTACCCCGACTCCACGTGGTCTTGTGCGTGGCGCCCCTAGAGTGTATATAATAAGCCGGAGGCGCGAAGGGAGTGCAGCCTCCGCCAGCCTGGGCCAGGCTGGTCGCCGAAGGCGACCAAAAAGCCGAAGCTGCGGAGGTGAGCAGTGGTGCCTGTCCCTTGTTACGCAATGGCGGAGAGGCTGCACTTCCCGCAGCGCCGGAGCTATCGCGATCGCGAAACTTTCCGGCATCGACTCCAGCAAAAACCAACGTTTTTACAAAAAAGGTGAGCGACCTTGACCTCAAAGGTCACTGACATGTGCTCGAAAATGATTAATTTAACTTTCCGGTATCGACTCCAGCGAAAACCAACGTTTTTACAAAAAAAGTTCAGTGACCTTGAGGTTAATGACCTCAAGTTCACTTATCTAAGGTGCATTTAACCTTAGGTTAAAGGTCAATGACCTTGACCTTGAAAAAAAAACCATTAATTTTTTTTTAATATACTTGAGTAAAAATGGCGCGTGTACTGTAGTGTTAAAGGTGTATTTCCCGCCAGTATTTCGTCCTGAAACGACTTAATGACTAAACTGACGTCCTCTCGCTTATCTACATTAAACATGACCAACACGTGCGGAGGAAGATATTGGCTATAGTGAATCGGGTCCCAGGAAGAAATACCTAAAGTGAATTCCACTTTAGGTAGGTAGGTAGGTACGTGCCTACTCTTTGCATAGAACTTTATTCTTTGTTTACATTTTGTCTATAGGTATCTATATACTAATATTATAAAGAGGAAAGTTTTGATTGTTTGTTTGAATTGAATAGGCTCTGAAACTACTGGACCGATTCGAAATTCTTTCACCATTAGAATCCTATACCTATAACCCCTGACGAAGAGGCTATAGAATATTTTCAAAAAAGTTAGGGATCCGTTTGAAAATTTCAATACCTACATAAAGTAACCCAAAGTGCAAGTGAGTAGGTACCTACATTTTTTATAATTTGGTAATTATACGTGCGAAGCCGGGCGGACTGCTAGGTCTATGTTATCTGTGGTGTAGAATGGATGTCATTTTGTTTTTATTTTCATAGGAATTCCGAATAAGCAATTTTTCTTGAGATTCTCGTGCATGGCAAGAAATTTTTGGTTAATTTATTATTTTGAGCCCATTAAAGATATTGGCTAAGATTTATTACTCTAAACGTATAGAGATATACAGTCAGTCAGTTATTACTTCATTCTGTGGTCTTAGAATCTGTTATATGAAACGGTAGGGCCTGATAGTTTCTTGAAAACGAATGCCTTGTTATTCCAAGACGAAAACGATTTAAAAATGTAACGTGCCAAAATGCTTGCTCATTTCCAAGCTGGAACATTTTTGTTTTGAACATTTGCCATCCACAAACGGGCAATAATGAGGACACTTTATGCATTGCTTTGGAAGGAACTGATATATGTCAAGCGGCATAAAATTAATACGATTATTCAATTTGGTCTTCCGGTAATAACAATGATTGCAATAATCCGCGCTAGATCTAAGTCTACACCGAAGGAACCGCCAAAGATAAATCTACAGGTAAGTCCACTTGCAGACAGACTCAGACTTTACCGATGCCTGTAAGGGTCTAAACTGCTGAGAGATGGAGGACGCATTATGCTGAAAAAGGACGCTATTGTGCTCATTAAGGCGAGGATTCCCGACATGAGCTCTCTCTATGGCGGCGCCTCGGCGAGTGTGAGCGAGACGGGGCGCGCAGGCAGTCGACCACGATTTTGTACATATTTACTTGTTTTGAAGAATATTTGTATGGCATATAAAAATATTTTCTAGTGATGCACTGCGTAATAACATTTGCAATGTTTTGATATACTTTTTGTGTCATTTTATTCATTTTTCTATTCACACTGATTATCATTCAAAGTTTCATTTAGAGGGAACTTTGCATTTTTTTTCCTATCGGGTGAAATATCACCAATCGTGTTTTTGTCTAGTGATGCACTAGAAAATATTCTCAACTACATATATATGTATGAATTTCAAAACTATAGGCCTTATAGTTATTGAGGTACGGCCATTTAAAAATCCCGAAATTCGGGAATCCTTGCCTTAAGGTGCGGTCGTAGCTGTCTCACTTCTGCAGAGCATTCCTCCAGTTTGTCTTTCACGCCATCATCAGCAAAAAAACCATCTTGCACATGGAGTAGTAACATCACAGTACAAGTTGTTGCTAGTAATTTTGCTCCGTTCACTATACGGTCTTTCAAACTTCTTAAATCTTTATGACTTATTTGTGTTTAAAATTATGAACCTAACCTCTTGCTGCTTTAAGGACCACTACTCTGTCTGTAAATATGTAATTTTGATTTATTTAATTTATTAAGTCGCCTCAGGTGTTCTGTCTGTTGAATGACTGCGAAAATCTAAATAGTCCTTTATTCTGATATTCAGTAAGGTAGCGTGCGTTTTGTTTTTGAAGGCCCCGGCTTCGCACGTGTTTAACAAAAATTAAATAGGTACTTTTTACACGTTGAGTCACTATTGAAGTTATCATACGGATACAATATTCATTATATCCGTATGAAGACTTTAATTAATGTTAGATTCTAATGGTGAAAGAACTTTTTAAATCGGTCCTGTAGTTTCGGAGCCTATTCAATTCAAACAAACAATCAAAGCGTTCCTCTTTATAAATATATATATTGCTCGCGTTTGCTTTGCCTTCGCAGCTCAAAATCTCAATATTTGTCCCAGCTAGCAGGGCTTCTCAGTGTAATCCTCTTTTGTTCAAATTTTCCCAATCGTTGCTAAAGTCTTTTAGTTTCGAGGCTCGCTCCGCTTGCTGTTTTTCTAAAGTCTTTTCTTTAGCAATTTTCCAAATTGCCGCTAAAAAGTGTGCTTGCAGTTTTTCATTTATTTAGTCAACTAACTTATTTTGAGGCCCGTCAAATACGATTTACCTAACTTTTAGAATAGCTGATCAAAAACATTATATTTATTCATCTTCCGAAGAATTTTTCATATGTTAAAACTACAGCACCTCGCTGTATTCTCTAGGTATACCTAACCCTAAATTGCGAACATTAAACAGAGAGCAGGACAACTTTAGAATTCCTGTTTACGCGCTAAGCGGTAGACAACATGTACTATGGAAATTCATTTATAACGTATTTTTAGGGTTTTGACATCGGTTTCAAAACCCTTATGGGATCACTTTGATTCTGTTTTGTGTTTTGAATCCTTAATATCTTAGAAACTACTGCAGCTATTGACTTGAAATTTGAAATAATAATACGTTTTGTGCGCCCGTACAGATCTATAGAAAAATAAATGAAAAATCAAAATGAAGATTTTCAGTAGGTACAAATTTTGAAATCAAAATTTTAAATGGGACCTACAGAGTCGAAAGTGGTATCAAATGAAAGGTAATGGTTTGTAGATTCCAAAATAGTTTTTTGAAATTTTGGTAGAATTTATACTTTTTAAAATATTTTGAAAAAGGTTAAAAAAAATTACCATCCCCCCCTATCTCCGAAGATTGCAGAGCGATCGATATAAAATGTACCAAGTGTTTATAGATATTGATCTATATTTTACAGGAAAAATATAGAGAAGTCTGTAAAATTTTTTGAAATATGGTCAAAAAAGGGCGGGAAAAATTTCTAAAGGGGTGACTACCCCACCAAGTTGGTTATCAAATGAAAGGTATTATTGAAAGGTTTGTACATTCCAACAAAGTTTTTGAAATTTCGATAGATTTTATACTTTTTGATATATTTTGAAAAAGGTCGAAAAATTGAGCGGTACCCCCCTTCTATCTCCGAACTGTGCAGAGCGATCCATTTGATATGTACTAAGAATTTGTGGATACAGATCTATATTTTACAGGAAAAATAAGAAGAAGACTGTAAATATAAAACTTTTTGAAATATGGTCAAAAAACTAATTTTCATACAATGGGGGCTATTTCATTGAGAGCAATATCAAATCAAAGGTATGGATTTCTACAATTCAAAACAGGTTTTGAAAATCGTATAAGTTTTATACTTAGTGAAATACGTTGAAAAAAGTCGAAAAAAAAATTGTAGGTACCAACCCACTTACCTACCCACTAATCTCTGTAGTAACTGTAATAGCAGTTCCACAACGCACCAAAACCGTTGTTCTCAAAATTTCAAAGTCCCATACTCAATGTATTCCACTACGCTCGAATTTTTAGGTCATAAGATTATTGAATTAAAGAATTCCACCGTGTGGTCCAATAATTTTTGAGAAGAGATATGTATCCTGGATAATCCACACAGTATCATTTACCCACAAGCTAAGCAAAGCTTGTGTTATTGGTATTACTGCGATAGCTCCCAACTAACACTTAGGCGCTAAGACAAGAGCTATATTAGATGTATAAGAGCGCTAACCAGATCTTACAGTTATTAATAAGTGTTACTATTTGGAGTTAGAGCGTACTATAACTTGTATATACCCCCGAATTGGGCACACTTTTTTATCACCTTGGGTTATTTAATGGCTGTATAACAGAGTTACAGATTTGGTTGAGAGGTATAATAGAGCTATTAGAGAGCTATAATAGCGAAAACTGAAACTACAAGAGATAAAAAGGTGATAAATAAGCGGAAGTTAAGTCCTTTAGTGGTAAAATAGATTAATATAGCGTTTATTAACTCTTTGGGTGCTTAGAGGGCTGCAAATAGGTGAATACTAACTCCTTAAGGGGTACAACAGAACTACGAAGTCACTCACTATGTCTTTAGGTGATTTGAGGGTGGCAAATAGGTGATTATTAACGCGTTGAGCTCTAAAAATGTATCCACAAGAACGATATTAAGGTTCTTAAACTTTAACATCAGGATATTCTTTTTTTTATCAACAGAATAATTACTTCTAGTTTTGTGTGCGTAAAATGTTTAGATATTTATTAATCCAAAAAGGTGCCTCGTTTGTGAAACTGAAATGAAATCGTTTAGTTCCAACTTATTGACTACAGGAGTGGTTGATTTTTCACTGCGAACGTAAGTACATTGTGATTAAGTATATGTATTATTAACAAATTATTCAAGCGCCCGATGACTAATGTCTCTTTACTGAAAATAAACAATGTATTAGATATGGAGTAACATAAAAGTTTTCGAAGAATCGAATAAAACATTGTTTATTCCAGTTTAAAGTATCGTGCTAGTCGTAATTAATACACATAATGAAGCATAAGTAAAATACTTTATATAAATCATAATTTCTTCTGTTTTTATAACCTTAGTCAGATCAATTCGCAACCTTTAAATGGTGGGCAAACAAATTAAGGGATCCGTAGTACTGTCTGTCCGTAGCTTTTTGAGTGACATTCATTACACTTCTATTTTACAGTAACGCGAAAGTAACGCATACTGCTACTTTAAAACCACTCAAAAATAAGAAAAAGGTCCTTTGTATTATGTTTATGTTTAAAATTTATCAATTATTTAGAAATCAGATATAGATTTCTGTGTTAGGCTTATAAGTACTTATGATAGGATGCCGGCATAGGAGATTCAATTTTATGTATATATTTTATTCACTGTATCTTTTCTCTCTCCTCTCATTCATCTCCTTCATCCTCCTTCATCTCCTCTTTTCAGTGACGTCATGAAATAACTTGTATTTTAATTTCAGAATGCCGTACACAACAATTGTACAAACTATAGAAAAAGGAAAATATGTGCTGTGCACTGCATGCTCCATCGGATCCATGGAAACATAGTAATAGTACTAAAATGGCCTAAATGCAATGCGTTAAAACTTGTAAAATCCACAAACACCTTACTACAACTTGATGGGCGACGAATAAAGTGTCAAGTAAAAAGAAGAAATATTTCAACTTATGCAGAAGCTGAACGCGAATTAGATTTTTTGTTATAACGATATGAAAACGTGTAAAACTTGACAAAAAAAAAGAAAGAGAAAGATGATGTTGATAAAGGACTTGATAAGTCGGAAGGCGGCCTCTGCAAAAGAGACCCAGTACAAGCTGTAGGTCTGATTGTGAATGATATGATACAAATTAATAACCTCTTGATCTTGACTATATTTTTATTGATTTATTACTATAAATCTTGATGATAAGCTGAATTTCATGAATCTTTATCAGATAATTTTGTTGCTTTATAGTTTTTAAATGACAAATATAAGGATTCAGTGTGATAAATAAATATATTTGAATATGATTCATTTAAAGAAAACCTAAGTAAATTTACTTTGTGAAAAGAATAAAAGAAATGTGATTGAAATATTGTGTTTAATTTGATTTATTATTTAGAAAATTATGTACGGGACCCAGATTGACATTTTCGCAGAAAACTCCCGCTTGACTACTTCTAGTATTTACTATCACTTCGCCATTGCTCTGATATCAACAAGTGAACAAATACGGGTTACAGAAGAGGTATTGAGATCTATTACTCTACCTAAACCTATACAGAAGTGACATTAGGCACTAGAAGTTCTATGATAGCGAAAAATGTTCCCACTGTTACAACTTTAAGTAATATAAGAGAGTATTGTACCTCTTTAGGTATTTGGTGCTATAATAACCATTGTATAAGTAATTATTGCTTTTGTACAACTTTTAGTTCTTGGCGAGAGTTCGTTAGCGCTTGCATAGCACTTTGGGGGGTTGTAGTCAGTGCTTACTTCTTATTTAGATTCTATGGTTGTAAGATTCACTTACAGCTATAAAACAAGATGCTTAGCCTGTATTATAGCGTTACAAATTGCTGCTGTATGTCTTTAACCTTTAAACTCATCTTGTTATTGCCCTTAAAACTATGCTGTATAGCTCACAGTGGAATATTTTGTTAGACTACACTCTTATGTTGCCAAAAGTTGTTATTGCTGCTGCTATAGCACCTTTATATCACGTTAAGATCTAAAATAAGCTCTAATTGACGCCTAATTGTTTGTTGGTTGGTATAACAGCTGTTATACTTAATAAAGTATAAGTATCACATTAGATGATTTATTTTTGTGTACGTAGAAAAGGAGTAGAACCAGAACAAATAATCTGCAGATCTTAAAAAAAATTATTCCCGAAGCGGGAATCAAACCGCAACCTCCTGCGTTGTAAGCCCACCGCGCCAAGAGGTCGTCATATAATTACGTACCTATCTAAACGACAAAAGTTCAAAACCCTCGGCGCTCGAGTGTCACTCGCACTTGTCGTACTTGTTTTTAATATCATCACGTAAACTACCTCTATATTTATCTGACCTATTCTGACGATGTTTTTATTAATGTTTCAGAATGAAACCGACCAAGAGCTTCCGAACTCCCTTTATAATGTTGACGAGGCGATGTTGGTACAGATGATGAAAAACAGTATCGTTTGCTTTTATGTCCTTCTCATTTCCAGTGTCAGCATATACATTAATATAATGACACGGATGTTGAGCGAACGGGCTGATGGTATTCAGGTATTTTTTTTCTATTATCATCAATCAGTCTTTATAAGCCCACTGCGGGACAGAGTCAATCCCCTAATGACCGCCATTGCGCCCCGTCTCAGATAATTCATACTAATCATTTATCCGAAGGTCTCTACGTCAAGGTTTTTGTCAATTTAGTGCGTAAACCCCCACGGAATATAAGAATAAATATATTGGTTTTTTATAAGTTATTAAAATATTTCGATTTCGCCGCGACATGAATGGCGCTAGAGTCTGAAGGAAGGCCCAGAGTTTTTCGACTCCTACGTCACTTGACATCGTGGGGCAATTTGTAAGCGCACCCTTTACTGAGGCACAGTTGTGGGTTCAAGTCCCGTCCTGTTAACACGAATAAAATAAGAATAGGATGGCCTCTCGGCTAACTTCACTCATATAGGTAAGTATGCTCGCGAGCAGCAGAACACACTTAAAAATAGAACAGTGCTTTTTATTTGTATTTTATTTACATTAGTGACCCGAAATAGTTTATTTTATTAATCGCAAGGTTGGCAGCACAGCGACGAGGCCTTATTTCTACGTCAGTGTACTACGCAACACGATTCTGAGTGAATGTTCATAGGCCTACGCCCTTTTGTCGATTTTCTCAAGTTTTTTGTGGATTGTTTAATAGTTAATGTTGTTTTTATAATTATCATCATTATCATCACCAGCCTATAATAGTCCACTGCTGGACATAGGCCTCCCCATAATTCATCACTTGGGGGTTATTGCCCATAATTCCCACGCTGGGCAAACATGGGGTAGAAATACAATTTGAATATTACCAAAAAAAGAACGAAGCAGTAAGCAGAAGTTGGAAAAAAAAACACTTATTTTCAGGAACTCATAAAAATGAACGGCGTGTCCCCAACATCCATGGGCATTGCGTACTTCATATGCAGTTTGCCTCCGGCATTGACCTTTTCTTTAGGCTGGACTATAGTGATGGAAATGTGCAAAAGGCCTATCATAGAGTATACAAGTGGTATCTATATATTCATCGGTTTGCTGTTATATGCAGTGTTTCTCGTCGCTTTCGGTATGGCGTCCAGCTACGTGATCAATAACTGTAAGTTTTACCTACCGTTTTACTTGCTTGTACGTTGCCACATAAATATATGTACCTACCTATATAAGATAATCAGTCCGATGATTATTATTATAAGCAGTTCCCCTCCGCGTCTACAGGAACGTCCCGAGACTGCCAAACTCAAAAGTAACGAACCGTTTTTTATTTCACTTATGAACGAAGTGATTCATCGGTTTATTATTCTTTGAGAATTTGTTAGAATTGGCTGAAATACGTTGATAACTGCTGAAAAGACGGAAAATGCTGACGTGTGCGATCAGATAAGTGAAGTTACAAATAAATGCGCAATGGGTACCATGTCCCATGGTACCCATTGCGCATTCCTGAGGAAAAGCTATATTCAATTAGGTTGCGGGTTCAACTCCCGTCGCATTAAAATTTTTGGTGATATTTAATCGCATACCTAGCTACAAATCTTTTAAATGCCAAAGACTCCAAGACAGCGAGAGTTGATTTTAGGTTCGAAGTTTGTTTTATCATGGATCATAGCAAATAGCTTACAAAACCTTTTTACCGATAATTTTTTGGATTTTTTTGTCGTACATTGCTTAGTCATAAATTCAAAAAACTTTATGTATTTTTTTTTGTTTGCAGCTCATTTCGGGTCCGTGGCAGCTATATTTATCTACGTAGCCACTTTAATGGTTGACAAGTTTTTCATAGAGTTCCCTCCAAGGAACGGGCTCCTCAAATTGTCAACAGGGATGCTGTGGCATATGCCTCTTACATGGATATTAAGTGAAATATTCATCTTCGAAGCTTATAGTAATTCTTACTATTTTTATTTATTTCAACATCAAAATGTATCTTGGCATAAGACTTCTCCATGCAGGCATCTTGGCCCTGAGCTATCTATTGCCAGCTAGTAGCATCGAATGTGGGATAGAAAATCTTTAGATGATAAAATAAATATGCTCCCGCTTTATCAATCAATTATAATATAAATATATATAATTGATTGATGATTTATGAAAATATTTGATAAAAACGTTTCAGAAAAGTGTTAAAATTGTAAAGGAAGTAGTTATCGATCTGGATACGCTATGTATGACTATACATAAGTACCTATAATTTTCTCGAAAAGTAATTAAAGTTTTTATTTTAATTCTTTGGTAAAATATATTACTAATTTAAATTGTATGTTAATATCTACGGCAGTTGCTGAGATTATCACAGATTGAAAAAAGTACAGACCCTCCAAAAATTGGTTTGAAACCGTCGTCGCATCGATCGCTGTAGTTTCGAGCGTAAATTTTATCTATTATGATTAAATAACTAATTTTTAAGTTAGGCACTTAAATGAATAGAGTTTTGAGACAAAATAAAAGACTGGTAGTTAAGCACTAACCAGTTTTTTTCTGAACTACTAATTAAACAATGATTGACTTTGTAGAATATCGACCAAGTTTAGTTACAACCCGTGTTTCTAAAACTGGGAAGTAAATAAACCGAAACTATGTGTCAACGCATGTAGAGTCCTATACAACTGGCCTTCCCAACCCTACTAAATTACTATCATATTATATTTCTTATTTAACTTGTATTTTGTGACGTGTCCAAAAAGGAAATAAAGCACTTTGATTTTGATTTTGATATATTTCTTTGTAGAGAAGCCGCTTACAATATCGGACTTAAATTCCAAGTTAAATGCGAAGGGTTCTGTACTCGAAGCGTACATCTGCCTAATTCTGCAGAGTGTGATCTACTTCGCCCTCACGTGGTATCTCTCGTACGTACGCCAGGGGAACTTCGGAAACTCTTTACCCTGGAATTTCCCCTGCCGGGTAAGTCTTATTTACTTACTTATTTCTTAATTTATTGCATACTTATACATTATAATAACATAGTTTTCGCTTAGCCCATGTCCACTGCTGGACTTACAATATTGATAGATGCTGTGTGAAATAAGTAAAATAATTTTTTCATAGGTAGCTTAGAAGTAAGTAGGTACGTGTAACATACTTGGAGATGAATAACCTCCTTAGTATCAATCAATACGGTTTCAGACATGGACGCTCCACTGATGATGCAGTACTTACTCTTACCTCACTGATTAAAAAATACTTAGATGGGGGTGATAAATGTATTGGCATCTTCTTGAACCTACAGAAGGCGTTTGATACGGTGTCGATCCCTATTCTTTTATCGAGATTGGAGAGTATGGGTATCAGAGGCATAGTGCATGACTGGTTTACGAACTACCTATCAGGTAGATCACAAAAAGTTCGAGTAGGGGGTCATGTAAGTGAGAGTAACGCGTGTACATTTGGTGTACCACAGGATAGTACATTAGGTCCAACACTTTTCCTAATATACATAAACGACCTTTGTAGTACTACCTTGATGGGACTAGACCTTCTGATGTTTGCAGATGACACCGTGCTCCTAATACATGACAAAACATGGCAAAAGACTGCACGCCTAGCAGAGAGAAATCTTGCGGTTGTTACTCATTGGCTAGAGGAAAGTCTCCTTACGTTAAATACTAGCAAAACAAAGTATATGTGTTTTAGTAAAACAAATTATGGACGTCCTTCTAAAGCTCTTGATCTTAAAATCCACACGTATCCCTGCAACGTTAAAACCGCACGTGATACTTGTCTATGTTCAACTCTTTCCCAGGCGGAATCGATTAAGTATCTTGGTGTTCTTATTGACGACAAATTGAACTGGAATTAGCACATTTCAGCACTTGCCTCTCGAATCAGGAAATTAATTTATATTTTTAAAACATTAAGATCTGTAGCCGATAAAAACCTTTGTATCCAAATATATAAGGCATTATGAGAATGTATTTGTAGGTACTGCATCTGTTCCTGGGGAAATGCCGCAAAAACCCACCTCATAGCCTCTAAAAGTCCTTCTGCATCTCCCCTACCGTCATCCCACAACAGAAGTATACAACACTGCCAATGTGCTAACTATTAGGAAATTATTTATCTTTGAAACACTTAAGCGGTACCACAAACAAGTAGTCCCCTATTTGCCTCCATTAAAAAAAATAATATTTAGATGTCCTGTTCCAAAAGTAAAATCACGTTTTGCCAACAAACAGTATTACTACATTGCTCCCCAACTCTACAATAAATTAAATATAGACCTTAAAACAAAATCAGTGATATCATAAAAAACATTTGAATTTAAAAAAATACTTATAAATTGGATTAAAAACTATGACTATGAAGGCATTGAAAAAATGCTTGTTGATTTATACTTCTAAATAAATAACAGCTACACACATAACACACATATTATAATATAAAATCTCTATTACAATAATAAAATATGTATATAGGTAAAACTGTATAGATATTATATACCTATTTATATTTGTAAATTTTGTATTGATTAGTCAAATTAACATGTGATGAGGTACACAATTATTATTCTTCTATTTCTTATTTATTTTTTAAAGTATAGTTTTGCATTTTTTTTTTACTATTTTTATTTTAATTTGAAATGTTAATTTAATTGAAATTAACATTGACATTGTTAATTTCAATAGTAGGGTTTTTTCTAACTTTTGTTTATTTTATATTGGTTTAGGTTTGTTTTCTATCTCTACTTTTACTTTTAGACACGAGATATTAAACTTAATTGGAGAAGCCCTGGGTCCTAAAATACAGCCTAGGCTAGTTTGGGACCCTATGGATTCTTAGTAACTGAAAATGTATTTGTGTCAATAAAGAAATTGTATTTGTAAGGGAGCAGCAATATTTATTTACAACTTAGGACTGACATTATGTCAGTCCGTAAAGTAAAGTTGAAAATATTATACTATCTTAATTAACCCTGTATATAGAAGATACTCGCAGTATAATATTTATTTAACACACATCTTGTTAGTTGATCACTTATGCGGGAATTCAAATGTATACAAATTCAAAAAAAAAAACCATTTACTGCCTGTCTGTGCCAATAAAGTTTCTAATCACAATAAAAATGCTATAACCTGGACATTATCTCAAGCTTAGAAAGACAGAATCCGTGTGACTCGCGCGCCGCCGAGGGTTTCGAATAACTTGTAAAGAAGTTGAAGCTGGGATCCCTCGCATATGTACACACTGAAGATTCTCTTTGGTAGAGCGCGGATTAAAACTTACGTTTAAAACAGAATCATTTGTCGGTATATCAAATCAAATCAAAAATGCTTTATTGTACACCAGAAATTGAACACAACAAAAGACATTACATAAGACATGTACAATGGGCGGCCTTATCGCTTAGAAGCGATCTCTTCCAGGCAACCTTTGGATGGAAAGAAATATTTTCATTTAAGAAAGGCAGGGGGTGTACCAACGGTAAACTAGAATATTATTATCATTATTAAGTATGCTAGAAACAAAAATTTTAAATAAATATAACTAATAACTAGCTAAATATACTTACACTGAATGTTTATATTTATAATATACTACTTAGATAGGTACATAAATAAATAAATATATATAAATATAAATATATAAAAATATAGAAGTCAATACCATTATTCAATTTTCTGACAGGAAAAACTCCTTGAGACGAGCTTTAAATACAGGTAAGGAAACTGCTTTTCTAACGGATTCCGGTAGTGCATTCCACAGCCTTATGGCCTGGATGGTGAAGGATTTGTCGTAGAAACTAGTTTTGTGAGGTGGCATATTCAAAACCAAATTTTCTGACGACCGGAGGATACGGGAAGGATGAGAGTCGTGAAGGAATTCAAAACGCTCCTTTAAATAGAAGGGAGTGATAGGATTAAAGATAATGTTATGAAGAAGAGAAAGGATATGCGAATGTCTGCGACGACGGACCGGAAGCCATTTGAGTTTAGTGCGGAACTCCGAAATGTGATCAAATTTTCGGAGACCAAACACAAAACGTATACATACGTTTTGGAGCCGTTCAACCTTATTAAGCTGCTCCTCAGTAAGGTCAAGGTAGCAGACATCCGCATAGTCAAGAATTGGAAGCATGAGAGATTGAGCGAGCACAATTTTAGTGGCAGTAGGCAAGAAGTTACGAAGTCTTCTCAATGAAGCAGCGGAAGCAAATATTTTGCGACTCACTGCATCCATTTGAGAGACCCACGACATGTCACTATCCATTAAGATCCCCAGGTTTTTAACACTTTTGCTAAAAGGAACTGTAACATTATTGAATACAATTTTAGGAAGAGTGGACCAGTCAATTTTAGCAGAAGTGCGCGAGCTACCTATAATTATGGTCTGTGTTTTGCTGGGGTTGACCTGCAGACCATAGGCTACGCTCCAATCACGAATGCAGATTAGATCGGCATTTGTACGGCGAATCGCGCTGGCCAGGTCTTGTAGTGCAGTTTGACAGTAAATTTGAAGGTCGTCTGCATAGAGATGATAGGAAGAAGTTAGTTTAAGCGAGATAGAATTGATAAACAATGCAAATAATAGTGGAGATAATACGCCGCCTTGCGGTACGCCAGCGGACGTGTTGCACCAAGTTGAGAAACAACCATCAGTATGAATCCGCTGCCGGCGCCCCTGCAGGTAACTGCGAAACCAACCAATCGCCGATGGAGATATGTTAATAAAGCGCATTAGACCAAGGAGGATTTCGAAATCAACAGTGTTGAAGGCATTGCTGAAATCGAGTAGTGTAAGGATGGTCAGATGTCCGTTATCCGTTCCCGATCTGATATCATCAGTGAACTTGACAAGAGCAGTGACGGTACTGTGACCGGTACGGAAGCCGGACTGGAAAGGATTTAAGAGGTTATGTGAAGTGAGGAAGGTATTGAGTTGACCATGAACAAGGCGTTCAAGGACTTTGGAAAGGAAAGGAAGAATAGATATGGGCCGGAAATCCGAAAAGTGAGAAGGCTTGGATTTTTTGGGAAGAGGAATAATAGAAGCTTCCTTCCACACCGTCGGAACGGTTTCGGAGATAATAGAAAAGTTAAGGAGGTGACTTATCACAGGCAATATCTCCTCAATAATAGGAATGATCATATTGCGACCGATATTATCACCTCCCATGGCGCTAGAGGAGATGGACAGAATGGTCTTTTTAACATCACATGCGGCGAATGGACTAAAACTAAACGAAGGATAGTCAGGAGAAGGCAAGGAAGAAAGATAATTAAGAGTACTAGTTTTGACATTCATATCCATGTTGGATGTCGACGAAAAGTGAGCGTTAAGTGAATTAATATTAATGTTAGATGTACACGCTTCATGACGTGCCTTGCCAATTCCCAAGGTTCTTAAAAATTTCCAGGCTTTAGCTGGATCAACGTTAGAGAGAGAAGAGTGAATATAACGGCGTTGAGCATCCCTACACATCCTATTGCAGCGATTCCTGGCGAGGTGGTATCTTTCTATGTTTGAGTCACTAGCACATCGTTTGAATCTCGCTCTGGCAGCTGCCTTCTTGTGGATAAGGGACTTGATTTCGTCCGTGATCCACGGAGCTGGCAGCTGTTTTATTTTGATCAAGCGGATTGGTGCGTGAACGTCAAATAAATTAATAAGAATAGAATTAAAGGCTGTCAGCTTATCTTCGATATTATCAACCGCCATCACTGAAAACCAGTCTACTTTAGATGCATCGAATTTAAGCTTTTCCAGATTCATACCACTAAAATTGCGCTGGAGAAGAGTTTTGTGTCTTTGTTTAGGAGGACGAAGTTTATAGGAGAGGAAGATAAGGTCGTGATAGGAGAAGGCATCTGCTGAACATTGACCATGCTTAGCAACATGTTCTAAATATGTAGTGAGGATCAAGTCAAGAAGAGATGGGGAAAGATTAGGAGAGTGATGAGTTGTACCAAGAGGGAGAATATGCAAGTTGCAGGACTGAACAACAGAATTAAGGGCGGATGTACGTGAGTCTTGTTTGAATAAGCAAGTGTTAAAGTCACCCATAATAATGGTGTGACTGAAAATAGGTAAAAGGTTTTCCAGAGTGAAACCAGGAAGAGAATAAAGGGAAGAAGGGAGAGAAGGCTTAAGCCAGGATTCTGAAACAAGTATGGCATGGATATTTTTGGTTTCAAAAGAAGCTAACATGTCTGAAAAATGTGCTGGAATACCTACTCTGGGCGTTTATATGTACAAGGTTGAAATTGTTTGCCACATCACAAAAGTGTGATGATAGCGTATCGGAAAGGGAAGGAATACTCATAAAGCTGTCAGAACTACCAGAACTGGAGTCAATAGAGGAGAGAGAGTATAATTATGTAGATAGGTACTATGAAATTTTATATACCTATATATTTATTTTATTTTATTTTATTTATTTATTTATGGAACGCCAACAGCGTTTATATGACACATTCTTAAATTTAGGCGTATATAGGATGGAAACAGTCACACACTTAAGATACATTATTTCTAAAAAGGAAACATTGCTTTATTTTTCGAAATACCCTAAATGGCATTAAAAAAGATTCTAAAATTTGTTTAGGGCAAACCCGGGAATCGAACCCGATAAAATTTCAAACGATAAACAGTGGTTTATTCTGCTAATCGATATCGATAGGATAAATGTTCAGTTCAATCTCTCCATCAAACATTAATCGCTCTTAGAAAAATTAAGAATTTTATTTTATCATCATTCCTAATACGAAGGATACATACGAAGGACAGTAAATAGCATTTGGCAAAGACTAAAGGAGGCCTATACCCAGCAGTGGGTCACTTAAAGGTTTGCTATAGTGATGATGATAAAGGCATGATACTTATTTTATTCCACCCATTAATTAAAAAAAAAGTGTGAGTACATTGGTTTTAGGGCCGCCGGTAATAACCTCAAAGAATTCCCTGAAATAACCCTAAACGGCATGAGCATTCAAAAAGTTACATCCTTCAAATATCTTGGCCACATTGTTACCGACGACCTTAAAGTCAACGCTGACATAGAAAGAAAGCGTAGGGCCCTGGCGGTCAGAGGTAATATGCTGACTGATCCGTAGATTTTCTAGGTGTTCAGAAGATGTAAAAGTAACGCTGTTTAAAGCATATTGTCAATGCTTCTACACCGGGAACCTATGGGTTAGTCACACCAAACAGCCGCTGGAGACCCTACGAGTACAGTACAACAATATTTTAGGACTAGCTGTACCCGCGACTTCGTCCGCGATTGCCTTACATTTGTTTCAGTTACAGTTTTTCTACTATTAAATAAAAACAAAACTTCAATGTGCTGTATTTGTCTTGTTACACTTTTAATGTATTTACATAAATATATTTAGGTAAATAGCAAAATTTTATAATATAACTGTATGGATAGGATAGGAATAAAAATCTTAATCTATTATTGATCTACATGGGACAGTACCTATGTATACTGTGCCGCAGTTATCTTTATCAACATTATGTACACGACTCATAATGGAAGAAATGTAAAAACAATTTAATGTTTCTAAATGCTGTTATAATTTGAAATATAACTTAGTGAAAAACATACCTACCATAGTACTCGTGATTTTTAGGATATATACTTGATTTGTTTGGAAATTACGCTTGATTTTTATATATTATCGCAAAGTATAGTAATGGTATAATAAGTAATGGCCGTGTGGTGCCGGCATAGAATTTCACCACCCCAACTCTTCCCGTGGGTGTCGTAAGAGGCGACTAAGGGAAACACAGCGGGGGGCGGGCAGCAGCGCCCTCTGCAGAATAACTACACCGAACTGCGATCCCCAACCCACATACCCAGCGTGGGGATTATGGGCAATTAACCCCCAAATAATGATGCCATCTATGGCGCTCATTAGGGGAGGCCTATGTCCAGCAGTGGACTATTATAGGCTGGTGATGTTGATGTTGATAGATAATTAACAAATAAAAAAATAGTTATTTTAAATAAAATTTTACAAAACATTTAATAATTCAAACCAACTTAACAACACAAATAACAAACAATAAAATAGAAAAAGCAATCAATGACAGAAAGATAACACATAAAGCATTTGATGACCGGGTGGACAGTATATTTTAGAATTTGGACACGTCAGATGAGTAGCTCGCCCACAGGCACCGCGCGACATCACTGCAGCCGCCGTCTCCTCTCCTGTCTTGCTGGGGAGCGAAAGATGTTTACAGCATATTTGGAAAAATTTGTACCATTTGTTTTTTATAGAAAGTCTGCTCTAAGCTTTCTTTGCTTGACTTGACTTTTTTAAGCCCCCATGAGCCTTCTTAACTTTAACTTTCAAAGCCGCAGACGTTTAAGCAGGGCAGTAAATGCGTTATGGAAAAAATATTTACTTGCTCTTATTTACGGTTTTGGTTTCGAGACGTCCGACTGGGGCCCCTTTTCTACTGAACTAATCACATCAATATGCCTCTGGTATCGTCACATAATCACACGATACGTTTGAGTATTCTTCCAGCAGCGGAAATCTATAGATAAAGATGGAGAGCTGCGTCTCGAAAGTCGGTGCGGTGAGAGCAGCGCACGCAATATCATTAGTATTTTTTATCTAAAGGTTCTACTTGAAAATAGATCATAGATTAAGAACTTACTTGTAGAACACCCAAAAATCTAAATCAATATTTCATTTAGAACTTACAGGACTTTTGGACACATCACCCAGTGTCAGTGTCCATACATATTTAACTGCAAAAAATAAAAACATGTTCCCACAGTTTCTTTTTCGTGGTTCCGTTCAAATGGAGACAGGACAGAATGAGGTTTCCTTCGATGAAAGAAACTACAAATGACCAGGGACTCGCGTCAATTGTCTAATTTTAAACCATCATAATATAAAGCTGAGTTTTTTTAGATCTACTAAGGGCGTTGAACCCCGGGAACCGTGAGAGTTATCGAAAAGTAAGATTTCAATGCAAATAGCATCGGACGAACTATCTGTAGTTTCTTTGATCTAAGGATTTAAGTGACATTTGAACAATATGTTTATGAAGATTGCATGGATCATACTTACATTTTACTTCGCCTGAAAAGTTAATAGGTAGTAATAAGTTCTACCTATTAGGTACCTATTCAGGCGAAGTAGGGTGCAAATTTAAAGAAAATAAATAGGTACTTACCTGTCGGATAATATACACAACACATATTCAACCATTATGCCCTTCCGTACCGTTCTTGGGAGAATATTTTACAATTTATAATTAAATAACAGAAGGATTTCTGCCAGTTTTTATGTCTTCATTTATCAACGTAGTGGTTATAATTATTTTCTTTGCATTGATCAAAAAACAGAAATTAGAAAGTCACTTTGACTCGTTGTCGTTGAGAAAAAGGCAAAATGTCACGCGCCATCGAGAAAAAAATCTTGTCTATTAACTCTTTGGACTCCAAGTCGAAGCGCAAGTGTGAAGGTCAGGCTTTAGTCTAACCGGACCCTCGGTAAAAATAAAACCTGATAATAATAATAATAATGTATGATTACATGTATGTCCGTACTCGTAGCATGAACTCAAATCGTGTCAAGCTTCATTCGAATACGTTAAGCGGTTTCGGTGTGATGCGCGGTCAAGGAATTTTACTTTCATTGCTCTCCCACGGGAACCTTACTGAGTTCCAGGAAAATATATTATATGTCCTCCCCCATAGTATGGACTCAGATCGTGCCAAGTTTTAATCGAATGCATTCAGTAGTTTCGGCATGATGCTAGGTTAAGGAATTTTGCTTTCATCCCCTCTCCCAGGGGAACCTTACTGGATTGCAGGATAAAATGTATCCTATGTTCCTCCTTGTAGAATGACCTCAAATCACGCCAAGTTTGATTCTAATGCATCCAGCAGTGTCGGCGTAATGCAAGTACCTATAAATAATTTTGCTTCCATCCCCACTCCCAGGGGAACCTCACTGAATTCCAGGATAAAAAGTATCCTATGTCCTTCCTCGTAGTATGAACTCAAATCGCACCAAGTTTCATTCGAATACATCAAGCAGTTTCGGCGTGATGCGCGTTTAAGAAACAGACAGACAGACAGACAGACAGACAGACATGAATGAAAAAAAATAAATTTTTGTCTTCAGTATATCGATAATAGACTTAACCAATATAAAAAAAATTTAAAATAATCTTTAATGTACAGAATTGGTCCTGTCCTGTTACAGTTTTATTATAAGTATAGATAACTTTTTTATTTATGAACCGATTTACTTGAAACAAACACTAAATGTTAATTGAAGCTTACCATAACATATTTTTGAAAACCCCATCTAAATCGGATAAGCCGTTTCTGAGATTAGCGCGCACAAACGCACAGACAAACAGATAAACAGACAAACAGACAAAAATTCTAAAAATCATTGTTTTGGGTCCTATTAGCGTTAATAGAGGTCCCTATACTATTTTTTCTAAAATATCTTCCATGTACAGACAGGGTTCCGTTAGATTTTTATTATATGTATAGATTTTATTATAAGTATAGATAACTTTTTTATTTATGAACCGATTTACTTGAAACAAACACTAAATGTTAATTGAAGCTTACCATAACATATTTTTGAAAACCCCATCTAAATCGGATAAGCCGTTTCTGAGATTAGCGCGCACAAACGCACAGACAAACAGATAAACAGACAAACAGACAAAAATTCTAAAAATCATTGTTTTGGGTCCTATTAGCGTTAATAGAGGTCCCTATACTATTTTTTCTAAAATATCTTCCATGTACAGACAGGGTTCCGTTAGATTTTTATTATATGTATAGATATTATGTCCTCCCCCATAGTATGGACTCAGATCGTGCCAAGTTTTAATCGAATGCATTCAGTAGTTTCGGCATGATGCTAGGTTAAGGAATTTTGCTTTCATCCCCTCTCCCAGGGGAACCTTACTGGATTGCAGGATAAAATGTATCCTATGTTCCTCCTTGTAGAATGACCTCAAATCACGCCAAGTTTGATTCTAATGCATCCAGCAGTGTCGGCGTAATGCAAGTACCTATAAATAATTTTGCTTCCATCCCCACTCCCAGGGGAACCTCACTGAATTCCAGGATAAAAAGTATCCTATGTCCTTCCTCGTAGTATGAACTCAAATCGCACCAAGTTTCATTCGAATACATCAAGCAGTTTCGGCGTGATGCGCGTTTAAGAAACAGACAGACAGACAGACAGACAGACAGACATGAATGAAAAAAAATAAATTTTTGTCTTCAGTATATCGATAATAGACTTAACCAATATAAAAAAATTTAAAATAATCTTCAATGTACAGAATTGGTCCTGTCCTGTTACAGTTTTATTATAAGTATAGATAACTTTTTTATTTATGAACCGATTTACTTGAAACAAACACTAAATGTTAATTGAAGCTTACCATAACATATTTTTGAAAACCCCATCTAAATCGGATAAGCCGTTTCTGAGATGAGCGCGCGCAAACGCACAGACAAACAGATAAACAGACAAACAGATAAACAGACAAACAGACAAAAATTCTAAAAATCATTGTTTTGGGTCCTATTAGCGTTAATAGAGGTCCCTATACTTTTTTTTCTAAAATATCTTCCATGTACAGACAGGGTTCCGTTAGATTTTTATTATATGTATAGAATAGATTTTTATTATATGTATAGATAGATGATGTTGGGTCTACCTCGATTCTGCAGTGCATCAGGGATGTTTGCTGACTATGAGACGGATGGCTTTGCAGCTATCCTCCGGAAAAAGACGGCGTCTTTGATGCGCAGAGTGCGGGATAGCCCCAATAGCATCCTAAAAACAGTCATCATCATCATCAGCCTATGTTAGTCCACTGTTGGACATAGGCCTCCCCTAATGAGCGCCATAGCGCCCTGTCTTCGGCTTGTCGCATCCAGCATCTGCCAGCAGTCTTTCGCAGATCGTCATCCCACCTGGCCGGAGGGCGTCCTACACTACGTTTACCAAGTCGCGGTCTCCACTCAAGAACACGTTTACCCCAGCGGTTATCGGTTCTTCGCGATATATGGCCGGCCCACTGCCACTTCAGTTTGCTAATTCTCTGAGCTATGTCGATGACTTTAGTTCTCTGTCGGATCAATTCGTTACGAATCCTATCCTTCAGAGAAACTCCGAGCATAGCTCTTTCCATAGCTCGCTGAGCGACTTTGAACTGGTGGACCAACCCTATCGTGAGTGTCCACGTCTCAGCTCCGTAGGTCATGACTGGTAGGACGCACTGATTAAAAACTTTCGTTTTTAAACATTGCGGTATGGATGACGAGAAGACTCGACGTAGTTTTCCGAACGCTGCCCAGCCTAGCTGGATCCTCCTCTTGGCTTCCTTCTCGAAATTGTTTTTACCCAACTGCAAAATCTGCCCGAGGTAAGTGTACTCAGAAACAATTTCGAGAAGGTGGCCATGTACGATCACCGGTCTTGGATCAATGTGGCCATTGATCATGATTTTGGTTTTATCCAAATTCATGCCAAGACCGATACATCGGGAGGCTGAAGCTAGATTGTCCAGCATCCGGTTCAGCTCCTCTAGCGACTCCGCCATTAAGACTATGTCATCAGCGAATCGCAGGTGTGAGATGTACTCGCCGTTTATGTTGATGCCCTTGTCTTTCCAGTCCAGCGTCTTAAACATATCTTCCAACGCACTCGTGAACAGTTTCGGGGATATAACATCCCCCTGCCTCACTCCTCTGCGCAGTTGGATCGGTTTAGTCTGCTGGTCCTGTACTCGGACACTCATCGTAGCGGCTTCGTAAAGACATCTCAGCACCTCGATATAACGATAGTCTACTTGGCATCGCTGTAAGGATTGTAGAACAGCCCAGGTTTCAACGGAGTCAAAGGCCTTCTCATAGTCCACAAAGGCCAGACACAGGGGCTGATTATACTCTTCGGACTTCTGTATAATCTGCCTCACTGTGTGAATGTGGTCTATGGTACCATATCCTCCGCGAAATCCAGCCTGCTCCGGTGGCTGAAACTCGTCGAGTCTCCTAGCGAGACGGTTCGATATAACTCGTGAGAATAGCTTATAGACGTGACTTAGGAGCGAGATGGGTCTATAATTTTTAAGGAGGGTTTTATCTCCCTTCTTAAAAAAGAGCACCACCAAACTCCCACTCCACGCCTTTGGAGTTCTCCCACTGTGAAGGACGGCGTTGAAGAGGCTCTGTAACTCCTGTATAACAGGGTATCCTCCAGCTTTTAAAAGCTCTGATGTTATTCCGTCCTCACCGGGGGCTTTTCCATTTTTAAGCTGCCTCAGAGCTAACACAATCTCGTCTTGACTGATGTCTGGCAGTTCGTCGGTATAGTGGCGTATCAAGGTGGCTCTAGAATCGTGGCCGTCTCGTTGGGAACGGGGAGCATGAGCAGCGTATAAACGGCCATAAAAGTCCTCTATCTCGGCCGATATCTCCGACTTCGACAATACGGTCCTTCCGTCGTGCGTTGTAAGCTTCGACAGGTGGCTCCTGCCAAGCTGCTGAGTGAATACTTTGGACCCTCGGTTTCGCTCTATCGCCTCTTCAATGAGGCGTGTATTGGAGCTCCGAAGGTCGCGCCGTACCATCTTCGCAATTCGCTTGTTCAGGTCTGACCTTTCTGACGAAGTCGCTTGGGTGGTTTCCCGTCTTTTTGTCATCAGCCCAAGAGTCTCATCCGAGAGTTTGGACTTCTTACCAGTACGCTGCTTTTTGCAAAACTTGATGCCCTCGTCCCTCAAAGTTTCGACCAGATTGTGTAGGGTCTCGTCAGCGTCATCAGTGGGTTCCAAGGCAGCGAATCTATTCCCGAGAAGCTGCTGAAACTTCTCGGTGCCCGCCAGGATTCTTATTGGGTTCGGTCGGAGCGTGGACTTCATCAGACGGTTTCTTTCAAGCTTCAAATTTATATTCAGAGAGCCTCGAAGGAGTCGGTGATCAGATCCGGTATTGAACCTGTTGATCACTGAGACATCTCTGAATATATGCTTGCTATCCGTCATGATGAAGTCGATCTCATTTTTAGTCACAGAATCGGGACTCCGCCATGTCCACTTCCTTTGGGGCCGTTTCTTAAAGAAAGAGTTCATTAAGAACAGCCCCTCCTTCTCAAGGAAGTTGACAAGCATTTGTCCCCTGTGATTTCGAACACCAAAACCATGCGGGCCTATTCGGGATTCGTTGCCATTTTGGGTTCCCACCTTGCCGTTAAAGTCCCCCATAACAACGTTGAAGTGAGCCTTGGTGGTGTGATGTAAGGCTTTGGATATGTCTTCGTACATATCCTCCACTTCATCATCCGAGTGTGCCGAGGTCGTCGGTGCGTAAACCTGAATGACCTTCAAGCTGTAGCGCTTAGACAGCCGAAGGATCAGGTACGCTACCCTGGTCGACACACTGGAGATTTCTTCAACGTTGTTAGAGAGGGCCTTATTGACGAGGAAACCTACGCCACCCTGGGATGTTTTATCACCCTCGCGAAAGTAGAGAAGATGGCCCGAGTCTAAGGTTACAGTGTCCTCCCCCTCTCTACGGACTTCACATAACCCTAGAATATGCCATTTAATGTTCTCTAACTCCATTTCCAACTGCGCTAGATGGTGATCAAGCCTCAGAGTGCGTCCGTTAAACGTTGCCAGGGTCAGTTTGTGTGGTGGATGGTAGCCTGGGGTAGCCCGGAGATTCTTCGCACCCCCTGCCCCGCCGTTACCATGGCCGCTACCATGGCCAGGAATAGCGAGGCGGCCGGGAACTGGGGGCCATTTTATGGCTGGTTTTATCATAAGGGGGATATTGCCCATAATCCCCACGCTGGGCATGCGGGTTGGGGATCGCAGTCCAGTGAGATTGTTCTGCAGAGGGCGCTGCTGCCCGCCCCCCGGTGTGTGTTTCCCTTAGTCGCCTCTTACGACACCCACGGGAAGAGTTGGGGTGGTGAAATTCTACGCCGGCACCACACGGCAAAACAGTAGCCGGAAGGATTGCTTCTCCTATAATGGCAAAAATTTGTTAAAAAAGTTATTTGAATTGTAATACGATTATATTTAATTTATTGATATAATCTAATTTTATTGTGTAATTTAATTTAATTCAACTATTTAATTTAATCTGGTAATGTAATTTAATATAATTGTTTTAAATATTATGTATTTGATTTTAATTGTAATTTTATGTTAAGTTTACTAACAAATTATGGATCAATGAAATCCAAAATAAAAGATTTTTATTTTTATTTTATTATTTATTTATTAATTGTACAAAATTATGACATCTGTATTTTTTTATGGATTATAATAAAGTATTTTGTGTGGTATTGTTTCAGAGAAAAGATGATAGTGAGATTATAGCTGCGTACGGAGCAGTGTCCGAAGACAGGGATAATCGCTATTTCGAAGAGCCACCTAGGGGTAAAGAGGTCGGGATCAGGATTATGAACGTCTCTAAGGTAAGAAATCGACAGCTAGAAAAATACTGCTAATTTTAAAGATATTGCAAAAGTATAAGGATCAAAAATTCGTCCTTAACCACTTCAAGGTCCAGCGCTCGCGGCGGGAGGGGGCAACTTACGTCCGCGGTTGGCGCCATTAAAAATTCGCGGAAAATTTCGCGACTTTCCCGAGAAAATTATTTGCCAGTACCATTGGACGTTTAAGTGGTTAAGAATGGATATTTTTAGATTTTGCTATTTTTCATGATTGGACATTAGTCGTGCAAAGGTCCGAATCACACTAAAATATGTGTTAACTTTTGCTTTTATTTTCAAATAGGTAATTGATATTGATAATTATGTTATAATAGTTCACCCCCATAATGTCCCTTAAATGCGTAACCTAGGATGGTTCATGTAGGTACGGAAAGAGGCAGTTACATTCACAGTTGTAACCTACCCAACAATGTACCTAACATTATATCCTAATATGGTACATTTTCCAACAGTATTTAAAGCTTACTCCACAAACTCAGGATTATGATAAATTTTCAGGACAATTTGTGCCTTCGAAAATCAATAATTTATAAGTAAAATTTCTACCATTATTATATGCGTAAGTTTGGATGTATGGATGGAAGTTTGTTACTTTAAAACACTAAAACATATCCTCATGATACGCGTAAACTTTAATGAAAGGTGCAAAAGCAACATGGCGACTAATGGCGAGTTACAAACAGCATTGACACAATAATTATATCTATCGAGTCGAGTATTTACCATAATATGATAACAAAATCATCATTCAGTGAACTTACTAAAAGATTGAAGATTTGCATAAGACAAGTCAATTAATTAATTCATTTTAATTATTAAATTTACCACAAATACTTATTTGACTTCGGCAGTTTCAAGCATGTTCTTAATTTAATGAATATTTTAAATTTTACGTTATTAGGTAGTTATTCTGCTATTATTTTGTGTCCATTCTTTCGATCGGGATAAAGATACGGATTTTTTTTGAACCGGTTGCATCAGTTTCTCAAACAAAGCAAGCTATTTTCCGCGTGAATATCAATATACCGTTCACTGTCTACCTCCTCATCATCACACTTACGGTCACGGCTGACTGTGCATCTCTCAAACACGTGTAATTTTGCCAATTTCGCACTAGCGGTGTTAAAACTACGCAAAAGGAAGCTGTGTCCCTAGTAGATCCTACTAGTCGACATCCAAAGGCTGGTAGATTCTTACGCTTTGACCGCTTCATGTTGCTAATTGTGTGTCATTATTTTCTACAGTATTACCCAAAACCAGCACTGATTGACGTGACCATGGACGTGTACAAAGGAGAGATCACAGTCCTCTTGGGACACAACAGCGCGGGGAAAACTACCCTCATGTCTATTATTAATGGTGAGGTGGGGTTTAGGGTAAAACACGGCAATAACCGAGTACAGACTGGACGAGTACCTACTCTCGCGAAGCAGTCAGAAAATTATGGGAATATTGGATGCTTCTTATAATTACATTATTATTACTATAATTATTATGTTATTACATTATTATTAATATAATTACATCTTATAATACAGTCGCCAGCTTGAAGCTTGGATGGACTGCTGAAAGCTGAGAGTTACTTCCTAACTCATGTATTCTTATACTTAAAAGGAGGTAACGAACACGTAACTATGTGTAATGAAAAGAACATAAGATAATGATAAATAAACATTTTGTATGTATAATGCTTGTTGGAGACGAATCAAATTATTATCAACGTGCGCAAGATGCGCACGTTAATAATCCAGAATTATTAATTGTTTATTGGAATAAGTATGCTTATTGTTGTTTTTCATAGGAATGACATGTGCGTCGCAAGGGAAAGTTCTTGTGCATGGATTGGATACTTCCTCAAATAGTCTACAGGTTCGAAGACTAATAGGCCACTGCCCACAACATAACATGTTCCTTGATGACTTAAACGTGATCGAACATGTTATGTTCTTCAATATGGTAAGATAAGTCAAGTATAATACATAATGTATAACAACTGCACTTGAAGCAATAAAATTTGTCAAAAAACTCTGACTCAAAGTGCTTTATTCCTAAAAAATTTACAGAACGCTTGGATTCGTCAGAAATTTCAACCTAGACTAGGAAATAAAATGGATAGAATAACTTGGATCAGTTTATTTCCTAAAGGCGTTATTTTTTTTTTAGTTTTCTAATACTTCTGGTATTATTTTCATCTATGTAATAGGTATGCGTGCTAGTTAAATAACCTAAATATTACTAAGTACTAGCATATAATTTATTTCGTTAACACAATACTGGTGGTACTGGTTAACGAAATAAATTTATAAATCTATACTAATATTATAATGAGGAAAGATTTGATTGTTTTTTTGTTTTTTGTTTGTTTGAATTGAATAGGCTCCGAAACTACTGGACCAATTTGAAAAATTCTTTCACCATTAGAATCCTACATTTTCCGTGATGAACATAGACTATATAATATTTTCAAAAAAGTTAGGGATCCGCATAAAAAATTCAATAATTGAAGAAAAATTCAATGATTGCTTCTTCTCTACGGCCAGTGTCAGTTATGGAGTGTCGAGTCAATGTCAAAAACCCCAATGCTGTTAAAATAAGTATGAAAACTGTGAAACCCATCGTGTTAGTGTGTATAATTTTTGCAATTTTGTTTAATACCCGTGCGAAGCCGGGGCGGACCGCTAGTCTATAATAAATTTGGTCCAAGCTGCACGGTTCTTTATTCTAAAGTGAGTGAAAAATGGTGGGAACAGGTAAATAAGTTCCTTCAAATAGTGTCTTGAACAGCCCTGATGTTAATACCACTATTATTTATTCCAGCTAAAAGGAAAGTCAAAAGATCCACGCGCTTCCTCCCAAGAGCTACTGAATAAGCTAGGGATCGGCGATAAGGCGTCTACGATGCCTGATAAACTGAGCGGCGGCATGAAGCGGCGGCTGCAGCTGGCGTGCGCGCTGGCGGGCGGCTCCGACGTGCTGGTGCTGGACGAGCCCACCTCCGGCCTGGACGTGGAGACGCGCCGCGAGCTGTGGAACCTACTGCTGGTAACTTATGAGAGCCTGGTACTTGTGAGTCAGGATTATAGCGACCCTAAGGAACTGAGCGGCGGCGGCATGAAGCAGTGCAGTGTGTGATTGATGGCGTGTGCGCTGGCGGGTGGCTCCGACGTGCTAGTGATGTTCGGGTCAATCTCCGGCCTGGACGTCGAGACGCGCCGCAAACTGTGGAACCTACTGCTTTTTAATTATAAGGGCCTGGTACTTGTGATTCAGGATTCTACTACAAATCCTCTCAGCTATAAATGACAGACTGTGCAACATAGTTACGGCTAGAATGTATGATGTTCTAGTAATGTATGATGTCCTGGTGGCAGAGCCCCTACAGTACAAGATGTTCACCGGTTCTAAGGTCACTCTCAGTTAGATTGTGGCATACAAAAGCACCTACCACGTTAACGTATAAATAAAATTATTCTGGACAAGAATGTATGAAATTAAATGATATATAAACTAACTCATTCTATTTGCAGTCACTTCGCGGTGAACGCACCGTCCTCCTGTCGACTCACTTCATGGAGGAGGCGGACGCGCTGGGCGACCGCGTCGCGGCGCTGCAATCCGGCCGGCTGCGCTGCCACGCCACGCCCATGTATCTCAAGAGGGCGATGGGTGAGTATAGATTTAGAACTTAACCCTATCCAATTATCAAAAACACTGACCATTCACAACAGCATTTTGAGCTAAAGGCCGAATGTTTCGTTAAAACCAAATGGCTCTAGCGGAAGAACAGCGTTGAACGCTAGCTTACTAGTTATCTAACTCATACAGAGGCAGAAACAACTTGCAACTTAGTAAGTGGATTTAAGTACATGAATTTTGCTTAAATTTTAGTATTATATTGCTATTAAAAAATCTTAGATACTCTATAACACTTATAGAATGAAATATAAATATTATTCTTATTCTTCATGTTTTATGGGAAAATCTTCCTGGTACGGATGCCTCCACACAACGCTCTTTTTCCAGGAGGTGGTTACCGCCTTTCCTTCCTCACAAACGGAAAGCCCAAAGAAGCACAAATCACTGCCCTGGTCATGCAGCACGTAAACGGTGCGACCATCAAAACGGCGTTGATGAATAGCATCACATACAATCTGCCTTCGGCACAATCACCTCAGTTTCCGGCACTGTTTACTGCCCTAGAAACAAACAGAAGTGCTTTGGAGATTGATAGTATAGGAGTTGGTGTTTCTACGATGGAAGAGGTGTTTCTATTGTAAGTCTATCTATTTTACTAGCAAAGTTTATTTTCTTATAACTCGTGTCTTAAACCCATTCCAATTTTTCACAACATAATGTTAGCTATTACCTACCTACTTTTAATATAGTCTTCACGACGTATAATTAACTATAGTGTAGCAATATGTCATTGAGCTCTCAGAAGAGGGAGGTTGACGGAAAGGTAAAAACAGAACAGTTTGACTTCGGTACTTGGGTTAGGTTCATTATGAGAGAATCCTCCGAACAGGCTGATTGAGGTGAGCCCTTGGGTGAAGGCACAAATAAAGTCCCATGTTTAGGTATTACGTAAACGTGTTTATCTACTTCATTAAGAAAGCTGTAGTTCTACACTTTTTACTTATTCCCAATCGTTGTCTAGATATGAACTCCTTGTGTGCCTAATCAGATGATGGTACGAAACTTCTGCTGCCTTATCGCCAACGGCTTTATCGTTATTTTCCATCATGGGGATGCCAATTGTGCACCGTCTGCGGTGATTGTGGTGATTGATAGAGCACAGCATGCCTTTCTACACACACATCTAGCATTACTGCAGTCAGTGGTGCATCGGCAAAATATTTAGTCATAATATTTCTTCCGGTGCTGCAGCAGGCTGAGGATTAGACTGGAATCAAGAGGTTGCTTTCATTCCCTGTCTACCGTGTCCCCATAGTTCAGAGCAAAGATCATTTCTCTGCCAACCTTGGATTGTAGGCAGTGCTCTATCCCTACTTCCTCAGTTAGTTGAAGGGAGTACAACTGATACCAACTAAAGGAAACCCTGGTAGCAATAGGTATAAACACGTAAATGACCCATACTGAAAATTTTGGGTTTAAAAAAAATTATAAAGGACTTCTGGGATGGTAATAATGCGGTAATAATGTTATCTTGATTTTAGATTGTGCAGTGATACTGAAACTTTAATCAAAGAAGAAACGGACACCGACGTGCCAGGTAAAGCATTTAACCTCTACTTTATAGGTTGAAGTTGATAGAACGGTTTACCTAAAGTCGCACACAACCTTTGTGAAGTCGGGAACGCGGTATATACGAACGAACGCTTTCGTAGACATGGGCATTCTAAGCAACACTTTAAAGGCCCATGGTAAAGTTTATAGACTGGAGGTGTATCTAAAGACAAAAGTATTTTTTGTAGCAATGAAAAAAAAAATATTGTCTCTAAATACAGTTAATATTTAATTGAATTTGATAATTAATAAAATGTCTGTGGGTCCGACCTAGAACTCGCGCGATCAGAAAAATTAAAACACTTGATATCTCATCTCAATACACAAACACAATAAACACAATATTGTAAGTGATTTATTTTTAAATAATTTAACGCCCCTTAGAATGAGGTAAAAAGGCTGATGGTAGAAGATACAGTGGTTTCACCATTGGTATTTAAACACAATATTCGAATTACTAGTATTAGTAGTAGGTACTAAGTGAATCTTGGGTTGCACAAATTTAGTAAACAATATATAGATAAGAATTTTATTATTCCTTCCACTTCATTATATACCTACCTATATAAATAAAGTAATTTTTTTATTTAATTCGATGAATATAATGTTTTTGATTTATTGTTTCTTCAATATTTACCTACTTCTTGCGTGGTAGGCTTGTTTATGTAATTTAAAAAGGAAAATTTAGGCTTTGTAGAAATGTACCTACTGCAAAATATAAGGATGAAAATATGCAGGAAGAACTCCGCGCAAAACCTATACCGATATGATAAGATCCAGCAATTACCAACATCAATTACTTTGATAGATTTCTTCAATGTGTATTTTGTGCGGTTTTTCTCCAAAAAACTACTGTGTTGGATGTTATCTGATAAGATTTTGTGTGGAATTGGTACTGAATATTTTCATCCTATAGTGAACTTAACGTAAGACGCCCTCCGGCCAGGTGGTAAGACGATCTGCGAAAGACTGCAGGCAGATGCTGGATGAGACAAGACAGGGCGTTAGGGCGCTCATAGCGGTGGACAAACATGGGCTGTTGATGATGATGATTTTCGTTATACTTTAAATTATTTATTTCGTCAGCTTCCGAGTACGGTAAAATAAAGGGTAAAGTCCTGTGCATGCGACAAGCCATCGTGCTCTTCAAGCGGTACCTCGACTTTCTTACCCAAAGCTTTAAAACCATTCTTGTGCTGGTAAGTTTTTTTATTAACTATTTTATAAATATGTATATTATATGTACCTTTAATACCAATGTACCTAATAGGTCTTTACCTATGAAATTGCCGTTCTGCAGTACTGGCCATTTCAAATCAAAATATTTTTTGTTTGGCTAAGAATTCTAATTTCAAATGAATTTTATTTTAAAAACATTCTTTTTTTTGGAATTCTTTTTCCAAAAGTAGTCATTTGTTTATTGATTAGTGTTACATTTTCATCGCATTTCAATCTTTTTCGTCATCATGGATACGTTAAAAATTCGAGTAATTATGGAATATGAGTACCGTCGTGGCAGCAACGCGGCACAAGCGGCACGCAACATCAATGACGTTTACGGAGCTAACACTACAAACCAACGCACCACCTGTTATTGGTTCGCTCGCTTCCGTTCTGGAAATTTCGACCTGAAAAATGAACCTCGCGGTCGTCCGAAGACTTTGGTCGACAATGACGAATTAAAGGCGATTGTGGAAGCTGATGCTACACAATCTACGGCTGAATTAGCAGCAGCTTTCGACGTTAGCGTCAAAACAATATTGGTCCATTTGCGTCAAATTGGCAAGGTAAAAAAGCTAGACAAATGGGTGCCCCACGAACTCAATGATCGCCAGCGAGACGGTCGAGACGTGCCTTGAAACTCAACAGACACACAAATGAAGGAATTTTGAACCGCATTGTTACCTGCGATGAAAACTGGATTCTGTTTGATAACCGCAAGCGCTCAGCAAGTTGGTTGGATCCTGGTTCAGCACCTAAACAATGCCCTAAACGAAAACTCACCCCTAGAAAAGTGATGGTCACTGTTTGGTAGTCTAGCGCCGGTGTGATTCATCACAGCTTCTTACCAAACGGGATGAGCATTACTGCAGATGTGTACTGTGAAGAACTGAACACAATGATGGAGAAGCTGGCACATCTCCAACCAGCATTGGTCAATCGCTCCTCTCCGCTGCTCCTGCACGACAACGCGCGACCTCATACTGCACAGCAGACGGTTTCCAAGTTGCAAGAACGGGTTGGAAGGTCTCCGTCATCCGCCCTACTCACCAGACCTTGCGCCTACAGACGACTACTTTTTCCAGAATTTGGATAACTTCTTGGCGGGAAAAAAATTCAATACCCGAGAGAGAGGCAGTACAAAATGCCTTTAAAGAATTTGTTGCCTCCCGTCCTGCTGATTCCTTTAATGAGGGCATCAATAAAATGCCACTGCGTTGGCAAAGATGCATTGATTGCATGGGTGATTACTTCGATTAATACAAATAAAAAATACATGAAAAAAATTCGTTTAAATTTTTTCATACAAAACGGCAATTTCATAGGTAAAGACCAAGTACAATTGACACTTCTGATTACATTTATTTACTGTACGTACATCGAATTTGTGGCAACTATTTTCCGGTCCCGTTCATTTCCTTGGCAGAACGCTTAAAATAAAAACAACAAAAATTTCATCTCACAGTCAATGTAAACCTAAGAGTTTCTTACAAGCGTCACTCGTCTGCCATATTGTGTCCAAGATTTTTGACACCGACCCATTTGACGCCAGAATTCCCAAGCATGTGACGCATGACTCTTGCTTGACATCTTTGGCTGATGATTTAGGAATACCTCAGTTTTTGATAATTATTTAATGTTTTAAATTATTATTATCACTCTTATAATATACGAGTATTGATTTTTCATAAATGGCTAAGATTTATTTTTGTCACATTAAAATAGCTAACTTAATTTTTACCAGCGACACTATTCTAGCTGATGGTGGTATGAAATATATAAATAAATGAAATGGACAGAGAGACTCAGTACAGCTTTATTTCGTTCGCAGCATATAATGGTACCAGCGGTAATTATTTTCATTTTCGCAAGATCTTGCAATAATGTGAGTGAATCACCTGAGCCGCGTATAATCACGGACCCGCTGCCAGACCGAAGGGTAAGATTTTAAGTCGTTATTTTTTAGACTTAATAACGGGTATTATATCTTGCTTATATTTGCTTATATTGTCATCCCGTGACCACGATATTGTGTAACCCTTTTGAACCGTCGTCGTCGGGTAGGTAGGTAAATAGGTATAATAAGTAGGTAAATAACAATAAGTCCTCTAATATTTAATATTGCACTTGCAGTCGTAGACTGGCTCAATCAAAGAAAAATTTCTCTTTTGCTCTATCGCCTAGTAAATCAGAAACTGCCCTGATAGGGCTAGAAAAGGAAAAACTCTATATTGTCTCTCTTTCTTAGGAGTCCGGCAGTTTGTGACGAGGATGACGTATTTAGTATAAATATACCTACATAATAGGTGATAAGTAGTTGGAGTGTGAGGTCGCGCAACTAATGAGAGAGTGACCTAAACCTCTGTGCGTTACTCTTGTAGAAAACTTGGGGTACCATCCATACCATAGCATTATTTAAGTACATAACTGCATCATTTAAAATTAGTCCGCCAAATAGTCTTTGAGTTAAAAATTCAAGGGAACTGTTTGTAAATAACTCATCCAATCAAAGGTAGCAACTGAAGAGACCTATTAGTATAAATTGACTATTATTATGCTGATGATGATGATGATGGTGGTAATGATGGCGGTAATGATGATGATGGTGGTGGTGATGATGATGATTAGTATAAAAGTCAAAATATCATTCTAATGTTTATAATTCCAGGTGTTGCACTTCACGTACCGTAGCGCAGCTCCCGAGGCTTCCAGCCTCCTCAGCAACATGGCGGCTCAGCTGCTGATGGACGCCAGGCGCGCCGTCACCGCCTACAGCCATGCCATGGGCGGAACGCCGTATAAGGAGGCGCCGCCGCCCAACGGCGCCAAGTCTTCCGATTTTTGTGTGATTTGGGCCGTGTCAGTTAGCTGCGGTAAGTAATCAAATTTAAGAATAATAAAAATATTTATTGACACGGATGGGTTTACAAGTAGGGACTTAGTATGTATTGTGGGATTTTATTCTATAGGTGTTTCCTCATTGGTTTCGTACAAACCTACTTGTAGTAAACCTTACAGGGTCAAAGAAGCGATAGAATCATTGACCTCTGGAAATAAGCCGGTAATTCAACGCGTATGTGTGTATGTAATTTTTAAAATTTTTCTATAAATACCCATGTGAAGCCGCAAGTTAAAATAGACCTTTTTATTTCAGCAATTCTATTAACTTGCGATGACTTGCTCGAGCTCCCGACGCGCAAGGAGGAATCCGTCGCGCGTCACCTGCACATAATGGCGGGCTGCCCCGCGGCGCTGCTCTGGCTCACCACCCTCGTCTTCCACATCGCGGGCACTCTGCTCACAGTGGTGCCGATCACCATCATCTGCGCCTACGTCTGTGACACAGACAACACTTTCAGGGATACCCGCTTCCTGTGTGAGCGAGTCTTAATCATTATTTTCATTTCTCATACTCGGAAATTAGGTCTGAAGTTGCCTGTGCCATGTGATGGTGGTTTGTCTTCCCTTATTGCACTTGCAGACGGCATTCCCTTATCTTCTTAAGCAAATTATTTAATATAGTTATTGATATATAGTTGATATAACGAGTGTGCTCATTATTGGCCCTGCAGTGGTTGAACTCCTTTTTCACATAGAATTGGGCCGAGGTAGGTTCCCCTGGTATCTGTTTGGAAGGAGTGACGGATATAGTTACAAAGATCCAGCAACAATCCTGTATCAAAACCATCTTCATGATGGTGAGAAAGATTACATCGAGCCTAAAAACACACGGTTTCTACTTACTTACTACTAGCATACGGATTTCTGTCTATGGTAGAATAGACAATAATGACCGCGCGGCGTCATTATATTGCGTACATTATTGAAGATGAAGGAATAAATTTCAAATAATTTATGCATTCGATGACGTAATTTTTCTCTTTCTAACCTAGACAAGAATCCCCATGCAAGCTCCTCTATAGGCCAAACGAAACGCACTATTGAGTATACGATATATATACGATAGTGAGAAATCTATCCAGCAAAAATCGAAGAATTGTGTTCAAGTCGAATTGTGTTCGAGTGAAACCGGTATTAGGTACCTAGTGGCAATGTTCGTAGCAAAAGACAAAGAATGAGGGTAGATCGTTATGTCTGCCAATAAAAACTAACTCGCAGTGACTTCAGTTGGTCCGTGATCATGGCGCATGAAACTGAGCTGAAGTATTTGAAAACTGGAAATTCAAATTACGATAAATATCCCGTTATAGATGACGGAAATAATTAATGAGATATCTGTAATAAACTTAATTTTCCACAGTTATACTGGGGACAATCGTGTTACTGGGCAACATCGTTTTCTTCGGATTGGTCTACTTGCTGTTTTTCTTATGTGGAAAGCGTTGTGCTGCTTTTGTAGTCATACTTACTATTTCATTCAGTGGTGAGGTGACATTTATTAATGTTATGGTAATGTTATATGTTTATATATTTGTCATATTTTTGAAAATCATACCTAAATTCAATTTAGCGGCTTAAACAAATGTTAGTATGAAAAAAAAAATAATACAATATAATACAAAAATGCTTCATTGTACCTACATCAAAAAAGGTAAATAACAAACGACTTTACAAAAGACATGAACAATGGGCGATCTGATCCATTAAAACAAGTACGACAAGTGCGAGTGTAACTCGCGCGCCGAGGGTTTTGAACTTTTGTCGTTTAGGTAGGTACGTATATGACAACCTCTTGGCGCGGTGGGCTTACAACGCAGGAGGTGGAGGTTTGATTCCTGCCTCGGGACTAATATTTGTAGGATCTTCAGATTATTTGTTCGGGTGTCCTAGTCCTTTTCAGTACACAAAAATAAATCATCTAATGTGATACTTATAAGGTAGGTCTGTCCAATTACGCCTATAAGCTAATTACGCCTAAGCTCTGAAATCCTAGTTAAATGTATCATAAAGACAAATCTTATAGCGAATGCGTAAGGGTGATTATGTCCCTTACCGCTTGCGAACCTTCCCGTGACCCCGCACATACCGCGATCTTGTAGTGGAGCGACAATCGGCGCGAGTGGCCGTTGTGCAATTCTTGTCAGCGAACAACGAATAGTTTTCGGTAAGATTTTATTATTTTCGGACATGTTTCCCTAAAATTTTGCTTTCACTATTTAAAATACTTATTTGTTTATCCATATTCAGCTTGTTAATCATATTATTTATGACTAGTTTTAATTTTTAGTAACATTTGTTGGAATTGGGAACGACAGGTAATTACGCCTAGGCGTATTTACCCGCGCCAAACGCTATCTTAGGCGGATTTACCTCACACATAGGCGTAATTAACATTGTTGATGTTGTTAACATTGTTGTAGATTTGAAAAAAGAAAAAACTCAAGAAACCAAAGCATATAACAAAAATAGAAAAAGGAAGGAAGGAGATGAAAACGGGAAAGATGATAATACCAAAAAGAAAAGGAGATCAGAAGAAGAACAACAGTATAACAGGACAAAAAAGAGTCAAGAAAGAAAAGATAATGACAGAAGAACGCAAAATAGGAAGAAAGACGAATAAAGTACAAAAAAGGTAAAGAGAATAAAAGAGAAAACTGGTACTGCTACGCTTGCCACGAGGATCGTATTGCTGATATGAGACCATGCGTATGTTGTCAAAAATGGTACCACGAGGAATGCGTAGGGCTGACCAAGAACGACTTGGAAGTGTTTAATTGTCCTGGTGGCTGTGACTAATATAATAATAGGTGTCTTCTAGGGGCATATTGCTGTTCGCCGTTAGTCATAGATGTCATTAAACATTAGATATTTCATGGGCGTAATTACCCCGACTGGGTTAAATAACATGTGCGTGTGGATTGAGAGCTCACTTTTGAATCTTTGGCAAATCGAATTGAAAAAAATCACAGATTTAGTAATGAATTTGTAAGAAATGATGCATAGGTCCAACAATTTGTTAAACTTATATCAAAGCCGGTATAACCCTTAGACTGGAGCTCTCAGTCCACACGCTTGAATAATAGGCATACCTCATATCTCAGGAATTATTAAGTCTATGTTTTTGATTTATATTAAAGCATTTAGTTATAAATTATCAAAGGTCATTCGGAAGTTTTCAACTCACTAGAAAACGCTGTTACAGAGTTATTGAGGTTCAACTAGAGCTCTCAGAAACGAAAAAACAAATTGTCATAACTTAAATTTTAATACATTTAAAAATTATTTGACTATCATAACTTATACTTTCGCACCTGTGTAAATTAGTTAAAACGAAATAATGACTTATAATTGAACAGTTTAGAAGTTATACAAGATCATAATTTTCAATCTGAGAGCTCTATGTTTTCGACTATATTGGTTAAATTAAACCTCCAAGGATGAATCAAGTTAGGTCAATATATTTACCTCATTTGTACAAAATATTGATGTAGCATCCTTTGTTCTACATGCTATACTTTAGGAGAAAACACTAATTAAATATTTGTATGTAAGGAAACGACTTAGGGTGTATATGATTTTTTTTTTCTTAGGACTGAGGACTGACCAAAGTCGTGATTTATCTCCTCTACTCGTATATTTTTTTACAACAAATCCGCAAAATGAGGCATTCGGTTGCATCAAATTCGGATACCTTTGATTTTTCTTTCAGGGTACATTAGATTTTAACTCTTTTAGAGACCCGCAGATTTTGTGACCAACTGATATGAAAGAGCCTTTTATTTCTAATCCATACAAACTTTATACCTACTAATAGATATCCTTTCTAATGCCAGACTTTGATTTAGCTATGACGTATGTTGCCAACGCTTAAATAGCCGCCAGACGTCGGGCGTTTAAAACTGGAATTAGGGCTGTTTTATGTTAGAAATGATACTTTAACCTGTATATTTTCGTTATCTATGATATATTATGTAGGTATCCGTTTGTGTAATTTTTGCAATAGAATAATTAAACATAGGTACCTATTTTAGTTCTGAAGGTACAAAGAAAAACTATTTTTTTTTATTATACCTAGTTCTTTATTTTACATCAAAATTTATTTAATTTGTTTTCTATTACATCAGGATTAACCTAGTTTTATGTTAAAAATTAGTGGGTTTTGATACAGAAATCTGACATTACATTGATTCAAAGTCAAGTGTCACAAACACCAAGTAAAGACTGATGTTTATGAGGTTTGAATCAATTCGAGGAGTGCTTGACGTCAGATATGTAGCATGATATCGCTAGCTTATTCTTTCCTACGTCATTGGTTCAATGATGAAAAGAGAGCGAATCAACAAGGAATTAATTGTTAGCGGTAAACACAGCCGCTAAATTTCTACACGCCACGGGTGCGTGGCAATCATAGTCGTTTTTTCACCCGTGGCGGGAAGCCTGGCAGCTAAAAGCAGGGCCGTAGCCAGAAATACTTTTCGGGGTGGTAATATTGTAGATTGGTGCGGTATGCCAGCAACAAAAAAAATGAGAGAAACACAAAAAATAAATAACTTCGAGCGTGACAATTTCGGGTGACAAATAAGTTAGCAGTAGTAGTTAAGGGGTAGGTTATTAACATTTTACTTACTATATTAGTATGAAAATAAATAACAGCGAGTGGAACGACATAATATGTCGTTCCACTCGATTGTAGTTTTTGCGGCCATTGGAAATGGTTGAGAAATGACTAAATGTCGTCGAGTAGAGTGAGCCACATTTTTTTGAAATTGGTGTGTTCTTATTTTTCCTTTCTGGTCTATGCTGCATTGACGATTTAGTTTTTTTGAAGATTAACAAAACAATGCAAGAATGGCGAGCGAAGCGAGCCGTAAATTTTTTGACATACTTTCGGGAAGCTGGTAGAAATGACCAAAAGGCTACAGCCTCAGCATTTTTTTTCCGACTTTTCGGTGGTTCTGTAAAATAGAATCAAGAGTAACAAAATATTATGATTAGCAAACCCCGCAAAATTTTAGAGGCTTGGCGGTGGTAATTTTGCAGTTTGGTGAAGTAAGCAAGGTAAAAAATTTTTACGGATGGTCAAGTGTAGTAGCAGTGCAAGAGTCCTGTAATGTCTAAAGGAAATAAAACACTTTGATTTTGATTTAACAAGATTTGAAGAAACAAGATAATATTTATCCAAACTTAATTTTATGCTTTTTAATTGTTATTACTTTGTAAATAAAATTTTTACCCTATAGAGTAACATACTGTTAGACTCCAACTTTCCAGGGAAATAAAAACGTCCGAGATTCACTTATCACTTCACTTTTATTACAATTTCACAAAGCTACCAATATCGGATCCAAGACAACCTTCTTGTTCCGTAGCCCAGCAACAACTTACTTGCCAAGCAGTCTGTGCAACGTTCGTAAAATACTGAAGATCAACTGACTAATTTTGAACCGAATGTCCGTTGTCGTTTGAGCTACAAAACAATAAGGGTACTGTAATTAGATTGTACAATCACTTTAAAATATAAACTATAAATAATCCTTGTTTAACTAGTTGATTTCAAGAGTTAATGTTCTATTTCTTTTCAGAGTTTCCGCTCTGATTGACAATAAAAAGTAAAATTCAACAACTTATTTTTCGAAATAATGACAAATCAATTATAAAATTGTATAAATGGTATCTAAAATTGCAACTATAATTTATATAAGCTAACAACTCGTCCATCCTGACAAAGTGTTCGCGTCCTCGTGAACACACATTTTTATACATTTTTATATCACAATAATCAAATTTAAAGAAAATCACTGCACAATCTACTTAGCCCGTCTAAAAAATTAATTCGGTGCACATAGCACTTCTTAAACTGAGTCACGTGTACATAACACCTCGTGTGACATCGTGTGCACATAGCACTTCTTAAACTAAGTCACGTGTACATAACACCTCGTGTGACATGCACATATCACTTCTTAAACTAAGTCACGTGTACATAACACCTCGTGTGACATCGTGTGCACATAGCACTTCTTAAACTAAGTCACGTGTACATAACACCTCGTGTGACATCGTGTGCACATAGCACTTCTTAAACTAAGTCACGTGTACATAACACCTCGTGTGACATCGTGTGCACATAGCACTTCGTAAAATAACTAAGGTGCGCATAGCACCTCGAGTGACATCGTATGCGGTGTAAGTGCTGTGCACATAGCACTTCGTAAAATAACTAAGGTGCGCATAGCACCTCGAGTGACATCGTATGCGGTGTAAGTGCTGTGCACATAGCACTTCTTAAATTAAGTTACATGCCCATAGCACTTCATTTGAACTCGAGAGCACGTGGGACTACGTATTGTTCAAATTGTAAAAAGGATTTCTTATACAAATAATGACTGCACAGCGCAGTTTACTAATACAATAAAACACAGTATACAACATTGTATATACCAACTTGGTAGTTTCGTAACCGTGATTTTGTTATTCAATAAATCTTTTAATCATGTTACATAGCATATTTTTTTGAGCTCATAGTACTTCATTAATGATATTCATTTTGTAAATAGCATTTCTGACGTAAAACAATGACTGCACAACGCAGTTATCAAATACAAAATTACACAGCTTAGATCATTTGATACCTACTTGGTAGTTTAATGACCGTGATTTTGGTATTCAATTTATATTTTAATCACGGTCACATAGCAATTTGTTGTTTTTTTTTTATCTCACAGCTCTTCATTCATGATATTCAATTTATAAAAACATTTCTTATATAAATAATGAATGCACATTGCTGTTTATGGCGGCAGTTTAATTGCAAGGATGTACTTATGTTTCCAAATAGTGAAATAGAATTCAAAATCAATAATCTCATTCATCAGGTCACGCCGCCGCCGTGACCTACAAACAAATTACAAGTACGAAATTGATCACTCAGGTACATTTATCATTTCTATTAAATACAATAACAATCAAGTAGGTAGTTTTTAATGTTTACCCTATCTAGGATTTATTATAACATCAGTTATCATATCACATCACATTTCGTTTGCTAACGGATGATTCATCGTCCTTTGCGCAAAGATTTTCATTTATGAAAATCTTCACAAAAGTAATATTATATTACTTTTGTCTCTAAGATTATGAATTTTTACACACACTAATACACGTTGATTAACATTATTGAAGTTTTCAAACGGAACTTTATTGAAAAGATTCTAGGTAGGTACCTATAGCTTATGTTCATAAAGGTGGTAATTTAGGATTAGGTATACCTAATCGGGAAATATATTTTTTTTTAAATCAGTTTAATCGGTCCAGTAGTTCAATCCAAATAAACAAACAAACAATAATCTTTCCTCATATTATTATTTGTAGATGAATAAATAAATAAGTAGGTAAATCATTTTTAAATTGCAAAAGTTAGGTACCGAGTCCCAATGTTTGATGTTTGTATTCATAGTTTGTGATTTGGCAACATAATATTTCTTCTTCTAGCTGTATCTATGTGTTGTTCACTTTACAACGTACCTCCATCTTTTAATACCAGAACATTTTGGAACACAAAAACATGTTACTCAAAAAATTATTAAAAGACCTTAAACTCAACACTAACAACATTAGACTTGTCCAAGTGAATTGTAAGCCTTCAAAATAAACAAAAAAATGTTATTGAAATCTCACACTTTGTGCAATAAACACCAGCCGGCCACTGATCTATTATACAAATAAAAATTCCTTAACCTCTTTAGAAGTTGATAGCATTTTCTGCACTGTGTCCAAAACCTTATACAGATTATAGAGTAGTTTATAAAACATAATAATGTTGGACAATCCACACTCACTGCATCACCTAACCCCAAGCTAAGCAGAGCCTGTTTTATTGGTACCTACTTGATGACTGATATGCATAATACAATATATTAATTAAATAGACCAGAACACGCTGAAGAAATATCTGCAGATCGTACAAACAATTGTCCCGAGGCGGGAATCGAACCCACAATCTCCTGCGTCGCAGGTGGACATTCGACCACCGCCCAACAGAGGTCGTCACAACTATAAATTCAATTACTTTTCGACTGAACACATTTGTTATATTCATTTTTTTCTATAGGGATCTATAAAATTTATTAGTTTTTTATTCAAGCAAGATGAACTACCTAATTTGTTAATACTTTATACTAATTCATACTTCCTCTTTTGATAAATTGTTATAACGACGAAATACCATTCAAATTCATGATGAACTCAAATCAAAAATTAATCATGTATTTTAAAATTAAAAATTTAAATTACCTGTTTTGTGATAATTCAATTTACTATCTGTACCTACGTTGGTAACAAGAACAGCTCCTTACCAAAAAATCCTAAATCATAAGTTGAGAGATGATTTTTTTTTCAGGTGACATCTATCTGTTGTGAAACACGATAGGGTTCGAAAGTCTTCGAGAACTTAGCTGCACCTAATGAATCCAAGCCTTTCTATACAGACAAGATTATCACTGTCCAAACTTTCAAAGCGATTAGAGTAAATAATGACACTAATATTCCATTCCACATCTTGGAAGCAATGAGCTATTTCATAACAGGAATAGCATTTCAGACTTTCTTTGAATTGATTTTCTCTTCTTTATTTTTTTTTGTTGTTTCTGTTATAAATAGTAGGTACCGTACCTATTTCCAGTTTTTCTTTTCACTGATTCCAACAAACCACTTGTTTTATGTTATGTTATGTCCCACCAATATCCTAATAATATAACATAAATCGGCATTGTCAAACCTCTGATTAGTATTATGATGATCGAGTTACGAGGCCTTGAGTAGGTATGTACATATGTTGCAATTCGTCAAAAAATCCAAACCGAAAACTAAAGAAGACTGGTGACATTGTTTTGTATCTCTGCCCCAACTGTTTAACTGTTTTATGCCCGTTCATGGATGAAATCAACTAACATTGGTACAAATTAGCCAGACACATGATAAACTAGACCAAAATGACACTCGAATTTACCTTCCAAAAGTCTATGAACAATTAACGAGGCTAAGTTACATAAAAGTGGTTATTTCATATACCTATATAAACAACAAAAAACAATTTTGTGGCCATATCTTAAATACCAAGACTTTTTCAATAAAGCATGACCTCACTTAATCTCAAATAACGAAATCAATTGTGCTCTTCAAAAGCACTATATTTCTACGCTATTAATAGTAATTCAATGTATATTTCGACCATGTTTTGACCAAGTAACTACCTACTTTTTACTTGATAATGATGAATAACAATAACAACTACGACTTTGACATTAGACACATAGTTCGACGTTTGAACGTTCCAGCATTGGCACATAATTTGTTACTCTTGGTTTCTGACATAATCTTGCGCGCATTTGCTGCTTTTTTTTAAAATGTTACAATTTATGATTCCATATTTAAAATACCACGTGTTTTTCAGAATAAAAGCCCGCTAATCAATAAATTATTATTTCATATTTATGACCAAGTACAAGTACGGTTCCTCAAACAATTGCGTCCATTTACCTACGCTAAAATCAACAGTTTTTTTTTTTTTAGAATAAAAACCCGATAGTCAAATTAATACTTCATAATAACTGACCTAAACGGTTCCTCAAACTATTGTGTTAATTTACGCCTAATCTCTTTTTTTTTTTAGGAACATTTTGCAATCGACCTTATCTCGACTCCAAGATTTTCCAGTGTTAGTGATGTTAACTAAAGAAACCATCTCAAATCGACAACAATGAGTTCTTTTATTTTTAAAGTACCCACATTTAAATTGCTTCGAAAATCATGAATGCACGAAGGCATGAAATATGTTTTAGATAAGTACCTGCGAGATATTTTTATGATTCATACCATACTCAATATAGATAGTCTACACAGTGATAGATAATGCCTTTACGGACGGTCAAAGATCGTCAGCTATGCTTAGATAAACGATCAAGTCAGACATAGAAATTCTAAATTTCAGTTTGTATAAATTAAAATAAGATGCGTTCAAAAATCCCATTTTTAACAAATCATTAACCTGCCCGGGTCAAAGATAAAATATTGGAATGCTAGAAACGTTACATCTGAATTCATCATGATTGGTGTACGTTTGTAAGGGTAGGTACCAAATTATCGAATTGGATTATGGACTTTTTGTTTCGAAATGTTATCCAAGTCGTATAAAACTAGAAATATCACAAAAATCTAGAAGTTGTTTTGAGATTGAAATACAAATCACATTACCATTAGAATATTTTGAGATTATCGCACCTCTAACTTATTGTACCTACTTGTACGACTATATGACTCAGCAGGTAACCTACTTCCAATCCTCACCATGAAATCCTCATGGTTCAGGATTCATAACCAAACAATAATATATTCAGCAGTTTAAGCATATAAAATATTGATCTTTGCGTTTGATATACCGTTATACAATCGAGCCTCATACCTGCGACGCTTTCGTCGACCACAAATATGTTTCTATGGGGCGACTACGTGGCTGCGACGATCGAATACTCCATGGGTACGGTGCGCGACGACTGCGTGACTGCGGTGAGCACAACAACGAGTCTGCGGCAAGCGACGATCGCGTGGCTCCGGTGAGCACAACTGCGTGGCTGCAGCAAGCGACGACTGCGTGGCTGTGACGAGCGAATACTCCATGGGTACGGTGCGCGACGACTGCGTGGCTGTGACGAGGGTTAGGGTGTCGCAAAAAGGGTCCCACACTTAGAAAAATTTTCATCGATTTTGTATGGGGCTGGGACTTAGAAAAATTTTGATATATTTTTTTATATATATATAACATATATTTTTTCTTATGCCATCGTAAAGAGGGTCACTAGGAGTGCAACTTTGGTTCAGCTGATTGACCCCAAAGTTCTATGACCTCGGCGCTAGAGGTCAAAGTGTGTCGTTCAGTTTCAAGGCGAAAAAGACTTCGAAAATTTTCAACATGTATTTTTTTATATATATATAACATATATTTTTTCTTATGCCATCGTAAACAGGGTCACTAGGGGTGCAACTTTGGTTCAGCTGATTGACCCCAAAGTTCCATGACCTCGGCGCTAGAGTTCAAACTGTGTCCGATACAGATACAGATACCGATACAGAGCATTCCGATAAGAGTTGATTAGGTTCAATTTGAGTGGCGGATCCGACACAGAGTACCCCGACTCCACGTGGTCTTGTGCGTGGCGCCCCTAGAGTGTATATAATAAGCCGGAGGCGCGAAGGGAGTGCAGCCTCCGCCAGCCGTAATAAGGGACAGGCTTTTTGGTCGCCGAAGGCGACCAAAAAGCCGAAGCTGCGGAGGTGAGCAGTGGTGCCTGTCCCTTGTTACGCAATGGCGGAGAGGCTGCACTTCCCGCAGCGCCGGAGCTATCGCGAACGCGATTCTTTACACTCGTCGTCGGGGACAGTTAGGCATCGATCAAAATTTTTCTAAGTCTCAGCCCCATACAAAATCGATGAAAATTTTTCTAAGTCTAAAATAAATATTTTTTTTAGTTTTTCCTGAAAATTTCGGCTATCTCTTTTGTAACTATTACAATATTACTAATTAAAAAAAAAAAAAAAAAAAAAAAAAAAAATGTATGGGACCCTCTTTGCGACACCCCGACCGTGACGAGCGAATACTCCATGGGTACGGTGCGCGACGACTGCGTGGCTGTGACGAGCGAATACTCCATGGGTACGGTGCGCGACGACTGCGTGGCTGTGACGAGCGAATACTCCATGGGTAGGGTGCGCGACGACTGCGTGGCTGTGACGAGCGGATACTCCATGGGTACGGTGCGCGACGACTGCGTGGCTGTGACGAGCGAATACTCCATGGGTACGGTGCGCGACGACTGCGTGGCTGTGACGAGCGAATACTCCATGGGTACGGTGCGCGACGACTGCGTGGCTGCGGTGAGCACAACTGCGAGGCTGCAGCAAGCGACGACGGCGTGGCTGCGGTGAGCACAACTGCGAGGCTGCAGCAAGCGACGACTGCGTGGCTCCGGTGAGCACAATTGCGAGGCTGCAGCAAGCGACGACTGCGTGGCTCCGGTGAGCACAACTGCGAGGCTGCAGCAAGCGACGACTGCGTGGCTGTGACGAGCGGATACTCCATGGGTACGGTGCGCGACGACTGCGTGGCTGCGGTGAGCACAACTGCGAGGCTGCAGCAAGCGACGACGGCGTGGCTGCGGTGAGCACAACTGCGAGGCTGCAGCAAGCGACGACGGCGTGGCTGCGGTGAGCACAACTGCGAGGCTGCAGCAAGCGACGACTGCGTGGCTCCAGTGAGCACAATTGCGAGGCTGCAGCAAGCGACGACTGCGTGGCTCCGGTGAGCACAACTGCGAGGCTGCAGCAAGCGACGACTGCGTGGCTCCGGTGAGCACAATTGCGAGGCTGCAGCAAGCGACGACTGCGTGGCTCCGGTGAGCACAACTGCGAGGCTGCAGCAAGCGACGACAGCGTGGCTGCGGTGAGCACAACTGCGAGGCTGCAGCAAGCGATGACTGCGAGGCTGCGGTGAGCACAACTGCGAGGCTGCAGCAAGCGACGACTGCGTGGCTGCGGTGAGCATGACTGCGAGGCTGCGACAGGCGACGACCGAGCAGAGCTGTAATATTTTCAACGAGTATACCATTCGAAAGTAAAACGTTTGTTTAATATTAGATACAGGTTGGAGCCCACATCATTAAATTTATAATGACATGTAGAATGTAAACTACAAACAACATTATCAAATACCTTTCAACCACACAAAATAGAAACAGTGTTTTTTTTTTCTTTTTCATTCTATACCACTTTAACTGCAAATATTACGTACCTACCCTTATTTCTCGTGGGCGCACGGTCACACCAAGGTGGCATAAGCCAGAAGTCCATGGTGCAATCCCTGCTTCTGAATTGTTAGACTCCAACTTTCCAGGGAAATAAAAACGTCCGAGATTCACTTATCACTTCACTTTTATTACAATTTCACAAAGCTACCAATATCGGATCCAAGACAACCTTCTTGTTCCGTAGCCCAGCAACAACTTACTTGCCAAGCAGTCTGTGCAACGTTCGTAAAATACTGAAGATCAACTGACTAATTTTGAACCGAATGTCCGTTGTCGTTTGAGCTACAAAACAATAAGGGTACTGTAATTAGATTGTACAATCACTTTAAAATATAAACTATAAATAATCCTTGTTTAACTAGTTGATTTCAAGAGTTAATGTTCTATTTCTTTTCAGAGTTTCCGCTCTGATTGACAATAAAAAGTAAAATTCAACAACTTATTTTTCGAAATAATGACAAATCAATTATAAAATTGTATAAATGGTATCTAAAATTGCAACTATAATTTATATAAGCTAACAATACCGACATTTGCATGTCAGAACAGCTGGAGAGTAAGGCGCGGCGTCGGCGGCGGCGCGGCGACAACGGGGCGGTGCGGCATTGCGTGGCGTAGTCATTGTTTATATTATGCCATGGTATTTTGTTACCTAGTATTTTAATTATTGAACTAATTACCTATCTGCGTGACATTCATTCGATATTAGAATGTGTTGTAGAAAAATATACGAGTAGAGAAGATAAATCACGACTTTGGTCAGTCCTCAGTCCTAAGAAAAAAAAAATCATATACACCCTAAGTCGTTTCCTTACATACAAATATTTAATTAGTGTTTTCTCCTAAAGTATAGCATGTAGAACAAAGGATGCTACATCAATATTTTGTACAAATGAGGTAAATATATTGACCTAACTTGATTCATCCTTGGAGGTTTAATTTAACCAATATAGTCGAAAACATAGAGCTCTCAGATTGAAAATTATGATCTTGTATAACTTCTAAACTGTTCAATTATAAGTCATTATTTCGTTTTAACTAATTTACACAGGTGCGAAAGTATAAGTTATGATAGTCAAATAATTTTTAAATGTATTAAAATTTAAGTTATGACAATTTGTTTTTTCGTTTCTGAGAGCTCTAGTTGAACCTCAATAACTCTGTAACAGCGTTTTCTAGTGAGTTGAAAACTTCCGAATGACCTTTGATAATTTATAACTAAATGCTTTAATATAAATCAAAAACATAGACTTAATAATTCCTGAGATATGAGGTATGCCTATTATTCAAGCGTGTGGACTGAGAGCTCCAGTCTAAGGGTTATACCGGCTTTGATATAAGTTTAACAAATTGTTGGACCTATGCATCATTTCTTACAAATTCATTACTAAATCTGTGATTTTTTTCAATTCGATTTGCCAAAGATTCAAAAGTGAGCTCTCAATCCACACGCACATTAAATAACGCCTACCTTAAAATAAATATGTTAATATTTTTTATTCAAAATATATATATTCTAAGATAGTTTTATTGATCTTCTGTCATGTACCATGATTAAATTATACGTGTTAATGTTACTAATACTTAGATAAAACTGCGAAATAACGTATTTGAAAAATTTATTGACTGATTACTGAAAGTACTGTTATAACTGATTTGGTTTATGATTTATAAAAAATAAGATTAAGATAAAATAAGAAAAGATTTAAGAAAGAGTGTAGTAGGCGAAATTAAACCGAAGTAGGTTAATTCTGCCAAACGCACCATGTTGAAGTTCAAATTTTATTGTGTTTGTTTTGAAAATAATCCTCATTTTTTTATGTTTCTTTAATTAAGCATTAAACAAACTTTTGAAACACATGCCCTTTTATTTATTATCTTCATAATTACGAAGACAATTGAGCTTAAACCTTAGATAGGCGGAATTCGACAGACATACCTTACTTTATTAAGTATAACAGCTATCGTAGTAATACCAATAACACAAGCTTTGCTTAGCTTGTGGGTAAATGATACTGTGTGGATTATCTAAGATACATACCTATCTCTTCTCAAAAATTTTGAGAACAACGGTTTTGGTGCGCTGTGGAACTCCTATTACAGTTACTACAGAGATTAGTGGGTAGGTAAGTGGGTTGGTACCTACAATTTTTTTTCGGCTTTTTTCAACCTATTTCACTAAGTATGAAACTTAGACGATTTTCAAAACCTGTTTTGAATTGTCGAAATCCATACCTTTGATTTGATATTACTCTCAATGAAATAGCCCCCATTGTATGAAAATTAGTTTTTTGACCATATTTCAAAAAGTATTATATTTACAGACTTCTCTATATTTTTCCTGTAAAATATAGATCTATATCTACAAACGCTTAGTACATTTTACATCAATCACTCTGCAATCTTCGGAGATAAGGGAGGGGGGGAATGGTAATTTTTTTGACCTTTTTCAAAATATTTCGAAAAGTATAATAAAACTTATCGAAATTTCAAAAACTGTATTGAAATGTACAAACCAATACTTTTCATTTGATACCCAACTCGGTGGGGTAGTCACCCCTTAAGAAAATTTTCCCGCCCTTTTTTGACCTTATTTCAAAAAGTATTATTTTTACAGACTTCTCTATATTTTTCCTGTAAAATATAGATCAATATCTACAAACACTTTGTACTTTTTTTAACATATCACATCGATCGCTCTGCAATCTTCGGAGATAAGGGGGAGGTACCGGTCAATTTTTCGACCTTTTTCAAAATATATCAAAAAGTGTAAAATCTGCCGAAATTTCAAAAACTGTATTGGAATGTACAAGCCAATACCTTTCATTTGATTCCCAACTCGGTGGGGTAGTCAGCCCTTCAGAAATTTTTCCCGCCCTTTTTTGACCATATTTCAAAAACTGTTATTTTTACAGACTTCTCTATATTTTTCCTGTAAAATATAGATCCATATCTACAAACACTTGGTACATATCACGTCGATCGCTCGGCAATCTTCGGAGATAGGGGGGGGGGAACGGTCATTTTTTTGACCCTTTTCAAGATATTTTAAAAAGTATAAAACCTACCAAAATTTCAAAAACTATTTTGAAATCTACAAACGTGTACCTTTCATTTGATACCACTTTTGACTTTGTACGTTCCATTTAAAATTTCGATTTCAAAATTTGTATGGAAAATCTTCATTTTGATTTTTCATTTATTTTCATTTATTTTTCTATAAATATGTGCGGGCGCACAAAATGTATTATTATTTCAAATTTCAAGTCAATAGCTGCAGTAGTTTCTGAGATATTAAGGATTCAAAACACAAAACAGACCCAAAGCGATTTCATAAGGGTTTTGCAACCGATGGCAAAACCCTAAAAAGAAGACAGACTGAAAATGGTTAGCCGACTGTGATAAATAGTTAGCCGACTGTTATGAAGGTGTATTAATTTTGCAGCCTGGATGTCGGTGTTGAAGATGTTTGCAGACATCTTAAGCACACAAATGACGCTGATAGAACGAGTGGGCGTCGCTATGGCGAACTTGTTGCCACCGTTCCATATGATCATGAGTGTCGCCCGGGCCGCTTATATCGCACGGTTGAACGCTCTTTGCGATGTACACAAAAAACGCTGTCCCAAGATTTCACTCGAGGACAATGGCTTTGACGAGGACAAGTGTTGTGGTGAGTTTTCTGCATGTATTTTGACAATGGTATTTTTCCATAATCAGTGCTTGGCAGGCGGATTGGTGCGTAGTAGATAAAATATATAGAAAGAAGTTGCTGCCCTTCTTCTGGAAGGATCGCTTGGTTGAGTTGGTTGTACCGATTCTTACGCCGCGGTTCAACGGGTATTTAAAAAAGTTAACTGCCATCCTGCCATCCTTAAAACAGGTGACGCAACTCTGTTCTAGATATTATAATATATATATATATATATACATATACAGAGTGTAAGTGTAAACACCGTTGTCACGTAAACCACGAAGGTTTAACCCTAAATAAAATATTAAAAGTAATTATTAAAAACAAATGTCAATTAGTTTCAATGGATATTTAGAATTCATTACTCCGCTATCTTTCGGGCTTTCAGAGCACGCCCCCGCGCCGGCCCTCATGCCGCCGCGTAGGTATCTATTGAAACCTCTCTAACCGTAGGCACATAACTTGTGATGGAACTTTCCCTTCATACTTTAGACATTTATGAATAAAAACGTTTCAACAATTGCCATTTTATTCGCAGCTGGTGAGAGCACTGCGTACATTTCATTCGGGGATTTTTCTCCCGTCATTCACATGCTGATAATGTTGGTGCAACTGATTGTTTTTATGGTAAGTTTTAAAAAAACCTGCTGCTCTTTTGGCATTTGCACTATGCAAGGGAAAATATTTCGCTTTTAATTTCATAATTGAGCGCAGACTAAATTTCAGCCCCTATCCGTTTATATTAGGTCCTTACATATGAAATTGGCGTTTTGTATGGGAGGAACAAAAAGTCGAATATTTTTTAATATAATATATTTAATTAATCAAAGTATGAACCATTATTTTCTATGCACTTTTGCCATCTTATAGGTAGTTCATTGATCCCTTTACTAAAAAAACCAGTCGGACGGGAATCAATAAAATCTTTGAAGGCGATTTGGACTGCCCCATCGGAGTTGAATTTTTTCCCTTGCAAGAAGTTATCCAAATTTCGAAAAAAATGGTAATCTGTTGGAGCAAGGTCCGGGGAGTACGGAGGATGTCTTAGACTTTCCAATTGAAGCTCTTCTAATTTAGTAGCCGTCTGTTGCGCAGTGTGTGGTCTAGCGTTGTCGTGAAGCAGCAGTGGCGTGGAGCGATTGACCAGCCTAGGTTGTTTAGCCGCTAGCTTTTCCATCATGGTTTGCAATTGCTGACAATAGACATCAGCCGTAATAGTCTGGCCAGATTTGAGAAAACTGTAATGAACAATACCGGCACTAGTCCACCAAACGCTTACAAGTAACTTTTTTGGGGTTAATTTTCGCTTGGGGCAGGATTTGGCTGGCTGGCCAGGATCCAACCATTGCGCTGAGCGCTTCCGATTATCGTAAAGAACCCATTTTTCATCACAGGTAATGATTCGGTTTAAAATACCTTCATTATTGTGCCGGTTTAGTAATGTAACGCAGCAGTCGACGCGCGTTTGCCGGTTTGCTTCAGTCAATTCGTGAGGTACCCACCTTTCAAGCTTTTTAATCTTCCCAATTTGCTTCAAGTGAATTAAAACAGTTTTATCACTAACACCGCAGCCTGCAGCTAACTCGGACGTGGTTTGCGATGGATCCGCTTCCAAAGAGGAGAAATTTGTGATTAAAGTGGCCAGTACGAAAAACGCCAATTTCATATGTAAGGACCTAATATAAATAAATAATGCCGGAAAACACACACAGCATCATCTAGCCCCAAAGCAGAGCTTGTGTTATGGGTACTAGATGACTGATAGGTATACATAGTACAATTATATATACACAAGGAGGCAAAGACCAGCATGTATAGGGCTAGCGCTATGGGGAGAAGAAACTGGCTCTCCCAGAGATTGAGGTCTCTACATGACTCAATCAATGGAATCTCCTATTTTGAGCATGACAACGGACGTCATGCTACCACGCCATGTGTTTAAAAAGCACTTTAAAGTGGAACTACCTTCCAGAGAAGACTGGTCGAATAGCCGGCTACTCTGGAAGGACGGGTGCCTGAATTGGTACACGGATGGTTCCAAAATGGGACTGGACGTAGGCTGTGGAATTTATGGAGAGCGACCCAAATTCGCTAGTAGCACAAACCTGGGTATTTACGCCTCCATTTTCCAAGCAGAAGTGTTCGCCATACTCGAATGCGCTGACATAAATCTGCAAAAGCGATACTCCAACCAAACAATATATATCAACTCTGATAGCCAGGCTGCTCTTCTAGCACTATAATCACGTCAAGGCTAGTTGAGGACTGCATGTCACGCCTGAACGCTCTGCGTTCGAAAAACCGAGTTGTTCTAAGATGGGTACCGGGTCATGCGGGTATCAACGGCAATGAGAATGCCGACGAGCTCGCACGGTCCGGGGCCATGGGGACTCGGTTCGGCCCTGAGCCGTTCTGTGGCATACCAAAGAGCCTGGCTCAAAGAACCCTACTGAACGCTTGCTACGAGGAGTCAACCAAACTCTGGAGAAATTCCTCGGGCATGGATCACTCAAAGTTTCTGGTAAAAGCCTTCGACAAATGGTACACCAACCAAATCCTAGCGCTAAACAGAAACAACCTTCGCATCATGACAAGAGTCCTAACTGGACATTGTCGCCTTACCAAGCACATGTTCCAACTGGGGCTAAGCGATACAAAATCCTGCAGATTTTGTGAGGAGGCGGAAGAATCGCCTCTCCATCTGCTAGGAGAATGTGGAGCACTGATGCATAAACGTAGCACCATTCTGGGCAAGCACCTGCTAAACCCAGATGAACTACGTGGCATCACCCCGAAGAAAATCCTTCAGTTCTTAGTAGCTGCAAGGGTAAGTGGCGAACTATAACGCCGCATCTTCGGCGGTGAACCTGCGAAGTGGCGATCACAATAGGCCTATCAATGGCCGCAGCGATACTATAGCCACCAAAAGTTAATAAAAAAAAATAATACATAGTACAATATTATTACGTATATAGATATTTTTTTATTGTACATAGAAAACGACCAGAACACCCTGAACAAATATCTGCAGATCGTATAAATATTTGTCCCGAGGCGGGAATCGAACCCGCAACCTTCTGCGTCGCAGGCGGACCTCCGCCCACCGCGCCACAGAGGTCGTCAGTACCTAGTTTAGTACCTAGTTTGGGCGAATAAATACAGGGTGTCCGCTGGAAAAATTCGGATAAGAAATTTGAATATGTGTTTCAAAACATTCCTCCAAATTCTCGCATTCATTATAGGTACTGTTATTTAATTTCCAGACGTTAGTGACATTCGTACAGATGGGATATTTGAGTTGCTTCTGGGACAGATTCTTTAATAAGAAGTTCAAACCAGAGCCCACGATCCATGCCGACGAGCTGGTGGCTGCCGAAGCCTCGCTCGTGGACCACGAGATTGAACTGCGTAAGTCCGCCACCTCAATTATAAGGGTATTTATTCTACGCGCGGAATGGGGCTCTGAAGTTCTCAATTCATTAATAAATACTTCTTAATTTATTGATCACATTTTATTTTATTTATTTTTCATTTCTTAAGGCACAAAAGGTTTACAATATTCTTAAAATTAACAGTATAATATATAAACCAATCAAGATGCAAAATAAATTAACATTATTTACAAAAAAACACAACAACGTTACAAGCATGTTACAAGCACTAAATTATAAAAAAGCACTAAAATACAATGATACTTAACGTTACCATGATAAAAATCATGTCAAGTGTCAGTACCTATATTTAAACTGACTAAGTAGTTGAATACAGCATGCAAAAAAATAATTATGGGCGAGTAATTTATGGGTAGAATGGAAATACAACAAATTTTATATTTGTATTCAGGCAAAATAAAATTGTAATTGGTTGATATTAAAATAGTAAAAAAATTATGAAACGATTAGTTTTTATGTACCTAACATAACAATTTAAATTTGAGAATAGAATTTTGAGTAGAACCATCTATTTTTAAGTTGTTTTTGAGCCTATACAAATTATCAGCTCGGTGGAGCTTGGACCAGAACACTCAACATGAGGGTCTGCTTAGCTTGAGACTAGATGCTGCTGTATGGCTTGTCCAGCATTATTTACTAAATTATACAATCAATCGATAAACGATATTTGGTACCTACATACTAGCTCCTACGAAGCAAGCGTATTGATTGAGAAGCTTTCAAACAATGTCAATATATTTTTCAGCGGAGCAGCAAATAATAAACCACAATACAGCTATGTTAGTGAGCCAACTTCACAAGAACTTTCTCAGTATCTGCCATAAGCGCCACGTGGTCAAAGGAATCAGCTTCTCCGTCAAAAAAGGTAATCTTGGTGCTCATAAATCGGTAGGTTTTTTAATTTGCAGTTTATTTCGAACAAAGAACAAAGACCAAGTTAGAGTAGCGGAAGATATCCAATAAACTTGCTTGGTCTTTTAGGAGAGTGGTGTATTATCTGAGTGTACTGTACATACACATATTAGCATATTACCAATATTTTGTTATTTCAGTTCTCTGTCTAACTTAATTTTCTTTTATTGTTTGTATTTTATTTTAATTCCTCAAAAATTTTATTTTGCTTAACTAGGACTGTGTACTCGTAGACTCGGTACATATTTGACAGTCAAAGGAGGTATTTTTTACTTTTTTCATATTATGACGATCATAACAAGAATATAAGTGATATTAAATAAACAAAAAAATCGTATCTCAGCAACCACAAGGTTGTGGAAATTCTAAATCGACACCACATGTACGTAACGTTTTCTGGTTCCTACCAGCTTGTTTTTAAATGATGGGCTGAATAAGACCATTTCTTATTTCCAGGTGAATGCTTCGGTCTCCTCGGACTGAACGGCGCCGGCAAAACGACCACGTTCCAGATGATGATCTCTCAAATCTGTCCCACTTCAGGACGTATCTTTGCTAACGGGGTATTTCTTCATAAACAGAAAGAGGAGGTAAATATATAGTGCTACATAGATAGATAATTCTTTATTACATAGTCTTACAAATACAACAAATAGAATACCAATGAGTACTAAAGTTAACTTAATCTATGGCTATGGAATTGACAGCCTTATCGCTTACATATTGTCACTTAGTATCATGTAGTCTTAAATCAAGGCTTTTGTTATGGGTACTACTGAACAGAAATATATTTACAAAGGAAACACCGAGAACCGAAATCCATATCATAAACCTTTGTTCAGCTGGAAATTGACCCGCAACTACATCTTCTACATCTCAGGCTGATTGTGGCCCTCCTTATCACAGCCATCAACAATGATTTTTTTTTGCTCAGCTGTCGCATTGCAGTGCAAAAATACACTGTTGTCTTATCTCCCATCAGTTCTTGCGCAAGATGGGCTATTGCCCTCAGTTCCTGGGCATCGATGAGTTCCAGAGCGGGCGCGACAACCTCCGCACGCTGCTGACCATCCGCGGACTGGACGACAACGACATCCACAAAGAAGTCGAAGCGTGGATCGCGCTCATCGGTGAGAGCCAATACTGTTTGCCCAACATCATCATCACTACTAGGCCGTTGCTGACAAGGCTTACCCTTCTGAAGAAATAGCGCAATGTCTTCAGCTTGACACATCTAGCATGTGCCTGTAGACTTTCGCAGTTCGTCATTTCAGCTGGCCGGAGGGTGCCCATTGGTGTCCGTTGCCGTGTGGTGCCGGCATAGAATTTCACTACCCCCACTCTTCCCGTGGGGGTCGTAAGAGGCTTGATGGATCTTGTTTGTTCTTTATTGCTATTTGCTATTTCAGGCTTACAGAAGTTCGTGGACATGCGAGCGTCTAGCTACAGCGGCGGATACAAGCGCCGGCTCGCGGCCGCGGTCGCGCTGAGCTCCGGAGCCCCGCTGTCTCTACTGGACGAGCCGACTGCCGGCGTGGACGTGGGCGCGCGCCGGCGCGTGCACGCCGCGCTCAGGAGGGCTCTGACTCTCGGAGGTAGCATTGTCATCACTTCACACAGGTGAATGGTTATTTTTAACTGCCTCTGCTGTGGCAAAGGTCCGCCTGCGACACAGTAGGGTTGATTACCGCTTCGGAACAAATATTTGTACGATAAATATTTGTTCAGGGTATTCTGTTCGTTTTATATGTATAATAAAATATATATATCTATGTACTCGTACCGTGTGGTGCCGCCGGCATAGAATTTCACCACCCCAACTCTTCCCGTGGGTGTCGTAAGAGGCGACTAAGGGAAACACAGCACAGGGGGCGGGCAGCAGCGCCCTCTGCAGAACAACTCCACCGAACTGCGATCACCAACCCGCATGCCCAGCGTGGGGATTATGGGCAATAACCCCCAAATGATAATGTCATCTATGGCGCTCATTAGGGGAGGCCTATGTCCAGCAGTGGACTATTATAGGCTGGTGATGATGATGATGATGATGATGTACTCGTATTATAATCTATATCAACATTGCATATAATATAGTTATCTAGTGCCTATAACAGTAGCTCTGCTAAGCTTGGGGCTAGATAATATCTAGGTATACTGTATTGTGAATTTTCGAGCATTATTTATTTATTATTTAATTTTAGTTTTTTTATCGTCCCGTTGGAACGAACGACAATATTATTATTAGAGACTAGAGTATTCCCCCCGAAACCGTAGTCTATTTGTACAAGAGCCCTCTAGTATAACGTTAGAACTTACATATTTTATTTACCTACTGGTAACGCCGTGTGAAATCGTAGAATTTCACCACCCCCACTCTTCCCGTGCGTGTCGTAAGAGGTGACTAAGGGACACACACCGAGGGCGGGCAGCAGCGCCCTCTGTTGAACAACTCCACCGAACTGCGATACCAACCCACATGCCCAGCGTGAGGATTATGGGCAATAACCCCTAAATGATTAATAATGCCATCATGGCGTTCATTAGGGGAGGCCTATGTCCAGCAGTGGACTACTATAGGCTGATGTTGTTGTTGTTGTAATTAATTTGCTGAACAGTATCGTTGTTATCAGTATGGACGAGATGGAAGCTCTGTGCACACGCATCGCCATAATGGTGGCCGGCACGATTCGCGCGATAGGCACGTCACAAGAACTCCGCACCAAGTACGGACAAGGATACTCCTTGATAATGAAACTCAAACGATCCGAAGACGGTATGTATCATTGATACTAAAGGGAATAGGGATTATGGTCTACTAGCAACTGACCGCGGCTTTGCATGCGTTTCCGGGGGTAAAAAGAAGCATGTATGTATGTATGTCCAGGTGTAAATAAACATTTTTGTAAAATTTCATGATTCAGATTCAGATTCAGATTCAATAACTTTATTTCTTTAGGCTTACAAAATAAGCACTTAGATGTGAGCCTGTCAGTTCAGAAATGTTGTCGTGAAGAGGTAAAAAAAACAAAATCTCTTACAGATTATCTTTGAAGTTAATTAACCATCGATGAAGCCAAAACAGACGAATTATTGCCTACTTTTACACAACTTCTTTACTAAAGTAACGCTCAATAGTTTTCATGTAAGGTAATTGTTGTAATATAAACTAGGTCTGTATTAGGTACTAAAAGAATCAGGATTTTGAACAGCTTGTTTAGTTCCAGCGTATTATATTATCTGTGTCCACGCCTAAGTCCAGCAGTTGATTAATGTGGTCTGATGATGAAGATGATATTATCTGTGGTTCCAGGGGACCGCGGAGTCACAAGCGTGGTGGATATCATAAAGGACGCTGTTGCTGCAAACTTTGACAGCGTGCTGAAAGACGAACACTCGGTCAGTCACCTTTTTAATAGTCATAAGGATTCATTCCCTACTTGCTTAATTTTATTCCTGACTATAGCAGTCCGACCCTGCTTCGAACGGGTATTTAACAAAAATTTCAGAAATTATATACACTAATCGTTATGTTTCACAGTTTTCATGCAAATCCTTAACTTTTTTGAAAATATTCTATAGCCATCACGGAAATTGTCGGATTCTAATAGTAAAAGAATTTTTCAAATTGATCCAGTAGTTTCGGAGCCTATTCAAGACAAACAATAACCAAACAATCATATCTTTGTAAACAAATATGGAGTACTTTATTAATTTTGTTTCCTCCCGCACCGCAGTGACGCCCAGTCCGAGTCCGGTAGGTAAGACCTAGAAGAGGAAACAAAGGTCTTTGATTTTTTATTTTAAGTTTGTGACAAATTTTTGTACGGTGCAGTTATTTCTGGTGTTATATGATCTATAATTGTAATATAACGTGTATTGTTGCACGAACAAAAAAGTATTCTTATAAAAAAAAACTACCTTTTTCTGCGTTCTGGCAACCATCAAAATATACACCGTGTAACAAAACATGTGTACTAAGCGAAAGGGGGTGAATTCCCACCCCCTCGGGGACCAACTTTTGTTCAACGACTTTTCGAATTTCTCTTATCGGTATCTCGGAAAAAACTGCATCAAAGTTTCAACATGAACAGCTGATTTTTTACGAAGTGACAACCCTAAAGGCACAAGGTACCTGTGACAATGACGTCAGTATGGTCACAGATGTAGAGTGATAGACAGATAGATTAGGTAGTCTCCCACCCCGCCATAGCTGAACTCTACGAAGATAAATACCTACTTACCTGCAGTGGTAGTAGGTATGTATAGGTTTCCCGGATAGGGTTGTTCCTTTTTAAATTAAAACTTTTTGTATGGGAAACGAAAAATAGGAATTTTTAATTATCTCCCATTGACTGATCACCATTACCTCCCCCTTCAGCTTAGTACACATATTTTGTTACACCTTGTATATAAAAATATTTGTTTCAGACAATGCTCCACTACCACGTAAACGATAAGATGCACTACAGCATCATTTTCTCGAAACTCGAGGCTCTACAAAAGCAGTTTCCCGATGTGATCGAGGACTATTCTGTCAACGAGACCACGCTGGAGGAGGTGTTCCTTCATTTTGCGAAAGAACATCTGACGGAGCAATCTGAAGTACCATGACATTATTTATTACTGACATTTATTTTATATAATAATTAACCTACTGACGATTATTTTCTAGTTGTATTTTCTGGCAAGTACCTATTGCGTAAAAGAACGGAACTTTAGAAGAAATAACAACTTACTTAGCAACTTATTCTTTTATTTTGCTAGTCAACAGTAATTTTTTAAGAAGCTTGCGTTGTAAATAAACAAGTAATTGAGGCTATTAATAAATATGCTATTATGAGCTAAAATTAGTTTTATTGTAATGATATGGAACATTTATCTCGTATCCTTTTTTGCCACATTCAGAACCTAACCCATGCCTTTTGCATTTTGTTCTCTTTAATAGTTCATATTATATTCGACAGGCAATTATTCTATTATTTATCTGCTGATGATTATTTTCTTCGTCCATCAGAGTTCTTGCTAGAGTTTGGGGTGTAGAGTGAGGGGTTGTAGGGTTATCATCTAGAAACTTATCTTCCTGAGGATAGTTAAATTTTATAATATTATAAACTTGTGATATCCTGTGTGGATTGTCCAGGATTATTATTATTATTATTATATTACTTTAATGCCTTATAAATACAACTATTAAACAAGAACTTAATACTAACTGTAGCAATAGTCTCCCGGTTGCTAAAAGTCCGAAGCAATGCAGTTTTTTTGAAAATCTGATGTAGCAAATAAAACTATTAACAAATTTATTTTAAATTATTAATCAGGGAGCCAGAAGGTTTAATGTTAATTTAGGTCTCTCTTTGCCAGAGGGGATTAAATATGGGTTCGTAAAGAAGAATGGCGATACTCGACCCAGCCCGAATAAAAATAAATAGGGGCCGTGCAGACATGTTATAACTGCAGCCGGATTTATTATTTTTTTGTCGATTTTTCTAACCATCATTTACATTTTTAGAAGCAGGGAGTAAAAAAATATTAAGAAAGACATGAAAGGTACATAACTTCAACTTTTTTTAAGTGGCTCTTCATCTGGTTTGACAGGGTTTGACGAGGGTTTGACACAATTCCACATATGCCGACTTTTGTGACTGTCAATGTCAAAATAAATCAAGGAACGCAAATTGATAGAATGACAATCTCTCTCGATTGATTTGCTCACGACTGGTTTGGTTGGCTATCCAAAGAGAATATAAATAACCCTTAGAGTATGAAAAACAAGGAACTTATACCCATGAAAAACCACTACATTCTAATATAACCGCCATTCTCAGACGCTATTGACAGATTTGACAATAAAATTAATGCCAACTTGAAGAAAATAAGATTAAGTTGCAATGGTTGGCAATAAGAGGGATACATCGCCATAGTACGATTTCTATCCACGCGGTGTCGAGCCCCTGTGGCAGTCTAAAATAATTTAGAATAACTTTTTTCTCCCAACTTGTAAAAGGTTTTTGATATTGATTTCGGAATCCTTGATGTACTTATTATTTATTTTAAAAGGCCTGGGTAATGTACGGCACCAAAAAAGTTGGGTCAGCAGATGTATGGAATCTTGCCATCCTTCTTTCCTACCGACGACGGCTGATTCTAAATGATTATGAAAGTCTTCTCCATAGACTTATACTTTCATGGTCTTCTCCTTGTTTTTCCTCTTCCCCAATACTGTCCTTTTAGTGTGCCGCGAGTGTAGCAGCAACCCGACGGCGAAGGATCCCTTGTCTTAAATACTATTTAAGACAAGAATCCTGATTCCCCTCGTAACCAGGATTACTATTGCTTACTACCTTCATCTGAGCAGACCTCTATTTTTGAGAAAGATCTGATGTACATTGCTACAAACGTTAGTAGTAGCGGGTTAAAGATTCGCCATACAATTTCGAAATTATGAAACTTATTCTAGGGGCTTCTAAATGAGCGATTTTTCGGTAATCGCGCTCATAAAGAGGCACACAACACGCCCGACCGAATATCCAAACTCGAAGTGCTGGACAAATCACGTAGCGTAGATTCATTGCTCCATAATATTATGGGTAAATAGTTCATAATAATATAAAAAAGCCATCTATGGCGCTTGATAGCATCGTGGGCTTTACCTAGCTAGTAAACTATCTTATTTCGATAGAATCATGGAATGGCCTACCTTACAATGCAACCTACATGTTGGGAATCGGGAATAATGAAATCAAAATTGAGAAGTCAACCACTTTATTTCTTTGTACTTACAAGATAAGCACAGATGAATCAAATGATAACCATAAATTACTATTAAATTAGAAATAAAGCATATTGAATTTCCCTTCACTTCAATCTTTTGTCCACTAGTGGAAGAAGCGAAAAAGAAACCACTAGCAAGTTTTTATATCACTTATAAGACTATTACATCTTTATTCTCGTAGAAAACATTACACCGTAGTGTATTAACAAGTACCTTCACACTTACAAAATAAGAATATGGTGGAGGGTAGTTCGGGCCTTGGGCCACCAAGGACAGTTGGAATAAACGATATTCAATAATAGCTGCTAATTATTACTATAACTAACTAGATTTCTCATAAACCACAGAAATAGAAACACAAAGAATATAAACCTTCAGCAACGTCAATGCTAAAACAAGCTAAGGTGCCACAATATAAAACAGCTTACGTACCCTAATGACGTTATGAGAGATGCTTTCAGGTCACAGGATCAGAAAAGAGTGGCCGCGCTAGCACATCGTGCCTTTTATAATATTCTTTAGATCCAGAGAACCGTCGGCTATCGTTACACAACGAACTACCCGTCAAACATCTATTCCTATCGTTTTACATCTAGATAGATTGAAATATATAGTAATCTCACAAAATATCCATCACAAATGGTCTTATATTAAGTTTATAATTAAGATGCTAATTATTTTCTGCTGCTAATTAACTTCCAAAATATTGCTTTATGAAATACCTTAATGATTAAATAGAAACATATTTGTCTTAGTGTGAATCTGAGAGGGAAACAAACGGGAAGTCAAGCCCGTTACATTTTAACATTGATTATCCTTTGCAACCTTACTTTTACTACTAGATACAGTTATTACATAATATTATTTACTATTCAACAAATTATAGCCATCAAATACATTATGATACAGCTTATTCATTTAATGAAACTGATTTGACCTAGTATTTGAATTTGTGCCGCGAAACAAGTAGGAAATCATGCCTGTTCCGTTTTACTTTAAATATCTTTTCAAACCTAACGTTAAACGTTTATCACAATATGTACATAGTATTGTTATATATTATTACTTTTTAATATAAACTATCTAACACGCTCATTAGGGGAGGCCTATGTCCAGCAGTGGACTATTATGGGCTGGTGATGTTGATGTTGATGATGAATATAAAAAAGTTAGTTGTTTCAACTATGTAATAAATTTTAGCACTTTATTATTTACTTAGATAAAAATAACACAACTGCATATTTATGTTAAAAATAATTATATTGTGTAAATTTAAATTATTAATAAGTTAATCTTCCTCTTCATCGTCGTCTTCATCCTTGGGCTCCTCTACCTGAGGCTGAAAACAAGATGTTCTTAAATTTACCAACAATTTTCCATTAATAGCATAATACATAAAAAATTAGAGAACCTTGACTTATTTAATATACTAGAGGCAGGGCAGTTTCCTTCTGTGTATTGCCTAACCCCTTCACTGCGATCACCAATCCGCCTGACAACGTGATGATTGTGGCAACACCTCCCTTTTTTGGTGTTCAGCAGTGGGAGTACTGATATTTAAGAATAATACTTAGTAACGTGATTTTGCATAAAGTTGAAGATGTTTACAATAGGTTAAGTTTTTAAACGTAGATAAGTGATTTTAATCTGGTTACCTCTGGTTGATTTTCCGGTTCCGGTACAACCTCCTGAAAATCAAAATGTCATTATAAGTTCTTACTTTACCCTGAGGTTCATGGGAATGGTTAATTGAGATTTGCGGCTGACAACAGTAGAAAACCGGCTTTGTTATCTGATAACTACGCCGAACCCGACTAATAATCCGACAATTGCCAAATCTGACAATTCATCTGATCAATTGTGGGGTTTGATAATATGACAATGATACCATCGCATTATCAATGTATGGTCTACCTAAGGAAAGAAACATAGAGTTGATTTATAGTGTATCCATTGTGGGGTTTGATTGATCAAATCAATTGTGAAAAACTGTATAATAGTGAATAGTAAGTAGTAGTAATTTATTTATTTATTTATAAAAATACAGCAGTTAGCTTACAGTCTAACACCAAAATACTAACTACTAGACTTAAAAAGACAGAATACAAAAAAACAATATAAAATATCTATAAACAAGAATAAATTGAGAACAAGAGTACTAATAGGTAGGCATAAACAGATAATTTATTTAAAAGTAAGGTATGATCTTAAATTTAAGTAGATAAGGCTTAAACTATCATTAAATATGTTGGAACTTTCGCAGGAAATCGTTGAGTAGTGCGAGTGCTCTGAGTGTAGGAGCATTACCGGCGGCGTGTCGCGTAAATAGTGAAGAAGTGATTAGTCTAGCTGAACAGACCAAAACACCTACAAAATTAAATTAATTATGACGTCCACAAGATAAAAAATACTCACTTAATAATTTATACAACATTATCGAGAGGATTTTAATTATATGAACGTCGCACTTAATTTATCAATACTGATATATTATGATTATTTTGGTTAACGAGTAATTTCATTTTCTTATCATAAACGTGATTGATCATACAGATTTAATTAAATAAATACATACCGGGAGCTCTTCCTCAACGATACTCTCCTCCTCAACAAATTCGTCCGCATATCCAACTGGGAAGAGATAGAGGCAGTCCCGCTCGCCTGACGCGGTGTCAGCGCTGATGTAGTACGGGTTGAGGCCAGCCAGCTGCAGGAGAGGCAGGCTCCTCTTGCGGGACACCATCAGGGCCAGGTGGTCCCGGCTGTGATTTATATTACAATCATTCACAGATAACACTGGCGATTTGAGCGATTTCAAAGCGAGGGGTGCTCGGTACGCTATCATAAATTTACACTGTTTTTTTAGAGTTTGCAGGGCAAATAATAAACCTTATAATGAGAGCACCCCTGAAAATGTGGTTGGTGTGGAGTTTACGGGACGCAGGACTTAAAAAAATTTCGACGAATTTTTTATGTATATATAACATAATTTTTTTAATGGCATCGTAAAGAGGGTCACTAGGGGTGCCACTTTGGTTCAGGTGATCTACCCCAAAGTTCAATGACCTCGGCGCTAGAAGTCAACATGAAGAACTACCCCGATACAGAGCATTCCGGGAAGAGTTGATTAGGTTCAATTTGAGTGGCGGATCCGACACAGAGTACCCCGACTCCACGTGGTCTTGTGCGTGGCGCCCCTAGAGTGTATATAATAAGCCGGAGGCGCGAAGGGAGTGCAGCCTCCGCCAGCCTGGGCCAGGCTGGTCGCCGAAGGCGACCAAAAAGCCGAAGCTGCGGAGGTGAGCAGTGGTGCCTGTCCCTTGTTACGCAATGGCGGAGAGGCTGCACTTCCCGCAGCGCCGGAGCTATCGCGATCGCGAAACTTTCCGGCATCGACTCCAGCAAAAACCAACGTTTTTATAAAAAAGGTGAGCGACCTTGACCTCAAAGGTCACTGACATGTGCTCGAAAATGATAAATTTAACTTTCCGGTATCGACTCCAGCGAAAACCAACGTTTTTACAAAAAAAGTTCAGTGACCTTGAGGTTAATGACCTCAAGGTCACTTATCTAAGGTGCATTGAACCTTAGGTTAAAGGTCAATGACCTTGACCTTGAAAAAAAAACATTAATTTTTTGCGTCCCGTAAACTCCACAGTGACCGAAAATGTTTCTATACTGATCGAAAAAGCTATTTTAAAGCGAGGCACCGGGGCGTGCTCGAGCTATCATAAAATTAATATGTTTTTAAAATTTGCGGCGCAAATAATAAACCTTATATATGATACCTCCCCGGATTTTTTTTCTATACTAATCCAAAAAACAATCACAATCGGTTAACAATACTCCAAAAGGCCTCTCTATAAGGCTTTCTGTCCATTGACGCGGAGCAAAGCAACTTAGTGAAGATTTATACAAAGGCATTGCATATATCTATGCTGTATCAATGGACCAATGGAATTCCTTAAAATTTTCCAGTCCGCTACCTCCTTCCAGGTCAATGGACAGGCAGCTTTATGAAGTCAATGAAGCCTCCAATTAGCCATGATAAAGACTTACTGTCTACGAAGTCTCTCCATTTTATTGTATTGTTTGATTGAGTAAGCGACGTGCTCTGCTGTAGCCAGGTCCTCACCGACGAAAACACCCACCTGTTGAATTCATTACTCATCATACCTGTGCAAAACCGCTTATGATTCGCGGTCTTCCAATTAAACACTTCCCTGACAACTTAAATTCGAGATAGTAGCACTTTTAGGCAGCAGTTCAAGAACCCCAAGAGTTCCAAAGATAAGATGAGTTGATCAATGTGAACTCTGCTTAACAGCCAGAAATTGATGCACAAAAACGTGGTGCAGGACATAATATGTAATAAATGGTTTCTACCGATGACCAAGTATTAGTGTGTCCTGAATTCTAAGAGAATAAATTACTTAATTAGTACTTCGATTTAGTTTTACGTTCGAAAAAAAACATGTTGATCTCAGGAGTGAATTTTTGTTACTCTTTATCAGATTTTTACAAAATTGTTGATAGTTTAATAGGTAATTGTTAATAATTTAACTAAAATGTAAGGTTACAAAACTGAGTACGTAAATAAATATATTTTTTTAATATAGGTACTTGAGTAAAAAGGGCACGTGTACTGTAGGGTTAAAGGTGGGCCTTACCGCCAGTATTTCGTCCTGAAACAACTTAATGACTTCACTGACGTCCTCTCGCTTATCTACATTGAACATGACCAACACGTGCGGAGGAAGATATTCGGACTCGATCGGAGCCTGACTCGCAATAATCTGCAAATTTACAAAGTACCTTAGTTACGTATTTATTTCATGTACCTAACAATAATTCCAAACATGACTTTTCGATAACAGCTTCAGACTTCCCCTCAAAAAACTCACCCTGTATATAAATGTATTACATAGTAATTATTTATCATAAAATAAGAAATAAGGTGTTCATTTAAAGAGTATTTAGATTTTGTTGGTGTGATATAACCTTAACCCATTCACTGTCCAGCCTGTGAAGTGCATGGGTAGGCTGTTGTATCTAACAACAGCCTACCCATGCACGTCACAGGCGGGCGATGACTGCAGTCTCTGCTTCTTTATCATTCCTATGTATACATATGTGCTTCTTATCATTCCTATGCCTGTGACGTGCATGTAGCTAAACAGGGTAGATTTTCTGGACGGGGCAATAACGGCAGATACCATGACTTTTTGTATGCGCGTGTACCAAAATGTACACGCAGTACAAAAAATCGTGGTATTTAAGTTTAGTTAAAGTTAAAGTTATGGATCGGTCGGAGTTCGGTGGAGTTGTTCTGCAGAGGGCGCTGCTGCCCGCCCCCGGTGTGTGTCCCTTAGTCGCCTCCACGGGTAGGGTAAGGGTGGTGAAATCCTATGCCGGCACCATAGTATCTTCTTGTGAAAACGGTAGTAGTAGTATCCATAATTTTAGAGAAATCTTCATCACTATTCACAAACAAAATTTCTTGCCTCGTCCGAAAAATGCATCCTATATCGGTCGGTTTAGTTTTAAGAGCGTTCCATCTGAAGTGTAGTAAATATTATAAATGATATGTTTAGTAAATATCTGAAGTAGGCGTTTGTAGATATCGATGTATATTTTACGAAAAATATATAGAGAATTGTAGTAGAACCCTTTTTGAAACATGGTCAAACAAAAAAGAGCGAATGTTTTCAAAAGGCTACCGATGGGTATCATATTGCGAACAGGCTACCGAGGGGTATCATATTGCGAACAGGCTACCGAGGGGTATCATATTGCGAACAGGCTACCGAGGGGTATCATATTGCGAACAGGCTACCGAGGGGTATCATATTGCGAACAGGCGACCGAGGGGTATCAAACAAAAGGTTTGTTCATCTCAAACAGTTTTTGAAATTTCTGTAGGAGACCTTAGGATAGAAGAAGGCGAGGCCGTTCGCCTTGGCCAGCTCATTAGGGGGCGCGTACAGTCCCGGCACGAAGAGGCCGCCTGGAGGTATGTAATCTTCCCCCTCCACTTCGATGTCAGAGTTGAACTCCTCCTCAGCTTCTACCTTCTCCTCTTCCAACTCCTCGGCTGGTACCGTCTGTTTAGTAAATAATGTTGGGAATTTCGTAGCATCACATTACGCCGTCCACTCAACAACGATAAGTTTTAGTTGTTTATTTAATATAATTCGTTTGTAATATCGATATAATTAAAACCTTAGTTAAATGTAACAGACAGGGTGATGCAGTACATCAAAGGGTTTGGCTCAGCATAATTTTGTTGCAGAAAACATTGATTTTTCGCTATAACCTCATGAGAGCAAGCAAACCAGCCTAGTTGTCTTTGCTACCAAATCTTAGAGTTGGTTTTGGTATCATTGAATCGTATTGAATAATATCAACCGTCTAGTAACACAAGCTCTTCTTAGCTTGGGGCTAGATGATGCTGTGTGGATTGGCCAGCATTATTAATTTATTAATAAATTTTTGTATGTACCTAGAATGAACTTGAAATTTTAAGCTACAGATAAAGAACATTTTATTCTCATCCTTGGTGGTTTTACAGTGGTACCAGGTGAGCGTAGCCGCGAGTCCAGTCTATCACATCATCAGCCTATAATAGTCCACTGCTGGACCTAGACCACCCCTAACGAGTGCCATAGTGCGGGTTGGGGATCGCAGTTCGGTGGAGATGTTCTGCAGAGAGCGCTGCTGCCCGCCCCCCGGTGTGTGTCCCTTAGTCGCCTCTGACGACACCCACGGGAAGAGTTGGGGTGGTGAAATTCTTGCCGGCACCACACGGCAGTCTAGTCTAAGGTATAGTATATATAGTATATTTAATACTTCAGTGCCCTCCGTTTCTTCCTTCTCTCCTTCAATGGCCGGCTCCAGTTCCGTTTCTGGTTCCGGTTCAGCTGGTAACTGAAAATAGATAAAGAACGTTATTCAATAAGAACAGTTAACTGTGCATTTGCGTTAACTTTTTTATTCGGCGAGTAAGTTCCTATACAAGGAGGGACCAGAATTATGTGGTACTCGACGCCCTGAGTAGCACGTGATACCCACTAAAACCTCTCCAGTAAACCTCCCACACTCTCTCAAAGAGGCTAGCAAATTTAATTTTGTACTTAGCTTTAGGTATACTTACCTACAAAAATAAATATTGTATCTAAATCAAACTGTTTTGCCTATCTCAATCTAGGCAAAACAAACATGTAATAGACAAACACCTAAGTGAAAGAATGGTTTCTGTTCACTTCTTCCATTAGTGGACAAACAATTCAGGCGGAGAAAATCAATAACACTTTATTCATTATTTTATGATCATTCAATTGTATCAAATTTGACTTGTCTAAGTGCTTTTTTGTCATATTAAAGAATATTTATCGGGTATTTATCGCGTACCTTTTGTTTTATTTTCCCTACGTTTCCATCGCGTTGCAGCGATCGTGGTCACGGGGCGACTGGATGTTCTGCGAGTTACTGCCAAGAATTGACGGCAGTATCCACGACTACCCTCAATTCGTCTTCTGAATCAGGAATGTTCACGTTCACAGTACGACACACTACACTGACCGTGTCCGAATGCAGTGCAGTCTGTACACGACGCCCGCACTTATTAATCACCGGATTCCACGAGGACGAGAGACGAAAACCATCTTCACGATTGAAATTTGGGTGTTTTTTGATCTCAATCGCCTCTCGAACCATCCTTTTATAATAGTGACGCTCACGAGATAGAACCTTTGGGTCATGTAACTCGATCCAATGGTTACTTCCTGAGTCTAGCAGATGTTCCGCTATTGCCGACTTATTCAGTTGCCTATTTTTGACCGCTGCTATGTGCTCTTTCACCCGCTCAGCAATGGTTCTTTTAGTTTGCCCTATGTATGAGCGACCACAGCTGCAGTCAATCTTGTAAACGCCAGGCATTTGTAGAGGTATGACATCTTTTGGTGTTCTTAATAACTGAGCAACTTTTGTATGAGGGGTGAGAACCGACTTTATTGAAAACTTTTTAAGTATATTTGCAACTTTATCTGTCACCCCTTTCACATATGGCAGAAAGATGTGTTGTCTGCATACCTCTAGCGTTTTTCGGCTCCTTCGCTTTGTGTGTCGTGTATTTACATATCCGTTTTGTTGGAGAACCTCCTGAACATGGCTAAGTTCATCCTCCAGATGTTCAGGGTCACACAGAGCATGAGCTCTGTTCGTGAGTGATGCCACAACGGACTGTAAATGGTGCGGATGGTGATGTGATGCGGCGTTCAGGTACCTATCTGTGTGAGTGGGTTTTCGGTAAACACTGTGTGCTAAGGAACCATCTTGTCTCACCATCACTCTGACGTCAAGAAAGGCCAAGGACCTGTTTTCCTCCAACTCGTGTGTGAACCGGACGTTTGGATGTAAGGAGTTCAACGTGCTGACCAATTGCAGTACTTCATGTTCGCTTCCCCTCATAATGCAGAACACGTCATCGACGTAGCGCTTCCACAACTTTATACCGTTGGCGGTGAAATCTACCTTACTCTCAAAATGTTCCATCCAGATGTTGGCCAATACTGGAGCTACTGGGCTACCCATCGCCACTCCGTCAATCTGGAGGTAGTGCTGCCCACGGTATAAAAAGAAATTTCCGTCCAAACAGTGTTCAAGTAAAACTGCATACTGGTCTGGGAGTTCGTTGTCCTTAAGCATTTCTCTTACTACATCAAGACATTCCTGAAGTGGGACATTGGTGAAGAGTGACTCCACGTCAAAACTCACCATGAGGTCGCCTGGTTGAACATTGCAGGTCTTGATGATCTCCACAAAGTGACGAGAGTCCTTCACGTAGGATGATGTCTTTCCTACCAGGGGCTGTAGCACCGAAGCGACATATTTCGCCAAGTCATACGTAGGTGAGTCAATTTGACTCACAATGGGGCGCAAAGGTACATCGGTTTTGTGTACCTTAGGTAGACCATATAGCTTCGGTGGCTGCACTATTGTAGGTTTGTGTAGACGGACGTATAAATCCTCCGTGAACAGGTCCTTAAGGTCTGAGATGAGTGATCTAATACGCTTCGTCACTCTTGCAGTTGGATTATAAGTCACTGGCTTGTATACCTTGTCGTCACCTAACAACCTTTGCATTTTGTCGTCGTAGTCACATGTGTTCATCACCACAGTAGCATTACCCTTATCTGCTTTGAGCACCAGAATGTCACTATTCGCGCGAAGCATTTTGAGTGCTGTTTGCTCTTCTGGGGTAATGTTTGACTTGGGTAACTTTGACTTTCGAAGAACAATCGCAACATCTTGTCTCAATGTCTCAGCGTCATGAGTTGGTATTCTATTACGAATAATTGTCTCTTCTACGCTACTGACAATATCTTCGTATGGAATGCGTTTAGGTGTAGGTGCAAAGTTCAAACCTTTCGCCAGTAAACTATGAGTAGCTTCATCCAAAACAGTGTTCGATATATTGATGACGGTATCTTTTGCGGCTGACTGTACTTTTGTTTGCAAGACTTTGCGATGACAAATCAATTTTTCAAATTTTTTGTCATGCTTTTCTGTACAAAGCTCATAGGAACGTCGCGCTTGTGTGTACGTTATTCGATCACATAAGTCGAAATCACTACTCGATAACACGGCACTGCATTCCAAATGTAACACATATAATTCACACTGCACTTTATTCAAATAGAACTGATCATTCCGTATTAATTGTTTAAGTAGGCGGACACTCGCATTGTTCAGAATTTTGCTAGAATGTTCAATATCATTACGTGGTTTGATAAGAACACACTTTGGTAACAAGTTCCAATCGCGACATTTAGTTAAAAATGTCAACGATGTTATGAGTCTCGCACACTTTTTTCGCAAAAATTCTAGGTGTTTCACTTTGTTAACTACTGCCGGCCCGTACCGGTTTGTAATAAAACTTTTTAAACTTTCACGATTTGTTGACATATTAAAGAATATTTATCGGGTATTTATCGCGTACCTTTTGTTTTATTTTCCCCTACGTTTCCATCGCGTTGCAGCGATCGTGGTCACGGAGCGACTGGATGTTCTGCGAGTTACTGCCAAGAATTGACGGCAGTATCCACGACTACCCTCAATTCGTCTTCTGAATCAGGAATGTTCACGTTCACAGTACGACACACTACACTGACCGTGTCCGAATGCAGTGCAGTCTGTACACGACGCCCGCACTTATTAATCACCGGATTCCACGAGGACGAGAGACGAAAACCATCTTCACGATTGAAATTTGGGTGTTTTTTGATCTCAATCGCCTCTCGAACCATCCTTTTATAATAGTGACGCTCACGAGATAGAACCTTTGGGTCATGTAACTCGATCCAATGGTTACTCGATAAATATTCTTTAATATGTCAACAAATCGTGAAAGTTTAAAAAATGCTTTTTTGTCAGCCGAAAGAAATAAAGTTAGTGAAATCTGAAATCGCAGCAAAAACTCAGCAGTTTTGTTGAATACACACACAGATCCTTTTTTGTGTTTCTTTATGTGATAGAAATGGAACGCATCCAAACTAAGTTTTTTGTAAGACATCCCTCCTAGGGTGGCGCTACTGTTGCTTTCCGTTTCCCGCCTCTCTCGCTACTCCGTTGAAGATGGGCGCGTTGTATTTTCACTAATAAAACTCAGTTTGTTACGATTACCAAAGAATCTTTCTCTTTGTCCGATCAAAATCCTACATTATGTTTATAATTAGCTGTATTGGACAGACCCCGGCTTGTATCCTGGCCATCTTCTCGTCTTCTCTCCTCTTTTTCTCCGCCGCTATGCGTTCTTCCTCTGCCTGCCTCTCCATTCGCGCCTGCTCCGCTGCGAGGCGCTCACGCTCTTCTCTTTCTTCTTGCTGAAATAACACAGTACATTTGTTACCTGTTCAAATTATTTTTATTTACATTATGTTTATTCATTATCTTCATAAAGTCGTCAACCTAGGGTTTTGACATCGGTTTCAAAACCCTTATGGGATCACTTTGATTCTGTTTTGTATTTTGAATCCTTAATATCTCAGAAACTACTGCAGCTTGAAATTTGAAATAATAATACATTTTGTGCGCCCGCACAGATTTATAGAAAAGTAAATGAAAAATGAAAATGAAGATTAACAACAAATTTTGAACAGTACAAATTTTGAAATCGAAATATTAAATTGGACCTATAGAGTCGAAAGTGGTATCAAATGAAAGGTATTAATATGTACATTCCAATGCAGTTTTTGAAATTTCGATAGATTTTATACTTTTTGATATAATATCTTGAAAAAGGTCGAAAAATTGACCGGACCCCCCCCCTAGCTCCAAAGATTGCAGAGCGATCTTTGTGATATGTAGCAAGTGTTTGTAGGTATTGATCTATATTTTACAGGAAAAATATAGAGAAATCTGTAAAAATAATACTTTTTGAAATATGGTCAAAAAAGGGCGGGAAAAAATTCTAAAGGGGTGACTACGAGTTGGGTATCTAATAAAAGGTATCGGTTTGTAAATTCCAATGCAGTTTTTGAAATTTCGATAGGTTTTATACTTTTTGAAATATTTTGAAAAAAGTCGAAAATTGACCATTCTCAGAATCCGTTGAAAAAATCGAAAAAAAAAATTGTAGGTTCCTACCCACTTACCTACCCACTAATCTCTGTAGTATCTGTAATGGGTAGTTCCACAGCGCTCCAAGAATTTTTGAGAAAAGTAATGTATCCTGGATAATCCACACAACATCATTTAGCCACAAGGCCCACAAGCTAAGCAAAGCTTGTGTTATTTGTACAAAAAATTTCACATGCAAAAATTTATCACGCCGCCGCTCAGGATCGAACCACCCACCATAATACTCAAAGTCTGAAATTCCCAGCAATAACAACTATTGTGTCCCACATACATTGAGATAGGGGGGTACTTATACACGCGCACAGTACATGTGACGCGCACAGTACTACTAATGATAGCTGTTATACTTAATAAAGTATATGTATCACATTAGATGATTTTATTTTTGTGTACGTAGAAAAGGACTAGAACACCCGAAATAATCTGCAGATCGTACAAATATTAGTCCCGAGGCGGGAATCAAACCACCTCCTGCGTCGTAAGCGGACCATGGCCCACCGCGCAAAGACGTCGTCAATATACCGTCAAGTACCAATACGGCAAAAGTTCAAAACCCTCGACGCGCGAGTTACACTCGCACTTGTCGTACCTACTTGTTAATTTTTAAGCATCCTATCAGCGGAAATTTTTATCGGCCTTCATCAAACATGCACTGGACTAACCATGTTAACCGAACTATCCATGTTTTATATGTATAACTAAATAATTGTAAACCTAGCTGTAAGATTCTCTAAAATTTTGAAAATCAATAAAACAAAACATGTATATCTCTTTATGTGCATGCACAAGGTGAACTTCAAATATCAAGCTATCGTTGGTAGACTAACGACTACTATGGCGTATTGGGCGAAGGATCTGCGACGCAGTGCGGGATCGATTACCACCTCGGGAATAGTGTTATACGATTTGCAGATTATTTGCTCCGTAACAAGAGGTTTAGGTGGGGCTCGATGATGCTGTGTGGATTTTCCAGCATTATTTATTTATCATAGTATTGGTTTCTATGCATAATGTTACATAAAGTTTTACAGAGAAAGCTTATACACCGTTGTACACTAGTTGATGAAAAAATCTACCGGCCAAACTGATAGATTTGAAAATTTTCTGAGACGTATAAGGATACAGTTACTTTTTATCCGGCCAAAATCGCGTGTCAGCGTGATATATGCTCAAATTCTATGAAAAGCTGCCTGCTCAGTATATACTCAGCACTACCCTAACTCTTCCTGCGGGTATCGTAAGAGATTTCCACTTAGAACGGGTAGTACATGTCTTGCAGAACAACTCTACCACCGAACTGCGGTGCCCGCATGTCTTGTGTGAGGATTACGGGCCCCATGTGATACATTTCAATAGGGTGTTTATCAGGGGATGACTGCGTCTAAGCTCTAAGTTAGCGTCTAGTAAGCGTCTAAGCTAAGATGCCACGGAACACCAGCGGGTTAGCTGAGTGGTAGCCGTTTTAGCATCATATTTTTTAATTTATATTCCTTCTATTACATGTTTTATGTGATCTTTTCTGAACCCACTAAAGTTTTCTTATCTCATCATATCTTAAAGCTTACCAGCTTCTGCAACTTAGCGTTGTACCGGTCCCGTCGCACCTGGCGTGCGGTCTTGCTGATGGAGGCGTACCTCTCAAAGGCAGGGATCGGAGGGACCTGCTTCTCCGGTGGCACGTCTTCTTTAGGGACTGGTATCTCCTCGTACAGAGCGTAGCGCAGGAGTTCTGAAGTATTTAATATAAACTATATCTTTGACTTTAATTTTTAAAATACGTCAGCGGTTGCTCTAGCGTTTTATGGTTCTTGTCACGCGGACTCCCACTCCCACATGATTTGTGCATTATGTGTGCTGCCGTGCACATGGCTGGTTGTCGTTGAAACGATTTATAGCCGAAATTCGGCTAGAAGGACATCCCACCTGAAACGCTTAAAGCTTATTACATTATTCAACTCTAGGTCTACTACAATAAAGCGAAGACTCAAGTCTTTGACGAGTTGAACTCGTCAAGAAGCAACTGGATACATAAAACATGACCTTTATGATAGATTGTTGTTTTTAAAAAGATAGATCCTATGAACTATCTGTTTTTGTTATAAACAGTTGAATCATCCTGTCACAGGCAGGATTAATTCCTCACTGCGCAACCAGAGTTCTTCAATAATTAATAAGCTCACCGTAGTTAGATACTAACTCACAAAGTCCCGGTTATCAGTGTCAAACATTTTAAACAGTACAACAAGGCACTCTCCGTCGAGTAGCGCATGTGTACAAGCCTCGTTTGGATCTACATCGCTCATGTATAGAACCTCTTTTAGGTCTTCCTCTTTTAGCTGAACCGTATCCTTCGCGCCTACTTGGATGTCTGTGGAGATGAAAGTGGTTAGCTAATCTTGTTCTTAGTTTATCGTCGTCAGAGTAGTCGTGGTCTTTCATATCGACTAAACTTGTAGAGTCTATACCTACTCATCCATCGCTGGATGCAGGCTTCCTCATGATGATCATGCAAACCCAGGGGGTTCACCTATATCGTTGGAAAACAGCGTTGGTTGCATAACAATACATTAAAATATGTATTGCAAGAAAATTAAAAATATAACGAAAATTAAAATACTCGTTGTATTTTCAATTTTTTTTCGGGGAGGCACAACTTATGCCGACTGAGGAGGTAAAAGATAATGAGATCGACAAACCAAGAATTTTTTTATGGTGAAAGAATTAAAAAAGAAGAGATACTTACTGATCATGTCCCACTTCTCATACAGATCGTAATGAGCCTGATGGTTGTGCGGCCAGAAGAGGATGAAGTTGAGTTGCTTCACGTGATGCGCTAGGCGGTTGCAAACGCGGCGCTTGCGAGCGGCCAGCGTCAGGGTTCTCAACCGCTCTTTCGCCTCTAAGGTCTCTTTTTCTATCTTACGGTCGGCTTCTGCCTTTTCCTGGATGTAAGAGAACTTAATGTCTGTTCAAACCTATGAGGTATTCGCTATCCAGAGCGGTAGCGGTAAATTTCGCTTGGTTTTGTGCGGTTTTCCACCGGGTATTTTAGTGAACAGTAGGATTACTGTACGCATACCGACTCGGCTTTTGCTACCGCTCTGGGCAGTCACCGAAGTTGATCAGGTTCAGAGGGCTTAGGTCGAATTATGAACTTAACCTAGAAATTGCACTTTCAATGAAACTATAAATACACGTGATAAGGTATCTCACGACACGACCCCTCGCCCTCGGGGTGGCGGAAAAGCCACGAAATATCACTTATTTCGTGGTTCTCCCCTCTTCTCCCCCTCTTTCGAGCCTCACGTGATTAATGGACAACCTCTAAACGAAAATAAATCAGAACACCTAAAAAAATGTTCACGAAAATAATACAAAAAATAACTAGCTTAACATAACATAATAATTGAGGTTCCTACCGCTTCTTCAGGCAGCATCTCATCGATGGCAAACTTCGGCCTCTGCTCTGCTGGTTTTCCCATATAGTGCAGTTCTTCTTCTATAGTGCGACATAGTTCTATCCCGTTCGAGCCGAACACCGCGCGGGTCAAATGGCCTTTCTAAAGCATTAGGTACACTTTACGCAAAGTCTGATAATTAAATAACTAGGTATTAACCACGCCATAACTACACAGCAGTGTCAATTTAGTGGCACAACTGTATCTTGACAGCATTGATTGTTTTATTTTTGTTTTCTTTATCTTATCTTTATACCTTCGATTGACCACATTTCACCTGATGGAAAGTGACTAAGTGTCCGACGATATATCCGGGAGGTCAAGAAGACTCATGTGTAGAAAGTCAGATTGAAATTGGCTTAAAAAACAACATGGCGTCCAAACCTTAGCGTGAATAATGAAGAAAGAGTAAAACTATATTAAACCGATCGTTAGATAATGAGGTATATGAACGGTAGTTCGGCAATCTAGTGTCATCTCAATTGGAAACACCAAAACAAATACGTAAAGCAGGTTAAGAGATTTAAAATAATATTATGGGTGACTAGCGCTGAATGTAAACCTTGCCTTCAGATCGTACAATAGGCCCGTTTTAAAAATGCAGAGTGCAAAACGGCGCAATTCAGTGACTTGCCTATTCCAAAAAAAAAATCGGGTGTTCTGGGTATTTTCTATGTTTTAAAAAGAATTTATTTTACCTCTAATATTGTATCATTCACTTAGTGCCCATAAATCAAGTTTTATTTAACTTGTGGCTAGATGTTGCAATGTGGAGTATCGAAAAATCATTACTAATTTATTTAAACGTGTATCTGATCCATGCTGGGTCACCTATATAGATATAGTAGAATAATAACCGTTATAAAAAGGAACACTGGTTCACTTCTATCCCGAAATCTTGACAGAACGTCGATATTGTCCGATGCGGCCTGCGAAATCAGGAATGCTTTTTAACAGAACATAAAAACACTTTTAAAGATTTTCGATTTGTCATCATAGAGGTATAGGGGAGCGGGGCTTGTTGTAACGGGGCAAGTATTCATACAGCTTAATTACTCAGCAGGTATCAAATATTTTATTTTGGAATTTGCGCTAATCAGGTCCTTATACGGTGGCCTACGACGCGACGTGAACACAATAAATATCCCGCGGGAGTGTGCAGTGAGTGTTTGTGTGCTGGTCCTCCATTTTTGCCAGGTAACAACTTAAGTTCGTAAAGTTTGATTCTAGGTTACTGCATTGTTTTTGGAGTGAGTTTCTATTGATTTGTGTAGTCAATATCTAAAGCTATCATATTGACTTCCCCATCAAAACACTGAAAATTGTTAGATTCAGATTCAGATTCAATAACTTTATTTCTTTAGGCTTACAAAATAAGCACTTAGACAAGTCAAATTTCAAACAGATAATTATTAAAATAAGAAATAATTTGTTATTGATTTCTCTTCACTTCAATTTTTTTGTCCACTAGTGGAAGAAGTGATGTGAGTTACAACTAGCCCCCCGCTCCCTTACGTAATTAATTTTGAATAATTGAATATTTATCGCGTACCTCGTATTCATTACTTCCCTTAAATTTCCATCGCGTTACAGATCGTGGTTACGAGACGACTGGATATACCTATTAAGCATTATAGCCGATAGCTTAGGTGTGAATTGAGCGTAGTCGTAGATAAAGTTACCACTTTCGCAGTTCGGTGGAGTTGTTCTGAAGAGGGCGCTGCTGCCCGCCCCTCAATGTGTTTCCCTTAGTCGCCTCTTACGACACCCACAGGAAGAGTTGGGGTGGTGAAATTCTATGCCGGCACCACACGGCACTCCCGATAAATAATCATTAATTAAGAACTTAACACTTAGAAATAAGGGAGGTACCAAATTCGTTCTTACGTACGCGAGCGGAAAACTTCAAGCTAAATTATAATCAATACAATGAAGTATGAGTACCTGAGGAAGACAGACTAGGCTACCTTCATTCTAAAAAATGGCATCGAACGGAATGTAATAGATAGATGGAACCTTATTTTATCTACTTTCAACAGAATTGCTCGAATGTGATCGATTGTACTTAAAGCCAGTACTATAGGTAGTTATTCTGTGTGTAAGCCGAAATTTGAGTATTGATATAAACAAAGATGAATGTCAATTTCCCAATGAAAGCAATCTTTCGTTCAACTGGAAAACCAACAAAATTATGGATGATCAAATGAAAATTGACACAACTATACCCAGTCTACCCTAAAGTGATCAGCTCTACATATATTTTACAGTGACATAGAAGTAGTAATCTGTATGTACCTTAGCCATAACTATTGCATCAAATCCTATCTCGAGCTTTCCCCTGCGTACGGCATGCATTGTGGCTAAGCAGGGTCCGCAGAACTCACTGTACACTTCCAAACCTTCGTAAACAAATATAAATCGCACCATCAATAGTTATTAAGAATAAAAACCGATGGATGGCAATGATTGAATCAACATCAACAGCCTATGATAGTCCACTGCTGGACATAGGCCTCCCCTAATGAGCGCCATAGAATGCATTACTCATCATTTGGGGGTTATTGCACATAATCCCCACGCTGGGCATGTGGGTTATGGATCGCAGTTCGGTGGAGTTGTTCTGCAGAGGGTGCTGCTGCCCGCCCCCTGGTGTTTTCCCTAAGTAGCCTCTTACGACATCCACGGGAAGAGATGGGGTGGTGAAATTCTATGCCGGCACCACACGGCCCGATGATTGAATGAAATACTTTAATACGCTAAAACAAACGGGGTCGGTTGAAACTTTGCAAACATGTCACTACTTTTTAGGGTTTTGGCATCGATTTCAAAATTTCTGTCCTTTTCTTCAGGAACTGTGCCTCGCAAGCTGGTGACGACGTCACGCAGCGGAGACGAGGAGATATAAGGGTGAATGTGAACTGTGACTTGGTAGCGCATTCATCTCAACAAACATCCAACGCTCACACAACTCCGCTTTAGCCAGCATAAATATTCGCTCCAGTGTAGCCAATAGGTACACATTTCTGCAAAGATTCGGTGAGATGGGCTCTTTTCATCTCCGCTTCGGATATCTCCGTATATCTCCACTTTGGTGGAGTCTGGGCCTCTACCAGAATACATCGATAAAGTAAGTGAGGTAGGTAGAACAAATCCTTACATATCAATTGTTTGTGATGCTTAATCAGGAATTCATTAAAGTCTTCGTTATTTTCTAAGCTCTCCTGTATAGAAGTTGGTGCTTTGCGAGCCATTTTACCTCTTCTTTTAGTACTCCAACCAAAGTAAAATAACCTATGTGTTTTGTATCTTGAATCAAAGAGAATAAAACCACTACGTTCTATCACGTTCTACCTTGAATAACCATTCGTGGTTTTCAAAGAAAACTTGCAAAAAAAGCAAAGATAATATATAACCACTAGGTACGTGAAAAAAGTGTTAATTACGAAACTTTTTGGCAGACAATAAAATTATCTTGGAATATCGTACCTCTATGGTTATAGGTAAGTTACAGAAACTTGATCTTAGTTAGGATTTTTTTTGGACGATGGATATTTTTTTTCAGTCCTTGTGTCCTCTTAACTGGGCAGGGGCAGAAAGAAAAACAAAGTTGTTGTTGGATTTTTTTTTACTATATAAAAAAATCGGTTTAACACAATTATTATTTGACAGAAAGGAGATGTAGAGTGTAAGCCTAGCCTTTACACATTCTGGCTTGATTAAAAACATTTCCCTAACATCCGTACATAATCTACCTTTATTAAAAACATTTCCCTAACAGTCTTGGCTCCCAGTTCTTCATATTTTGGATCTGTACGGCAGAAGCCTCCATTGAGACTGAATTGCTTCTTTGCTCGCCTCGATTGCATTGAGCTTTGTTTCATCTGAAATTGTTTTACGGTTTAAATAAGCTTACACTGGAAAATCTCATTTTTACACTTAGCGTCTTCAATTTGTACATCATCATCAAATAGACTATTAGATGCAGCTCTTGATAAAGATCTACGTTCATATTTAAAAAATATTAAATATCGTTCCATAAACAGTTGATTCATATTTAACTGCCGCTTGCTGAATGGATTGGGAAAAGAAAAAGATCGAAGCGGATTTTTACTAACTTCAAAAAAGCTTCCAAACAATCACTTTCCAATATCATTGCGCCTAAACAAGTTTTCTATTTTTAAGATCTTCTTACAAACTATAATACGATTGCTGAAACACTCTGAATACTCTAGGTAATAAAAAATTATATTTGGGATAGCTATTTGATTTCCTAGAGATTACCCCCAGTGCGAGGGCTTACGCACTATAACAAAATATAACAAAAAAACTCTGAATACTATTTAAAAGAATAAAGTACCTTTATCAGCGATAAAGTCCTTCACCAGACGCTTGAAGACGGCGGTGGGCACCGCCATATTGATGTAGGGGTAACAGGCGCCGGTTTGTGTCTTCGCGTTGCTGACGATTACAGCGATCACCTCCACGCTCGTCTGGTTAGTCACACGGAAGATAGGTCCCCCGCTGGAAGTAAATTAGTTTTATTACACATTTAAACATACATAAATCATTTATTTGCAGGAATGTCGGTACAATAGTTCATAATAATAAATAGAATGATATAAAAAAATTTATAATTGTAGTCATATACATAGTAGTTAATCGAAAAATGACAATAATTGATAACTTATTTTACCTATGGTTTGTAGGTAATTCAAATTATCCTTCAGGTCATAAAAGCATCGTATTTAACCACTTATTTAATTTAATTTTAAATTAATTCGATGACAGGTTTTTATAATCAGAGGGTAAGTTATTACAAATGCATTTTGCCTAATGATATTGGAGTTGCTAGGTACGACTTCGAGAAATTGGTATACAACAACAGCAACTGAGCTATTCATAAATTTATACCAGAATCATAATTATAACAGAATTAAACAAAATCTTATCAAGTGAGCCTTGATAGATGATTACATCAATGAAATGTAAATGCTTCGCCAGATGTCGCTCCATTCCACACCAACAATAGCATGTACATAGTAAATTGAATATTGTGCTTCGCTTTAGGTTCTATACTTACATATATAATTAATATTGACCTTATATTGGCACGTAAAACACATTAAAATTTGATTCAGATTGACAATACAAACATATTTTATGTAATGTCTTTTTATGTCCTATTCTTCGATGTAATGTTATTTTTATGGTGTACAATAAAGCACTTTTGTATTGTATTGTATTTATTTAGTAGTCACCTAAAACCGGACTGTACACAGCAGGACGTCTGGATCATTGATGGAGATGTGTTGTTGACGTGTCCCGTGGTCACTGTGGGTCGCAAGTTGTCCAAGTTGGTCTCGTTGAAGTATGGGTAGCCAGCTGCTAGCACTGGTTCACCTGCGGATACAAGGTGATGCTTTGTCACTTGATCTTATGATCGGGAAGAAAGGTCCACTTAACGCTCATTTGCAAAGCTTTCCAAAATCATTGAAAGGTTCTGCATGAAAAAAGGGTGGGTCAAAGGGTGGAATGGTGACCCAACTTAAAGATAAGGTCTATGGATACTTTGTGCTTTATTAGGATCAATCAACAAAAAGGGATAAATACTTTCAGTTTAGGGATACGTAACCTGACTTCTTCGATGTACTTCAGATGCGTCATTGCTCGGGGTTGGCGTAGATCAGTGCTTTGTCGTTGTCTACCCCTGTCTCGTATCCCACTATGCACGTCTGTATGTACCCTTAAAGACTCTACTGTACCTTTCTCAGCAGCGCTGCTTGTGAGTGAGGCCGCCTTCAGATGCGTCCAGTGCTCAGGGTTGGCGTAGAGCAGCGCTAGGTCGTACGCCTTGTCGTCCGCTGTCTTGTACCGCACTATGCACGTCTGTTGAACTCCGTCGCAGTATATGGATACTTTGCTTATTGTGTACTGTAGGGTCGAGATAAATACAGTTGTAATAATTCTTAAATTAAAACGTAGAGGAGATAGATGTGTACAAAACAACAGGTGGGGGTGATCATGAGACACGCCGTTTTGAAAGGAGGTTAGTTAGTTTGATGGTTCTTTGGGTGTCCAGCGAAGATGAGTATATTGTTTTAGGTTACAATAATTTTCTTATATATTATCAAGAATATTGGTTTACGAAAAGTTATTTCAGTGTGCATGGGCCATTACACGTAGCCTATCCACCAACATCCACAGGGGTGGTTGGAAAGGCTACGTAGGATCGGAGAGAAGAGACGTAAGCTCACGTTTCTAACGACGTGTGCGCAGGTGAGCACGTACCCCGCTCCGAGGTACACCCCCGCCCCCCACGCCGCGCCGCACCGCACCAGCACTGTGCTCTTGTCTATACTCTCTGGAAATACATAGATAATGGATAGGTTTTATTATAAGAGTCGTGGTGACCTATAAACCTAATGCGAATCCATGTCAAAATAAAATAAACAATAAAAAACAGAAAATGGCAAATGCTAAAACTAGCGAGTCCAAAAAAAAAACACCTGCGAGATCATCATTCCAAACATAACCTGTATATCTACTAAAGTTAATACAAATTATCGACAAAACTCATTCATGTATCGGACGAGCAAATAATTTTACCATTTATGCAAATAATATGACTTAGATCTTTTTCTCTTCATAAAATCTCAATAAACGGCACTGAAAATAGCTGATCATAAGTGCTCAGGATTGCCTAGCATTGAGATTATTATTTGATAGAATTTTAACATAAAATTATGAATAAAATATAGGAGGATATTTTTACTTTCCGACTGCTGGCTGTTTCAGTGCGACCCACTCCTACCTAATACATCCCTAAAACCACTATAATGGGTGCGTGCTAAATATTCAGATTCAGATTCAATAACTTTATTTCTTTAGACTTAGGTACTAAATAAGCACTTAGACAAGTCAAATTTCATACCGGTAATTATTTTATAAAAATAAATAAGTTGTTATTGATTTCTCTTCACTTAATTTTTTTTGTCTACTAGTGGAAGAAGTAGAAAAGAAAACACTAGTACACTAGTATAAAAATGTTGTGTCTAATATTGTTTTAGTTTGTTTTGCCTATCTAAATCTGAGTTTAATGTGATTTAGATACATGTCAATAATTATTTACATACAGAATATATAATAGATTGTGGCAAGGGCCCTGGGGTCGCTTTGCTACATTCTCCACTTACCTAATATCTCCCTTTGCGGATGCGCGGCTAGGCTCCTAACGGGGGCCGCGTTGACTCGCAGTTTGGCCGATAGAACTGACACTAGCGGCGCTGTGAGGGTCAGTCCCACCCATTCTCCTCGCCACCAAGACACGCTGCATACTACACAGCCGATCAGTTCTTTACTAAAACATTAAAATAAAAATAATAAAATAACTTATTCACAAGTTACTTGAGGCAAATGAACAAAAGATCAATAACAAAAGACTTAAACGCGCACTCGCTTTTCCACTACAAAGACAAACTAAACTCCTCATGTGTCTGAAACCTGAAAACGTAATTTAAATTTATATGTAATTTTTTGTTTGTTTTAATTTTTTTTTTACAGAAATATGTAATTTGTGATAGATATTTGTTTTTGATGTCTGATCCTATCTTCTATTTCATTTATTGCTGGAACTTTGCTGTAGTTTTTGGTTCAGTTTATAATAACCATAATAAAAATATATAAAATCAAAGGCTAATCAGACGCTTATCAGTGGATGCCTGCGTAGACCAGTATAGATCAGTAAAATAATGCTTATAAATTACAGTTTTTTGAACAACACAGTGTACCAGACTCATCAGGCCAGGTGGGCTGACGATGCGAAAGACTGCAGGCAGATGCTGGATGCGACAAGCTGAAAACAGGGTGCTATGGCGCTCATTAGCGGAGGCCTATGTCCAGCGTGGACTAATATGGACTATTGATGATTAGGTACGGATTGAATGCTTACGTGGGGCCTTCGGTAAAGACAGGGCCTCCCTCTGAGCCCAGTGCGGTGGCCGCGTCGGTGAGCAGGAGAGAAGGTCGCTTGCCCACCACGCCGCATATCGAGCCTCTCGTTACTGCGTTTAGGAACACCTTGAAGGATAAGCGGGGTCTAATGAGGGGTGTTTGAATTTAAAAATATATATAGAGAGAACTAGGTCTGACCCGAATTTTATATTTTTTCCAATTTTGTTAAATATGTACCTGTGTAAAGCTAGTGACGGGATTGTGGCGTCATTATGGAAGTCTTTGTCTGTTATCTGTGCTAGTACTCAAAAAATACCTAGTTTTAATTTCTATGTCTAGTTCTCATTCAATGAACCGCCTATTCGCCTGACGAAGTCCTTTGTTCTTCCAACACAAAATAGGTTCGTATTTAACCCGCTAACGTTCACTATGAATTCGTCAAACTACGATAATTTTAGTAAAATACCTCTGCTAATATATCTTATACCTGTACTCACCTCGCAACCAAACGGTGTGGAATGTACTTCAACCGCGGAGCCTCGCTCCGGCGGCGGCCGCACCTGGTCCAGTAGAGAGGACAGCGGTCTGAGGGTCTTGTAAGCTGCAAGCGGAAACAAATATTAACAGACATGCAGAGTATCTCTTTCTAGAATGAGGTGATTTTTGTTAATTTTCTTTATTTAAATTTTTAATGGTCGACTGAAAAAAGGTCTTTGGCGCGGTGGGCGAAGGTCCGCTTGCGACGCAGGAGGTTGCGGGTTCGATTCCCGCTTCGGGACAAATATTTGTACGATCTTTGCAGATATTTGTTCAGGGTGTTCTGGTCTAGATATTTTTTTATTATAAGTACATAGGAAACGTCCTATGTACTTATAATAAATTTATTATAAGTACATAGGACGTTTCCTATGTACTTATAATAAAAAAATATCTAGATATGTAATACCAAGTATTGTACTAAGTACCTATATCAGTCATCTAGCACCCATAACACAAGCTCTGCTTAGCTAGGGGCTAAATGATGCTGTATGGATTGTCCGACATTATTTATTTATTTATTATGTAAAGGTTATTATTGTTTTGGTGATATATGTAGTTCATGCTTTATACGCGGCGCAAGGGCGTTTTCTTGATTAACCTTTTCAGTGTTAGAATATCTTGGCAGCTTGCAGTAAAGTATAATTCCCTGTATTTATGTACAGTTCCGGTAAAGCGTTCCATCTCTTTCATTTTACCTCCTGCAATAAGACAGCTTAAAATCTAAAGTATAACTCATAGACAATCAATAGGAAAACTTCATAAGTAAACAAAAGAGCGGTTTTCCACGAAGTTATATATCGCACCTCCAGAATAGAAGTGACTCATTTCAAAAAACATGTTTTTTGGGAAATGCGATTTAAAGATTTCATGTTTGCGTTATTTTTACATATTTGTATCATGGCACAGCCAAATAACGGATTTTCTATATTATTTACAAATCATAGAATAATTTGGTATTTTATCTATATTTAAAAATTATTACTTTTTGAAAATCAATTTAAATTATATAAGTAATTAACATTTAAAAAAAACCTCCCGAAATTGAGTCAGTTTTGTACTAAAGCTCAATAAATATTAATGACTTATTTGTAAATAGGTTACTTTATTCCGAGATGCTCGGCAAAATATTTGGTTTAAGTTAAACTTTTGCATTTTAGTACGATGGGATTAATACATTTATTAGAAAAACACTATAATTAACTTAGTTAACTTTAATTATCTTTTAGTAAAAATTTCTCAAAAATGGGTTTTCAACAGTAAAACATTATTAAACTTACATTCTTGATCAATGTGTAACCATTGTAATTAAAGGAAATCATAAAAAAAAATTCAATACAAATTCTCGGTGATCAGTTAGGTATAAGTATTATAAGTAAGACAATGGTATCGATTTTTATGAACGTTTTCTGTAACGTAACATGATTGACATTCTTAAAACGATTGCTGTGCTTTTCTTATTGATTGTTAGAGGAACAGGTATCAGTTTAGAACACATCGCATAAGAAAAGATACCAATAAATGATTTTGAAGGCCCGTATTATGAAAGCTTGCTCGGTTATAGATTTATGTTTGACGTGACGTTTAATCATTAGAAAAGTTACTCAGTTGAATTAAAAACCTTTATTAACACGTATATAAAGACAACAATAAAATAATCAAAGTAAAAATATATCAATCTCAAAAAAACTTCTGATAATAAAATCAAACAAAAAAATCCCTTAGTAAATTTAGTCTTCTCTTACCTTATAAAATTATCAATTTATAAGGTTGTTATGGTAAAGTAGGAAATAAAGAGATATTCTCTATTTCTAATCATCTTACTTATAAATCAAGTCTGCGATAACATAGCAACATCTTTTTTCATAATGGAACGTGCTAAACTAAGCTCATTTTCATCAACAATTATTTATTGTATACTAGCACCCTGCCCAGCTTCGAACGGTTACAATCCTGATACAGATACATTTAAAACCTCCTCTTGAAACACTGTATTACATTATTAAAAAGAAACCACAGTCCAATCCATTGTGTATTTTTAAAGATTCAAGCATAGATAGGGACAGACAGACAGCGGGAAGCGACTTTGTTTTATACTGTGTAGTGATTAATTCGTACAACCAAGATCAGGTTCATATTTAGCCTTTGCAAATATGACCACGTTTCCGAATATCGCGTCAAGTGGTTGCACATCCAACATCGCAGGAAAACTCACATACTATCTCTCTTGTACAGTATCTTACTCTAGCCTCCGAGCCCTTCTTATCTCAAGGATTGCAATCCTGAATTTGATAGAAATTCCTTTCAAACCCCCATTGTTTCTCTTTTCTTTCCTCTGAAACCCTCATCTTAAAAGGACCTCTTTCTACGTCAAATCTTTTATAGTAAAAGCTGCGCGTCTTTGAAATATCCCTCCCCTCACAAACACACACAGAAAAATCACTGCCCGTTTTCAAAAAACTGCTTCATCAATATTACATAGAATGGTAAAAGTCAATGGTTTCATTATTTATTTATATGTATGGTAAAAAACTAAATTGATGATTTTGATTTGATTATTATTTGTTTAAATAATGTATTAGCAGGTTAAGTATATCTAGTAAATACTAGGTATTCTAGTATCTAAGTGTTTGTTTACTATTATCTATTTGTCCATCCCAAGGTGTGGTACTTTGCGTAACGTCTCGGTAGTATTCGATCGAGATGAAGAACGTGTTGAGTCTGATTCTGAGTTCAGTCTCATTGAAATTGACATCAATTTCTTATGCGTTGAGTGAAAAAAACAACAAATTAACATTTTTATTTCGCTTAGCTGTTTTTCACGAAAGTGACCAGCTAGAATCTGAACATGTCGAACTAGAACTCGATGAACTGCTTTATGAGCTCGATTTTCTGATTGTTACAATTTTTTTTGGCCAGACGTAGTAGGTTCATCTATTATCTTCTGATCAATTCAACCACAGATCTCGGGATATTATTATTCTTGTGCAACTAATAAATTAAATTATACAAGATAAAATAATGCAGGGATACATTTTTTCCACAATATCTAAGTGCTTGTTTTGTAAGCCTAAAGCGATCATACCTTGATCTGAATATCATAAGGTGGTGCTTCAGAAATTATCTACAATAAAATTTAGAAAGATTAGTACAAATAAGAGAATGGGTTTATTATTTCACTTAATAAAATAATATCTAGCAAAGGACCAACCTATCTAATCCATGTTCAGTATTAACTTTGGCATATTGATTGTTACCTAAACAGAACATAATTATAATTTTTATCTTATACAGAACCTTACAAAAACTGGAAAATATTTGGCAAGTTAATATTAAATAGACAAAATTAATTAATAAGGCAACAACGTTACTTTATGTTTAAGAACAAAACCGACCCTAACCATAAACGGTCATTAGAATAAGAATAATTTGAGTAGAAAACGTTATATAATTCGATTTAAGTCAAATGAATTAACTAGGCTCAATGTAGTAAAATGACACAAAACAACAACGAGGTCACTTTATTTCTCCAAATTCATAACAATCTTACCAGATATTTGCGTACTATAGTGTTGAATTCGGCTTTAGGTCCTTCCAACACTAAACGCTCGAAGAGTTTGGCTGACGCAATACTAAACAGGATCACTATTTTAGGGGAGAGGGATGCGGAACCGTCGGAATTAAAGAGACGCACATTTATGTTTTTCGCATTCTAACCAACAAGTGGCACTTTTTAAACCACTAGCCGATGCAGTTTTTTTTTCTGAGTATTTCTACATATTTAACTCATTTTCCCTATTTTTTGAGTTGAGTCACTTTAATTCTGGAGGTGCGATATGACGAGGGAAGAACCCTCGTTACGCTTTTTAAATGGGTGACGTCACCAGGACTGACGTCACTATCATCATTGTCTTGTTGGTAGAAGTCTGCTCCATCCAACCGGCGACCGAGAAAGAGATTCCTGGCCCGAACGATCCCACGACACAGTTGATGACGTCAGCAGTGATGACGTCACGATTTTCGTTGTCCGGATATTCCTCGATAGAAGGTAGTCCCAATGAAACAGCAGTTAGAAACAAGAACGTTTGATTTATTCCAGGGAGGTCCGTTCCCTCCGAGTGCTCGAGCAAGACAGAATGTTTTACTCGCCCGGTGGCTTTATTTATAGCAAAAGGTTGCCTAGCGTTTTCACAATAACAAAGGAGCAAACTCGGGGCGATGTTTTGGAATTATCACAAAGTTCTTATAGGAAACCTTACCAAGTCGATGACTTGGTTAATTTTAGAGGTTTAAACACTCAGTTAATTCTTAAAACTAGATCGTAGTGTAGAAATAACGTCTTCGCGCCGACACGGCCATTCTGCACGGCGGTGCGCGCTCTGCACCAGCCGGGTCAGCGGTTACTGTAACTGTAACAAAGGTTTTGCTTTTAAGTTTGGTATCTGTGTACAACTCCATCGAGTTGCAAACAAGGTTCTCGTAGAAAGTCAGGTTTAGTTTGTAAGTTTCTCGAAGGAGTTAGTTTAGTTTGTTTATCGAAGGTTCTCGGAGGTTCTCGTAGATGGTACTCGTAGATGGTACTCGGAGGTTCTTGTAGAAGGTCAGGTTAAGTTAGTTTGGAAGGTTCTCGAAGAAGTTAGTTTAATTCTCGTAGAAGGTCAGGTTAACTTAGCTTGGAAGGTACTCGAAGAAGTTAGTTTAGTTCTCGTAGAAGGTCAGGTTAACTTAGCTTGGAAGGTACTCGAAGAAGTTAGTTTAGTTTGTGTATCGAAGGTGCTCGGAGGTTCTCGTAGATGGTGCTCGGAGGTTCTCGTAGATGGTGCTCGCAGGTTCTCGTAGATGGTGCTCGCAGGTTCTCGTAGATGGTGCTCGCAGGTTCTCGTAGATGGTTCTCGGAGGTTCTCGTAGGTTCTCGAAAAGGTTAGTTTAATTTGGTCATGGCTGTGTGGTTCTCGTATGTTCTCGTAGATTCTGTAACAAAGAGAAATTGCTTTTAAGTTTGGTACCTGTTTATACTACAACGAGTTGTAAGTATTACGAAAATGGGTAAGGTCTTTGGAGTTTATAGGTTCTCGGAGGTTATAGGTTTCTCGGAGGTTATAGGTACTCGGAGGTTATAGGTACTCGGAGGTTCTCGTAGATTTCTCGGAGGTTTCTCGTAGATTTCTCGGAGGTTTCTCGTAGATTTCTCGGAAGTTTCTCGTAGGTTTTCTCGTAGATTAGGAGGATAAGAATAGGAAGGGAGATGTAGTTTGTAATGAAGCATGAACGCTCGCAAGTAAAAGTGGTTATCAACTTATCTGTTTATCCATCGTGTCTAGCTGACGAAGTACACAGCGCGGTAAGTAGATTGGTTTCTTCCACCGACATGGTTTGTTGCACGCCTGCTCACAAAGTACAGCACGGGAAGTAGACAGTGTTCAGAGGACCTTCTGGACTGGTTTCTTCCGCCGACACGGTTTGTTGCACGCCTGTTGGGCGGAGATAATCTAGGGCCATCTTCCACGGTTGTTTATCCATCGTTTCTAGCTCGCAAAGTACAGCACGGGAAGTAGAAAGTGTTTCGAGGACCGTGTGGATAGGTTTCTTCCGCCGACATGGTTTGTTGCATGCCTGTTGGGCGGAGATAATCTAGGGCCTTCTTCCACGGTTGTTTACCCATCGTTCTAGCTCACAAATACAGCACGGGAAGTAGAAAGTGTTTCGAGGACCGTGTGGATTAGGTTCTCCCGCCGACACGATTTGTTGTTTGCCTGTTGGGCGGAGATGATCAAGGGCAATCTTCCACGGTCGTTTATCATTCTCCAGGACTGTCTATGCGTTCGGCTTTTCCTGCCATAGAGGGGCTTGGTGTATCCGTGGTTGTTATACCCCGGAGTAGTGGTTTTACTGGCTGGTACGTGGTTATGAAGTTATTGAGGCAGTGATGACCTCGCTGGGTGGTTTGGATCAGAAGCGCTAGCAGGCCCTGATCCCACTTCTGATGACGAGGGAAGAACCCTCGTTACGCTTTTTAAATGGGTGACGTCACCAGGACTGACGTCACTATCATCATTGTCTTGTTGGTAGAAGTCTGCTCCATCCAACCGGCGACCGAGAAAGAGATTCCTGGCCCGAACGATCCCACGACACAGTTGATGACGTCAGCAGTGATGACGTCACGATTTTCGTTGTCCGGATATTCCTCGATAGAAGGTAGTCCCAATGAAACAGCAGTTAGAAACAAGAACGTTTGATTTATTCCAGGGAGGTCCGTTCCCTCCGAGTGCTCGAGCAAGACTGAATGTTTTACTCGCCCGGTGGCTTTATTTATAGCAAAAGGTTGCCTAGCGTTTTCACAATAACAAAGGAGCAAACTCGGGGCGATGTTTTGGAATTATCACAAAGTTCTTATAGGAAACCTTACCAAGTCGATGACTTGGTTAATTTTAGAGGTTTAAACACTCAGTTAATTCTTAAAACTAGATCGTAGTGTAGAAATAACGTCTTCGCGCCGACATATACAAGCTGTTTTAAACTTCCTCGGTACATAACCTCTACTGTTAGTTATTGACAACAATTTGACATTTCTGTATTATTTTGATAAGTTTTTCTTTCATTTCCGTGTTTGCAAGGTGCAAACCGTAAAAATCATTTTGTTTGGAAAATAAGCAAAAATAACGATGACTGTCATTCACGGGCCTATGACAAAGCGTTGCTTAAGCGATGACAAAACTAAGAGGAACTACTACCGGTACTACGATACTCCAGATGGGACCGACATAGATAAAAAGGCACGTATTCACAACTCTTGCAGACATTCCAACTTTTATGGGGTCTGCACGCTGCGCTGTCTGAATGCTTTTAAGTAAGCTTTTAAGCCTAAAGAAATAAAGGTTCTGAAATCTGTGAAGTCATTTTGGAGTGGCCTATGCTCAGCCGTCGCGCTGATAATGATGAGGAAATATGAAGTTCCTTCTATTCTTCTCAATTCTGTACGTAGATGGTATAATAAACTCTTAGTTTCTTGTTAATGAACTAATATTGTACATACTTATAGAAAAATATTGAGTTGAAATAATATATATTTATATTAAAACTTTTTTCAATCTACACCGATGTTTCCCGTAAGCGGTAGTGTCAAAAGTTGGCTTCCATTACTTTTAGTAATTTCCGCTGCCTTTGAGCTGGTGGGAATTAGGTAGAAGTTTTTCCAAGGTAACCTGAGATCCTGAGGGTCGATATAGCAACGCACGTCTGTCGATTCCGCCTTCAAAATAAATTTCTCTGAGCACGCTATCAATTGACCGTGGTGGCCCATGAATTTCGTAAGAGCTGACTAGGGAATCCACCAGAGGAAAAGCAGAAGCTTCCTATACATATATAAGGTTTTAGCGGTCTGCCCCGGCTTGAACGGGTATTAAACAAAAATTAAATTTTTCATACGGAACATTTTTGAAAATATTCTATAGCCTATGTTCATCACGGAAAATTTAGAATTCTAATGGTGAAAGAATTTTTCAAATCAGGCCAGTATTTTCGGAGCCTATTCAATTCAAACAAACAATCAAATCTTACCTCTTTATAATATTAGTATAGGTATAGATTTTTATAATTCCCTCAATCACGCAACTGCCTGCCAAGCGTGGTGATGGCCAATATCACCTCGTTTGGGGAGGGCGGGTGTTCGTATGCTGGTGAAGAGTTGCAGTGGACGTGTGTTGGTGAAGCTGTAGTGGTCTAAAGCTGTCTCTTCGTTACAGCTGATAGTGACAACCAGGTACGGCGTGATCCAGGGTCTTGTCTTCGGTACCTATGACGTGCTGATGTACTCCCACGCTGTGGGTTTAGGGAACATTCTTGCGAGGTAAGAATTTTTAGACACATTGAATTTGAGAACAGTTATGGATGGTAAAAACTTATTCTAGGGCCCATATCAACAAATATCTACACACTTATATGTAGTATACTTTACAAATATAAAAAGTCATTTGAACGAAAAATATTATAGTGTATCGACGACGGTTAAGTGTAACTAAGTAAGTATTAACTATAATCCCCCAATTCCATGGCCATAGATTAAGTTGACTTTAGTACCCATTGTATTCTATTTGTAAGGCTATGAAATAAAGAATCATCTACCTATCTTTTGCAGGTATGCGAGGCATGTGGTTCCACTCGGCCTCATGGGGGCCACTTTCACGCTGGTCTCCAGCGGCCTCTTGCTCAAGCGGCGAGTGGACGACCGCCTTAACTACTTCTTGGGTACGTCGTCCTTGTGGGCTTTCATCCTTTCCAAAGATATAAAGGAGTTTTAAACGTCCAGGCCCACACGCTACACGGTAATAAAGTAGCGCAGGATTTTAAAATGTCCAGGTCTAAAACAACATAAATAAAAGTAGCGCGGCGTGTATACATAGGTTCGACTGCGACGCATGAGGTTGCAGGTTCGATTTCCGCACATATTTGCGCTTCTTATGTAGTGAAACTATAGATATATACTAATATTATAAATAGGAAGGATTTGTTTTGTTTCTTTGACTTGATTGGAGTTCGAAACTAATGGACCGATTTGAAAAATTATTTCACCATAAGCATCCTTTATTATCCTTGCTGAACATACGCTATAGACGCCGCAGACCTGTGAGAGAGTAATCAGCATATTTGTATTAGTACCAACAAATAGTCGGAAAAAACTGAGCCAGCGGAAATCTTTGAAATGAACTCCGCTCACACATCTCTCATTCGCGATCTCTACCTTTTGGCGGTGGCGTTGCGGTGGAAACCCAAACTGTAAACACCTTGACTTCTTAATTATGGAAACTGTTAATCCTAATTCTTCCCCAGGAGGCCTAGCATGTGGTCCCCTGGTGGCGTACTACGTCAGAAACAAACACGGCTTGTTCGCCGGGGGAATGGCGTTAGGCATCATCGGCTTTCTGAAAAAGGGGGCCGTAGACAACGGATTCTGCTTCTTCCCCATAATCCGTCCCCACATGGGGATGATTAACTCGTGGAGGCATGATTTCACGATTGCCGAGGATCCGAAAATTCGTAAGATAATAACTACCTACACTACTTTTTGATGTGCTTACTCCTTACTACTATTTGATTTGTATAAGTGCTTATTTTGCAAGCCTAAAGATAAAAGTTATTGAAATCTGCTCGCTCCAAAGTGGATCTTGGTTGTCTTGTATCGTATATGAGACTTCTCCAGCCATTTTGGTTCGGAGCTGTATCTTGGAAGCTATGTGCGACGTTCTTACATTGACTATTTATGTAGATATACTCGAAGGAAGCTGAAGAAAAATTCAAATGAAAAATATTTATTTCTGTACATAATAGGCATAATAGTTACATAAACATGGCTCCAATATGCCTTTTAGAGAACCCCACATTACATAACACAACCTACGTACAGCTAAACTATGACCTCCTCCTTTTTGAAATCGGTTAAAAGGTAGGTACGCAATTATCGTATGTAATAAGTTTCTGAGAAAAGAGTACCTAAACTAGGACTGAATCTGAAACATGCTTTACAATAGATTTATTATAAAAAAAGCCCGTTTCCTTTACAGACTATAAACACACGTGTGCCAAGGGTACCGAATGCGGCAAATGATTATTGTTATGTTAACTATTTACTTACAATAATAAAACATTTACATATTGAATAAACTGCTTTAATTTTAAGTTTTAAGGTTCATTCCAAGTTGTAAGGGCGCGTTGAGTTGCTACGTAAGTCTAATGGTAATGGTATGTGGTAGGGTAAGGTAAGTACGTACTAAATGGGTGTTTATAGAATAAATAGATAATATTTTATTATATCACACTAAAAAGAGAACATTACAAACAGACCTTATTGCTTATGAGCGATCTCTTCCAGACTATTCCAGTGTTTTGAGTCCTGTTATAATCATGAAATGCCGTTCGCCGTAGCACTACGAAACCTTTATAAACTAGGTACCACTGTACTTATTTTATCAGCGGGTTAACTACGAACCTAATAGTATATACCTATATATAATTACACGATTGTTCGTGTAACGATATATCTACTATTTTCTAAGCCGTCTAGAAACCCATGTTATGGGGCGTAATTTACCATGCGCAGCAAACATGATACTTTACGCCGCCGTCGTCGGCGTCGTGTACTTTTAAGACTTACTGACTGCACTAACGTGCACTGTGACACTGCGTAACCTTAGGTAACACTTCGTAACGCGCCGCTCACTACGCACCTTTACAGGCAACTCTACATCTTTACATTACGCGTGTCGGGTGAAAAAATACTAGAGTTGTACCAATAACACTTTTCTACTGACGCAGAACCTATAATGGTTCTTGTGACTCTTGAATAAGTCTCAAAATATTTAACTTAGTTTGCAGTTGTTTTGCTTCAGGTACTTTTTTGAACTCCTTCACAAGAGATATGAAAAACAGGACAGAATCATCATCCTCAACAATGTTGCCAGATAATCGTAAATCTATTTTCTTCTTCTTTGTTTTATTTCTCGGATCTCTCTCTTCATTTTCACTTTCCGTGTGTTTTCTTTTCTTTGTTGACGTGGTTTGTGATTCATCTAAGGGATCTTCGATTTCGTATGTCAAAGGGATTTCGCCGTATTCAATTTTTATGTCGGGTATTAGTGCAGTGGGATCATTGCTCAGTTGCGGCGCCCATACGAAACTATCGTCGTCATCTTCATCATCATTATTTTCATCGACAGGTCCTTGTTCGTTGTGAATAAGTAGATCTTCGGGTGTCATTTCTATTGACTTTGCTTCAGCTAAGAATAGCAAGTCATTGTAAAATGAGTATCTCTCCTTTTTCCTTGTAGCTTCAGACACCTGGTCCGGGCAGTGTCTCGCTTTGTGAGCTTTAACGAAGCAGTCGCGTATGTTTCTCCATTTTAGTTTTAGATGCTGACCTGAAAAGATAACGACAAAATCAGGTTTCGTATGTTTATTTATTTCATATATCGTAGGAGTACCTCCGTAGCGTATGGATAGTAACATAATGGTAATATTTGAGCTTTATGCAATAATATTTTTATACCATGAAATAATGAAGTACCTATGCTTTGGTTTTTGGTTTGATTATGGTTTCAATAAAAATTATTACCTCCTCAGATGGAACTTATCTTAAATATGATTTACTAAATGTATGGATTCCTAAACGACAATTAATTCAAAATTGTCGTTGTTTGATTTATAAAAATTAAAAATTTGGTTTGAAAATCAAACAAATATTGATAATTGATTTTGGGTATCAATCGAGATTGTCTAAGATTGTCTAAGTGCTTATTTTGTAAGCCTAAAGAAATAAAGTTATTGAATCTGAATCTGAATCTGAATGTATCCTTAATAGGATTTAAGATAAATTTAGGATACATTGATATCCAAAATCAAACAAATACATCATAATCCACACAGCCCTTAGATCGACTACGAAAACGATTATTGGTTAAATTGCAAAACTACTGTCTATGTAATTTTTCTAGCAGAAATACTTGATGAACGCAGATGTTACAAAAAACGGAAAACAAAAGTTTTTAATTTCGCATGGCCAACCTACCTACACTACACGTTCCACTTCGGTATAACAATAGCAATATTGTTAATTTAATTATACATGGCAACACATGAATATAAGTGTCAGCCGTCTAAACTGAGTGACGTATTGAAGAATGTCATGTCATTCTCAGTTTTATGAATAAAAGCGAGGCAACAATCATAAATCACCATTCACAAACAAACACAAACAAGCGAGCATCCATGGGCATGACAAAAGTACATTATACGTTTGATGTTTTTACTAGTATTATCAGAATTTTTGCAGGTAATCTACATTCATTGTAAATCATAAATCCTACGTTTGCGTAATTAAATAATTTTTCCACCAAGCTGTGCAAGAATTAAGTTTCCTTTGATTGTTTTGATAAACTTTTTCCTCTATTGTGTTGGCTAGTGTACAATCTAATCAAATTACTTATTAATGTAGATTATCTAAAACAAAATTTTACTCACATATTCGCTTCTTCTTAGCCGGGGACGAGTGCTCACCAGAATAAAGTTCAACAATTTCGCTCCACTGTTGATCTCTCGCCTTAGGGTTGTCTTCGATATACATTTTGTTCCAAATACACGGACGTTTTTTTATTTCACTTATAAACTTCGCTGCATCGAACTGTAACTTGCATATAATGTTGTCCACCATGTTTGTGCAACTTCAATGTAAATTAGAGAGATTTGTAAAGTTTAAGTTGTTTCGTTGGACATAACCTAAAACAAATAGCATCGCAAAGCGGGTGCGGCCACGGTAACAAGGCACGGACTGCGGTGCGGAGGGGACGGTCGATATGCGGGGCGCGAGGGGGGAACCGGTCTGCGGTCGGCTACGGCGGCGGCGAGGGGCATGATAATGAAACTATTACATTACCTATTGCGCAGTTGTTGCGCGTTCGATTCTCGGTACGGGACATATATTTTGATATGATACTGTACAGTGCCTATGATTGAAGTTCGGTTGAAATTTAAAGTATTATTAAAATATGGAACGCTTGATAACCTAGTTAGGTATGACCACTTAAATTATAATTAACGGGACATGTAACTACCATTTGCGTTTTTGCGTTTTTCTTTGGGAGTTATAATCAGAAACTTATACCTACCAAATACCGATCGATACACTCTGCCTAGATAATGAGGTGATTTTTATAAACCTAAATCAGAGATTTAAATTTTTTACACCTATGTATTTATCTATAAAGTTATAGGCATCGCATTCCGCAAGATATGGACTTATTATTTGGACTAAGAAGAATAGTGCGCCACGCGCATCATCTAATACAGTCACGCACGAAGGTAACTTTAGGGACGACATGAACAAGAGAACCATTTTGTTTGCCTTTGAGGTCCGATCACATTTCACTAGATGGCGCTTATAGTTTAACCAGATTTATACAGATGGCGCTACTGTTTTTCTTTTCTATTTTGGGTCCAAATATAAACCATCGAGTTTTGTTATGACTACGTCGAAATATTTTGATACAAATCCTAATAAAGGCTACATACTACGCGACTGGTCTGGTGTGGCGGGTCTACGGTGCGACATTTCAGTACCAACCTATGGGTAAGGACCAAATTTTTTGCATCGTTGCACAACGGAAATCACAGCTGAAGGTGTCACAACGGAGCAAATGTAGCACAACGGAATTTGTTAAGGTTAGTGTACACAAAAACTAACAAAACAAGATAATGTGGATACAATAAAATATCAAATCAATTAACATGCTTAAACTCAAATACTTAAAAAAATCAGTTCAGGTAATTATTAAATCAATAGAAAAATGTCTAATAATAAAATAAAAAAATTACAAAAATAAAAAAAAAACTAATTGTTAAGATGTTTGAATAAAAACTACTAAAAGAAGACCTACATGAAGTAATATTGTGTACCTATCTTTACAATGTTCCGTTGTGACACGTCGCACAATTTCGTGTCGTTCGTCGCATACAGGAGTAAAAATCTCCACGACCCAGCAATAAAAAATTCACACTGCAAAGAATAAACACCTATAAGAATACTCATCAGAGTTGTTCAATAGTAGACAAAATAAGCTCATATAATCAATAATGCAAAGTAGCAAAAGTTAACACAAAACACTTTAAAAGTCTTACAGAAAATCCGGATTTTTAATGGTACGCGTGCACTTTTCACACTTTTCTTCAACTGAGTGAAAAACTACATGGCGGAATTGGCCTGAATTAAGTCACAAGTCAGATGACGGTGTTGCCATTGCAATAAAGCATTATTTGTTATCCAATATTGCCAAGTTCTCGATTTATGCTGTCGCACAACTGAATCGCACAACGGAACGAAATCTGTGACACTCATTATGATCATTATTATTAATAAACTATAACGTTAAACGAGATCCTAATAATAAAAACGTAAAGATAATATATCGGTGACTATAAATAAAACAGAAAGTCCGTGAGAAAGTTTTTATTTTTAGAATAAAATTGCAATAACCTAGAGGAGTCGGAGCTGTGACATTCACATTTTGTATGAAAATCGAAAATGGATTCAGTATCTTGGTTTTCCTAAAATGAATTTTACAGAAATCTAGTGTAACAAATATTTATTTGAATTAGGCACAGGGTGCACAATAAGTTAAACTTTAGTAATCAAGTCTTAAAACTCACCTAAGTTAACAACTTTTTTTTATGTTATGATTTCAAAGTACTGTGACATCATTCCCTCGCACAAAATGCAAAAAATTTGGTCCTTACCCCTATGTATTTCAATATCGTAAGCTAAGATCAAGCCTCCTAAGTTCCAAAGATTTTGGGGCCGACTTTGGCGGTTAGACCCACGTTTTTAGATTCATCTTATTTGTTATTTTACTTCGTTGCGTAGGTTATGCATATTGCAGGTATCCGCCAAGCGCGGTCATTACGGCGAAAAGTCTCGTGTTCGTGGAAGACCTGCATGTTTAGCAGTTGAGGTGTGGTGTGCAGTTGCATATCTAGTTATAAGATACATCAATCACCGCTCTACAAGACAACCAGTACAAACACATACATCAGCGCCATGATCAGCGCCTTGCCCAACTGCGCCTAAGACGAACGTGCCTCACGAGGGAGATTTGCCATCATTCCCACACATGGCAGACGGATTAGATAAAGATAAAGGTATTAAAACAGATAAGAAACATTCCAACCCTTCTTTCCGGTTCCGTTGGTCACCTCTTACGACATCTACGCGCTGATTTGGATCTGTCAATTCTCCGCCAACTTAGGAATATTCTAGAACAAGATGCATCGAGTTGATCATACCTCTGTCGTCGCTCTGTAAATCGACCAGCACAAATACAGAGAGCAGCGCCTTCCCCAGCTGGGTCTGAGTCTCCACGTCCCCGTCGCGGTGGCCGATGGTCCAGCTGTAGAGGATGTCGTCTACGCAGCGGTCGAGGATCGGGCATTGCCAGATGTGGACTATTCTACAATAAAGTAATCATTATGTGAAGACTTAATAACGGCTTTGCGCTTTACAGCATTTGTATTTGGTAGCAACATCTAGTTATATTTAAATTTAAACTTTATCCTCTTCATTATAGATACGGTCTGTACGTTATTGAGGTACTTTCTAGTAAGAAATTCTTGGTAAACTAAAAGGAAAAAGGAAAGTTTGAATCTTACAGCATGAAGCATTGTTGCATAGGCCGCTGATCCAAGTATAGAGGATGTCATTCACAGAATTTGACCACTTAGGTAAATAGTAACGATTGCTCCTTGTTTAATAAAAAAATATTTTACATTACAACTTTGTTTAAAGCGCTATCCACACATTTCCGGGTCAGTTCCGGGTCAGGGCTATCCGTGTTCCGAGTTGTGTGAACAAGTTCATAAAATTTCCTGACCCCTGACACGGAGCTGTGTGAACAAGTTCATACAATTTGTACGTAACCGATTTTTTCCCCGTCCCTGACGGAACACGGCCGGGACGAGTTCCCGGAAATGTGTGGATAGCGCTTTATACAGCGGTCCACCCCGGTTTGGCACGTGTATTTAAAAAAAATATAATTGATCGTTAAGTTACATTTAAATTACGTTTCATTTAAGTTTTCATACGAATACTCTTTTTCAATACTCTACAGCCTATGTTCATCAGAGATAGCGTAGTTGAAAGAATTTTCCAATACGGTGCAGTGGTTTCGCGGAGCCTATTCAATTCGAACAAGCAATAAAACCTTTCCTAATTATAATATTAATATAGACGAACTCAAACCCCATTTCTCTCTCACCTGCCAGTCAGCACTCTGATCTGATAGCTGCTATGCTCCAGCTCTCTGTCGTCTCTCTCGCGACTGAGTCTCTCAACGGTCTCGTAGACACTCGGTCTGGCAGACTTGTCTCTCTCGCAGGTCACGTGGACCTCCGGCAAGTTCGCGTAGAAAGCATCGCTCAGTATTGGCTTGCCTGGATTGATGTTAAAAATTTACTCCAATGAGCTGTTACCAAGAAACTATTTTAGCTTACAGCATAAGCTTATACTAGTCCACTGGCTGGACGTAGGCCTCCCCTAATGATAACCATAGATGGCAATATATATAATTTGGGGGTTATTGCCCATAATCCCCATGCTGGGCATGCGGGTTGGGGATCGCAGTTCGGTGGAGTTGTTCTGCAGAGGGCGCTGCTGCCCGCCCCCCGGTGTATGTCCCTTAGTTGCCTGTGTCTGTCCCTTAGTCGCCTCTTAAGACACCCACGGGAAGAGTTGGGGTGGTGAAATGTTATGCCGAAATTATATTTTAGCTTAATGTCTGATATTTTTTGTATCAGCTGGGGTGAATACGTCGACCGACGATTACAGGTGACATTTACTTAAAAACTATTATAATCACAGTATTTAAGAAATGTAAACAGATAGAGATAAAAAATTATATTTCTATTAGTAGGTACACTACTAATAGAAATATATTTTTTTATAATAAGTAGAGTCTTAAATCCTACTATATGTTTATATAAACACTAGAGTTCTGATCACATTATGGTCTAAGAACACGCTTAATACCTATGACAGTTTTGCATCAAGCACAGCGGTGTCACCACCTTGTGTTGCGGTATGCAGTTGTACAGATCCTCATCACGTTAGATGTAGTCAAATGGCGCTCGTTCCTCCTTTTTCAAGAGGAAAACAGGAATAAGCCGTCAAGGGAACCCACCTTTAGCGTTCTGTATGACTTTAGCCTCCTTGAGCGGAGACAGTATGGAGCCGTGCGTGAGCACCCACCGCCGGCTGAAGCGACACCCCGAGGCGGACACGGTGAGGATGTTGGCCAGCTCGCCGTCCTCGGAGTAGTTGTACGACACCATCACGCCTTCCACAGACATCTTGCCACTGAAGCGAGATATGTCATTCACTATCGAGCTTGTGCCCGCGGCTCTACATGCGATATATCAAGAAAAATGTAGATAGAAGATACTTTATTAGGTATACCATACAAAGAAAGAGAACATTACAAACAGACATGCTTAAAGTAAAGGAAGTGTAAAGGGCAGCTATGAATGATTTATGATTAATTTCAGGCAATCTTGTAATGGACTGGACATACAGTAGCCCGATAGAAAGCCTACTTACATATATGTTACGGGGCATGCATTATTTCAGTTGGTTCCGTTCAGTGGTTTTGTAGTTGGATGTTTATTAGATGCATGAAATCAAAATCGAAGTGCTCTATTTCCTTTAGACCTTACAGGACACGTCTTGTACCAGGTACCTACGTGTACAAATTACAACATAAGTTATATACTTATAATAATACTGGAAAATAAATTGAATCTTAGTTCACTTAAACCTTCAGATTTCAATAATAACTTTTATTTCTTTAGGCTTACAAAATAAGGTAAACTAAATAGGCTAACAAAAGTTAGTCTTCGAGTTGGAGGAAACCTCGTCCCAAACTTTTGTATCGTCTAGGTAAACTGATATTTTATAGTTATGCAAATCCGTTTCTTTTTAGATAATGAGTTTTGTTGTAGAAGGGTGTACGTACATTGCCCTTCAAGACTTTTTGACTGTATAAGTTGCAGAACTAAGTCTCTTTGATAGCGTATTACGTGTGGGCCCATTGAAGTTTACTATCTATAAGGTTATGCTGTTCTTACTTTCTACGATTAACGATGCCACTTTTACCTTAACATTTCGGCCTCAACTTGTTTTACATTAGGTAGGTAGAATAAAACTTTACATTTCGTTTTGGTTCCGTTAAGCAAGAGATTATTGCACCTAGCGGCCAGCGCACACCCGTAGTGAAGAAGGGTCGCGGGTTCAAGTCCCGCCAAAATCGAATGTTTTAGGATATTATATTTTAATGTCCTAAATTCCTAGCAAACAATACTATCACTTGATTATTCTTAACAAGATGAGGCAGGTCATTAATAACTAGAAATACTACCTACTCCGATGTGTAAGTACTTAATTTTATTTTATTTTACTTTACTTTTAAAGGGGTAAAAAAGGGACAGAATATTCTGAAGACTGCACGAGAGTAGGTGCCTAGATTTTCTCGGCAGGAATTGAAAGCAAAATCTTTTGTCGTCTGAACTACGAAGATCTGTAGCATACGGAACCTATAACAAACTAAAGTCTTTGTAGATTTCCACAAGGAACTCTAACAACGAGTTGAATACAGGGTGAGAAGATTACAAAAGTGACGATGGTAATATACACTCCCATGAAGTAAAGTATTATTGTAATGAGCTGTATTCAGCAGGGGGCCAATCCACCATGCAATTTGTGGGGGTATATAAAGAAAATTCACCCCTTTTTGTACCATCATCTGCTTTAGAACCTTTGTAGAGGGTGCTTGTGGGTTTTCTTGTGTAGTGGATATTATTAAACGGTGCATTTTTTCTGTTTTAGGGTAAGTTTTTAAACTAAGTATTTATTTTTAGGTTCTTGTAACTTGGGGCGTAACATTTCGAATTATTTTGAATTTCTTATTTGACTCTTCTTGCTTTTACATTGCCAGATTAATTGTTTAGCCAAAACTATGCAATATTTCCAAAAACTTTCTCGAACTAAAATTAGGCTGAATATTATTACAAGGCAGATCCTGAACTGATCTACTTCATTTGATTAGATACCTTAAGTACCTACAGGTTGTATGTACTCTACATAAAATACTTCGGACTTTATCGATCCATTCGATCCCTATGTCTATGTCGAGAACTATGTCTTCTCTTGTTGGAAACTATATTATAATTAGACTAACAAGTTCATCACTAAATCTAACTAAACTAAGCTAAACTCTATTAAACTTTGACAGTCAATAATTTAAGTTTACTAATATCCGGTTCGAATCGGTTATTATTGCTTGCATGATAAACAAATGGCTATCTGTAATTCCTGGACTATATTTCTATAGGTATACAGTATTTAGTAGATTATGATATGCATTATTGGTGGTACTTATGAGCGCGTCAGATATAAGTACCCCCCTATCTCAATGTATGTGGTTCATAATACTTGTTATTTTTGGGAATTTCAGACTTTGAGTATTATGGGAGGGCGGTTCGATCCTGAGCGGCGTTAGATAAATTTTTGCATGTGAAAATTTGTGATAAGTTACAAGGGAATTAGGAGTAGTCGTAAATATTTTGTAGTCAAGGGGGGTACTTAATTCTGACGCGCACTGTACCTTGATGCTAATGTCTAAGGAATCAAACGACAAAAACACTAACAATGATCAGCTAGGTAGGTAAAAATTTTAGTCAGTAGGTAGGTATTATACTACACAAAGAGTAAAACATACTCGTAGATGAAGTCTCAGAAAAAAGAGGAAAAAAATAATAATACTGAATAACCCAATAACAAATCTAAAAAGGTATTGAAAAATCAACAAGCACACTACATTCAAATTGATATCGGATAAAATACTAAATAATAAGGTTATAACATTAAATTGTTAGACCATAGTGTTATAGATGCTTCATAGTACAGTATCCAAGCAATTGAATTCTTATAAACCAACGGCTAAAATTTGCATGCAAAAATTACATTAAAAATATTGTATTTGGTCTTGCGCTTGTTTCACCTTTTCGTGGCTTATTATTCTCCACTTTGATGAGTGATCGATCACCTAACGAACACAAATTCGCGATCATCACAACCTTAGAGACATTACATGATTGTCCTTCGGTGAATTTGACGAGAGTCGACCTTACCCAGAGGAAGTCTCAAACGGGCGACGACTCATGACCCGAACAACAGAGGGGCACGACACGAGTGACACGAGATACCAACATGTAAAAGCCAAAGATTAAATTAAATGCAATAATGCTATGATGCAATAGTTAGTTATTGATAATGACGATGTTATTGATGGTAATAATGTAACGCAGGTCACGCCTCATCTAAGCACCATAGCGTCTTCAGATCGCAAGCTGAAGAAAGCGTTTTATTTATGTTAGTTACTCAGTGATAATAATGAAAGTAGTGATGATAAAAATATGAAGTTGGATTATTATCCACATAAAACTCAAAAGTTGCAAATATTCCCACGGTTATGACGGCCTATCGTGGTTTTCCTGCATGCATCTTGGCGTTCTGCTCTAGTTTAGCAGTTCTCAATTTTATTCACCTTGCTCTGTAGCATAAAGGAAAGGAAATGCGTTCGATCTATTTGCGGCATCAAACAAACGAACCATTTCCATCTTAACGTTGCCATTTATGTAGGTACGTACATACATCTTGGAAATTTGTCAAATTCAAATGTAAGAGCTTTGGCAAGAAAATTTGTTGCTAAAATTTGCCTCAAAATAAATCGGCACTTTCTCATAGGGCACCTCGTATCTACCATTAAAGAAAGTAATCCTACTACTACTTTTAAACATAAATTAAAAGAATTGATGTGTAAGAAGGCTTATTATAATGTTAATGTATAACAGATGGATAAATTCTAGAATAAGGCAATTCATAATTTGTAGGTAGGTATTGACATTATTTTTCCGTTTATCTATCTATTGTCTTTGCATGTTGTAAAGTTGATCATGGTTGTATTCATTCTAATTTAATTTCAAATCTCTGTAACAACTGTTTCGTAAAATACTTTAATTTGAATGTTGAAACGCCATAGCGCTTGGTCTAGCAGCTCTACAGCTTTTTACAAATTGAAGACAGTATGTCTAACAGAAGAAGTGTGATGATGATGAAATGATATCTCTTTGAAGCCAATTCAGGTCAGGTTTTAGATGTGGACGAAACTAGATCAAGACACGCCCCTACAAAGTATCAATGGCAGAGTCATAAAATAGTCATCAATAATGATTAGGTTATGCCACGAGCATGGGGTCAAGGACTTTATCAGATGAATTTAGATTACAAGAACATCAGTAGCTACCTATTCAATATTTTTTTGAAGTAGCATTTGGTTCTGTGGCTTAGACTATCAGAAGGATAGATAAATACTCAAAGGCGGCCTCTCCTCTAACTGAGACAGAACTATTTATTTTGAGATTTTATTTGTTCTACCAGGAGTCTTGAAATCAAAATAATCTGGTAATTGTTAGAGCAGAGTGATCGAGGGATAATTACCAGTCGTAAGTAATTCAGCCAGACATTACTGTACTCTTAGATTGTAATTGATTTGTTCTATCTAAATTTGAGAATTAACTATAATTATAACTCTAGGAATATTGAGAAGCGGTCACGCCATAAAGTGTTCCTAAAATATTAGTAGTTCTTTTTGCTATTTCATTTTTAGCAAAATAATTACCTGTAGTAGGATTGAATTGGACAGATCTTTTAAACCAGAAAAGATATGCGACAGTGTTCCTGATTTAGATTAAGAGCCTCATTAAATGTTCTCTCGCATTTTATCTCTGGAGGGAGGACAGTTAAGAAGTCCCATGTGAAACAGCGGCAGGCACACGCTTCAGACGTACTTAACGGTTCAATTGGACAAATGAGCCAAGTGACCGCAAATCCGGTCCCGAGACCGACGCGTACGCGTCCCTTCGCCCTCCTTGCTTTATCTCAGGTAATTACCAACAAATTTCCACTCTGTGAACATTATAATAAGGGTCAACGCCTTGCACTTGGCAGACAATCAGGCACAACGCTGCTCCGTCTAAATTTAGTGCGTGATTTTAGTTTTACGCTCAAAATTCGTCGGAGATACGACAAGACCGCGGAGCAACTAACCCACGACAATACGATAATGGTCGCGGTTCCCTAATGGCTCGCATCCTGGTCGGGCCAGGCGCAGTCCAGTCAATGCTAAGCCTCTCCCGCGTCTCGTGCTGTCTTGTTCTTATCTGACGGATTCCGTGTTATTGTGAACTTCCGGGCGTGGGTTGAACCCATCCGACTCGACTGCTGTGTAGTCAGTTACGGATCGGACGATCCATGCGACCCCGAAATCGATAGAATATTCGAATAGGAGATGCCATTGCCTATGGGAAAGCGAAACGTACCAGTTTTCGATTGTGGAGTGCAGTGAGGAAAGTGAGTGCGGTATGGTGCGGGACAGGCCTGACCGGCTGGCATGTGGCGTGAAGAAAAAGCCTTCAGTGACTCCGAGTCGCCCAGCTTTTATGTACTTGATGTGATAACGTTTTAGGTGAGTTCGTTTAAAGGCCATTAGTGTAATGGACGTCCGATGGTCAGATAGATTTGAACAGGTGTTTGGGAAATTTATGGTTTTTGGGAAAATTTTGTGGTTATCGGTTGTGTTGGCTGGAGCAGGAGGTAAGATTGTTTTTTTTATCGAATTACTCGACTTACCGAGTATCTACTCATGCTGCAAATAGGTTATGCTTTAGCAGCATTTAGCTTTTGATAAGTTTTATCTTGTACTTCACTACTAAAATTGCTTATGTAGGTTTGCAACGGTTTTTAGAAGTTAAATTTGCCACTGTGGACACGGTTTGGGTTTCAGATTGTAGACCCGAACCGATAGACTAGATTGTAATCCCTGACCAATCCTCGACAATAGCCGTACCATTTACGTATAGCCTGTCAGAAACAATAATGTAAAACTGTATGAATTTTTTTGTTAATCAATTAATCAATGTTAACTACCTACCTAAACATAAATAAATCCCCTTTCTCTTAGTTTACCCTTTCTTGATTATTCTGTAGAATCACAGTCTATGATTAGAATAGTGACTGTGGGTGGTACCTAACAGTTAGGTTTTTTAATTGTTTACCTTACTTGTTGCTGGACTGGTTTCCGCAACTGGCCACAGCTGGGCCCTTTCTGCGCGTTGGGTAGGAAGCTTTATTTGTTTACCTACTTTAACAACAAAAACTTACCTACACATTCCTACAAAATCTAAGTTACTACGCTACTTAAATAAAAGGCCAAAAGATTGCAAAGAAGATTACATAAAATCAATAAAAACAACAAACTAACTAACCTTTGAACTCTTACAAACTACATAAACAACACTTTGAGGTTATGGTTGTGTTTACACTCAATAACAGGCACTTTGGTTAAGAATTTCCACTGACACACCTATATCACTTAATATCCTTATATTTTATATTATATGCAACGAAACCCTCGCATTGCTTTGTCCAGAATGTACTAAAAAGTAACAAGCTTTCCTAAACCACTTATCAGCTGTTGTAGTCCCCGTTATCAAATTATTACTGTCGAAGAATGTAAATAATAAATTAATGATGTAAACATTTCAAATGAGCGCAATCTGTACATTTCTTGCGTTACTAAGTGCGGTCATTGTGCGATACGGATTGGCGTGTTTATATGACTCCGCAATAGATGGCGCTGTAATTAATAGTTATTTGACTTTTGTCGTTATTCTCACAAAATGGTTTACTTTATAAAAAGTTTCAACTGGTTGATCCTTGAAAAGGAATCGGCAGGTTGTATGCATTATTTTATGGTCAATATCACACATATGATTAGAATAATTGGGTATAGAGAGCAAAAGGTATAGCCGAACCGACAAATAAAGATTCCAAAATGAAACCCCCAGTAGCATTGACATCATTAGTATCATGGACTAGTAGGTATCCGTTCAGACAACGGAAGCTCCTAGGATCATTAATTGAGACAGGTCACCGCCACTATAGCCACTAGATGGGACTAGAGTCATCAATGAATAATCATTGGTTTACAATAAATAACTAAGAAACAAAGAAACAAATTATATGGCAACGAAAACAACGCTATGGGTGACACAAATCCGAAATGAATTTCTAGAACTTTCATATTTAATTTTATTCCTGACTTTGATAATGTACCAAGGCAAGGCAATTAAAATGTCGGCTAGCAATCAGCGGGCAATATTAAACTCTTTCACGGCGATATTGAAGAAGACTTGTAACTGCTGCACGTTTAATTTTGATTGGATGGAAATGTCAAGTTGCGCACTGAAATTGAGTTTTCTAGAAAGTGAGCTTTGAAACCTGCAAAAACACTTAGTAACCTACCTAATTACACAACAGTTCGTTTTATAATGTAGCTCTTCGTCGATGCCTGTAAATATACCACTTTCAGTGATGTGATGATCATTATTACGTTAACTAGCGCATTTGAAACATAATTTGTTTAAATAATAAAAAGTATTTTTTTCTTAAGAATTAAAAATTGGTTTCTGATTTAGTAAAATATGTTTCGATATAGCCTACGTCTTGCTTTCGCTTCATTAGTATGTGAATGACGTTTTGGGATTTTCGCGGTAGGGCCTAACGGAAAGTACAGTGATATTGATGTTGTTATTATTATATTGCTCTATTTTATAGAAAATTTGTATTTACCTTTAAAGATACCAAAACTTCAAGTTGGTAGCTTTAAATGACTTTGATGACGAAGATGTAATGACGTTGGGGATTCTCGTGAATGACAAAGTAGGTGCCTAGTAGGTAAGTGAATAATAAACATGACACCTAATTAAAATTTAAAAACTTTCACGATTTATTGACATATTAAGGAAAAAGGCGATAAATATTCTTTATAATGTCATATTGTATGTCATTGAATATTATTTTATTGTTATATTTGCAGGAGTAAAATTTGCTAGCGTTTTAATTTATAAATAAATAGATGCAACCATATCCGAGCACGTCCAATTTCAAAAATAATAATGTGAGTAAAGCCATAAAGAAATAAACGTTTCTATAATTGATTTAATTAAAATCAGTATGTACGAGTCGTAAATGTTATATTATTATTATTTTGTGGTTTTTATATGCACGAATCACATATTTAGTCTTAATAAGTATTGATTCAGTTTTACTGCTGTTTTAATGGCACATGGTTGAAATTGAAATCACGTTTTATTCCAACAGCAGTAAAAACAACATACTGTAGAAACAACAATTTTATTTATATTGGCTAGGTTTCGGAGCCCGGTTAGGCCTCGCTTCTTGAGTGGTAGGTAAACTAAAAAGCATTAATTAGGTATCACAATAAGCCGTGTGGTGCCGGCATAGAATTTCACCACCCCAACTCTTCCCGTGGGGGTCGTAAGAAGCGTCTAAGGGAAACACACCGGGGGGCGGGCAGCAGCGCCTTCTGCAGAACAACTACACCGAACTGCGATCCCCAACCCGCATGCCCAGCGTGGGGATTATGGGCAACAACCCCCAAATAATGATGCCATCTATGGCGCTCATTAGGGGAGGCCTATGTCCAGCAGTGGACTATTATAGGCTGGTGATGAGGTATCACAAGTAATCACAATTGAAATCAACTTTATTTCTATAACTATTTCAAAGAGTTAATTATTATCTAAAATCTAGTTTGACCTAACTTAAATTTAATCTTATATTACGTCGTGCGTGTTTTTTAAAAAGTCAATTTAATTTTGGGTCTTTCATTTGGTTTTGAAATGTCTTTTTCAGAATTTTTGTGCATGCAGGAATGAAGTTGCAGGCTACTCCTATAACTCTTAAGTTTGCTGGAAGAAAACTCTTTTCAGGGTTAAGCTCGCCTATGTACATTACCATGTATTAATGCGTGTACAATAAAGAAGAAGAATTAATAATAAAGTAGTAAGTAGGTAGGTATAAGATTTGAACCAGAGCTAACCCCAAGGTAGTTAACACCGAGGTGCAAAAGCAATACTTTCATAAATATTAATATTAACTACGGAGATGAGCATCCAAGTTTTAATGGAATAACTTTATCGTCTATTATAGCTGCTGTCCACGGCTTTGCTCCTGGTACAGTCAGCGTCAAATTGATATGTGCGTCTAGAGTATTCAAAATAATCTGAAGACTTATGTCTTCAGATTATTAACCAATTTGATGTACGCATTTTGAAACATTAATTATATAGTTTTAAGCATCCAACGTGTTCAAAATATCTTACTTTGAATTGTTTCATATTTATATTAAGAGTCGGGGTGTTCATATATGTTAGCAAATAAGTTCTCAAAGATATCTGTGCATAAAATGTACCTTAAAAAAATATCATTGTCATTTCAAATACTCACTCAAAAGAGTTTGCATACCTACTACCTTTGAGAGCTTTGTTTGCTAAGATAATTTTGAACACCCTGACTGCTAATATATATATGAAACAGTAGGTAGTAAGATTTTTTGAACACCTTGGGTGCTTACAACAATATGATGATTCGAACTGCGTACATCAAATTGCTTTTTATGTTTTTCAGATTATTTTGACTACTCTAGACGCTCATATCAAATTGACGCTGACTGTACCTACCTGACATTGTGGGCACATTTCCTACATGAGCATTCATATAATGACTCAACATATTATAATCTCTAGGAAAATTAAAATCAAAAATCTATCTTGACAGTTATAAAACAACGTCTTCCCCATTACAATGATATGGTTGTGTTTAAAAAGTGAATTTTAATTTCTATCAATGATGTCCATGTGAAGCCGGGTTATGCTTCTAGTATCTAGTTACTGTAAAATGGAAGAACCCATATATCTTAGAAATCTTAGTAGACAAACTTTAATGGCCATTATCTACTCTAAATTACATAATTATAGGTCTGGTGCGGAAAACCAGCGGTGTTCTGTTGTCGGAAAAATGACAAGGATGGTGAGCGGCGACCATTCCGTGGAAAACTTCATGTGTTAATTAATCAGTTTTTATTATGAAAACGCAGGAACAATACGATCACAATTATCTATTTAAATTGAATTGAACTGGAAACTAAAGGACGCGCCATTCGCATGAACTCAGAGAAATTATTTTGGTAGGTACCTACTCAGTGGGCAAGGCACATTATATTTAAATATATATATTGCATATAGTTATCAGAGCAAAGTACAATTTGGTAAATTATTACACATAATAGTAGTAATTGTTTCAATTGTAAATACTAAAGAAAAATTATAATTAAATAACGAAACTAGAACAAGTTTCGTTATTTAATTATAATTTTTCTTTGTTTTATGAACATACTCAGTACACACTGCTCAAATATTTGCATTTCCTCTTTGTAATATTAAAAAAAAATGTAGGTTTATCAGATTTTTCCGTGAATTTCCAGTTTACCACGTATTCTCAACCATCATAATCCACCCACTGCTTACCTAGATTACATTATTAGCCATGACTTGATGGATTAATTCTACACTTGATAGATAATCACTTCACCATGACACTTCTAAGAACAATGCTTCATAGGAAATTATAAACTAAATTCTACCTGGTATTATGAGAATTTGCGATGAATCATGGGCGGATATTAAAACATAATCTTGTCTGGATAAAATTAGTTTTAATTCCAATTAAATATATCTCCTTAAATAACATTTTAACGGCCGTATCTTATATATGGGGATCTAAAGAAATCCGACATATTTTGCTGCTGACAAAGTTTTAACTATGTCGCCTGATTTGCATTGAATAGGGTTTAAATCACAGCTTGATTATGGAATGTCAATAAATAATGAAATTCAGTGAAATATTACAAAAGCTGTGCTCGTCTAAATCAAGCAAAAAACTATAACTACTCTGTAGTTTTTTCTATAACCCAACAGGAACTATAAAAATAGGAATAGGTAGTTAATAAGTACAAAAAAGTCGTATAGATTGCTCTCGAGTGTATTACACGCCAAAAATATAATTATGATCCGTTGGCACAAAATTTAATTCAAAAAAGTAGTTGCATCTGATCAATGATCCATCGGGAACTTTTTATTTCATCAGATGCAACCACAATCTGATCATTTGATCAGATGGGAATAACCCATCTATACCGCCGTAGCCATAGCGACGACCTCTGTGGCGCGGTGGGCGAAGGTTCGCCTGCGACGCAGGAGGTTGCGGGTTCGATTCCCGCCTCGAGACAAATATTTGTACGATCTGCAGATATTTGTTCAGGGGTTCTGGTCGTTTTCTATGTATAATAAAAAATATCTATCTATTTAATAATATTGTATTACGTATATCAGTAATCTAGTACCCATAACACAAGCTCTGCTTAGCTTGGGGCTAGATGATGCTGGTGTGCATTGTCCAGCATTATTTATTTATTTATAGCTTGCCTGTCGAAAAACCTATGCTGAGACAGGACCATTTTGCTACTGCGCTTAAACGTCGCACCTTCAAATCGCTTAGAGTTAGAGTTTTTGCATTGTGTCTTATTTCTTATTCCAGAGGAGAAAATCATACTTCGGGTTATTGAGCCATTATATGAGTAAGTTCTATGGGTAGATCTCTAAAAAGAAAGGAAAAATTATAAGACACCGACTGTCAAACAGAAGCGGAGGCCTAGCTAAAGGTTTAAGAGGGAAAAAAGAGTTATTTATTTCCTTTAAACATTTAAGGGATTCCTGGACACATCTGAAAATTCAAATTACATACCTAATTACATAATTAAAGCTAGACTACAATAAAATGATCTTTCTGATAGAGCAATTGAGGATAACCAAAAAGATTACCAGCAAAAAATAAACAAAAAAAAAATACAAAATGACCGAATAAACCTCAAAACAAATAAACCTCAACCTCAAAAACTTTATAAAAAGCAGTATGTACTGAGATTTATTTATTTATAAAACACAGCAGTCAGCTTACAGTCTAACACCAAAACACTAACTACTAGACTTAAAAAAGACAGAATATATAAAAACAAAATACAATATCTATTATAGATATAGGCAGCGAGGTGTAGACTTAAAAGGTAACAGGAAAGCCCCGCAGAGGTGATCTGCAAGCTGATAAGAATCAACACGTCGACAGTTTCCTTCTTCCAGCTGAAGAATGAAGGGGCCACACGTAGCAAGGCGTGGTGTGTTCGTGTTCGCATCAAAGATTCCTTCCTTCGCATAGCAATAACGGAATTATCTCGGTCTAAATGTGCTCTGCTAATTGAATGTCAAATATAAATTGACAACTAACGGATTTTTAAAAGATTGGATCAGTCTGCTAATGGTTAAAAAAATTGATGTTATCGATAAAAAATACTTTATAAAAAGTAGGTATATTGGTTTAGGATTGACGACTTAGATATATTTTTGATAGTTAACGCTTTGATTATTTAATAGTGAAATGAAAGAGTAAAAGAGCCCTAGGGTAATAAATAACCCTAAATAAAGTCACTTAAGTGATTTACTCTTTTTATGGTTATTACCATCTCTGTGTAATAACTAATAACTGGTGCTACCTACCGGACATTTCGTGTCCGGTAGGTAGCACTATATGAATTGAATTTTGTTGATTCTTATCAGATAAGGCTTTGCATATGAAATGTTACCTCATTTTACACTCTAGTATTGTGCAATGGATTTCCGCAAAGTCGTACTTTGCGGAAATCCATTGCACAATACTAGAGTCGTTACTGAATCGACTCAAAATCGGTTCATAATAATTGATAGATAAGAAATAGACGAATATATAAACAGCTGATCCTGTTACATCAATATATACATATAGATAAATGAAATAAAATATTTACTCAATCTTCATCGTCCAGGTACAAGAGTTCGTTTTTTGCCGATGAAGCAGAAGTATTCTATGTTTACTCAAATATAATAAAACCAGAGTTTTTCTGAACAAGCTCAAGTGTTTGCATAGTAGATACTTATAATATTAGTAAAAAGTTGGCGCCACGGGCAGAAATACTTGACCTTTTAAACTGACCTGTTATGTTATGGTGGACGTGATCAAAAACACACTATCACATGAATACCCAGCCTTAACGTCTTATTAATTGTTCTGATGAACATTATGATAGATGTATGATAAAGGTAGATAATCAATAAACTCTTAAAAGTGACTTGGGTAAATTAAGACGAACTACTTTTGTATTATGACATTGTCTAATTCAATGATATTTTTATATACAATAAAAATAATAATAAAATTTACATTTCTGATCTTCTTAGCTCTATGTAGCCAGTCACATATTAAAGCCATAGCGCCACCACCTACTTTATGTTATTATTCTGTTTAACAAAGGAATTTTCAAAAATCCATCGTCCAGTTTGTGATACCTATCATAAGCTTTTTTTTAATGCCTCTGTAATAGTTTCATTCTACTTGCCCTTGGTGGCCATCAAAATCTATTTTCGTATCTCTTCCTAAACTAAATAGAATAAAACTATTACAGAGGCATTAAAAAAAAGCTTATGATAGGTTTCACAAACTGGACGATGGATTTTTGAAAATTCCTTTGTTAAACAGAATAATAACATAAAGTAGGTGCTGTATGCGCCTTAAGACGATACATGACGAGGCACGCGGCGCCGCTTGTGTGTCGGTATCTTGAAAAGAAATAAAGGGTTTGAAAAGAAATAAACATTTTGGCAAAAGTCATAGAACAAAAATTGTTAGTCTTGGCCAAGTCCCCTTTTAGAGGTTATTGATTATTATCTATATAACCTTGTATATACGAGAGCCTCTCGAATATGAAACTGCATAGAAAAGATAAAACGTTCCCATGGGATAAAAATAACTTTTAAACGTTCCCATAGAAACAGTGCGTGCGCGCAAGTCACGGACAGAAACTAGATACTACAAATATTATAATAAAAGTGAATGTATTAATGTCTCTCTTAATAATTGACGCTGAATGTTACTACGACATCATGCTTTGGTTGTCTTTACATCTACCCCTGTAAAACCATAGTTTTTACATGTCGCTGTAAGCAGACATGGTGGTAATACCCCAGACATTCGCAGTGCGTAGCGTAAGACTTTACATTCACTTCCAGCCTGAAAATCAAACCTGTTCTTCATGACGTCATAACTAAAATTGCTTATCAATCAACCTGTCACTTCAGACAGCTCTACACTCAATTTGAACCATATTATAAGGTTCATTTTTAAATGGCCGGTCATGTACTGTTAGGTGTTTTGGCAATTTTTTTACCCTCAAGGGTTATTCGTCATCGTCTGCGCTCGCAGATCTTTAAGATTGTTCTGATTGGACGCATTTATTAAAACGTGTTATTAATTAGGCGTTTTTCAAGAAAGAAAAAACTTAGCGCCCTGGCGAAGATTTTCGGATATCAAGTCCAAATAAGCAATGGTATTATTATTAATTTATTTCAAATATAACATAACTTAAAATAATACCATGTTATTAAATCACAACATGACACAGTAAATTTAAAATCGAATAAAGGCATAAAATAAAATGAAATTAATAATATTAAAAGTCTAGGAATTTTCTGTATTTGTGAAAGCTCCTGAAAACTTTATGTACCACTTAAAATTTTTCACGTTAAATTTTTAGTTAAATTCTTAAGAACCTTCCGAATTATCGGAAAAATATTTAACACTAACTTCTGCCCGCGGCTTCGCATGCGTTTCATCGGAACAAAAATATATTTTGTATGTTTTTCAAAATCCGTAACACGTCCACATGTGTGTATTATGTATCTTAGACTAAAACAATTACAACTTGTATGTACACATAAATCTATTTCCTAAAAATATTATATTAATTGAATTAACTGATCCATATCAATACCAGTTGGAAGTACCCAGATGCTGGCTGCATTGCCTCGCTGTATTGCAATGCTGGTGCGCTGCGACAGATATTGGCCAGCTCTCGGGTCACAATAACTTCCACAACGACCACACGCTCAGATATTTTTTTAAAAACACGGGGAGCCCCGTTACCCCACAGACCAAGGGTCTAGACTCCAAGGAGAGCAAATTTGTACGCTTTGCGAGACCTGCATATTTGTGCCTCTGGAGTTCCTCGGCCAAATCTGCCGCCACACCAGCCCTCACGGATGCCCGATGCTAAATCATAAGATGAAATTAAAACCAGCATTATCACCTGTGGGCTCTGTGAGTAGATTTGTAAGGTCTTTTATATATTGTATGTGCATCAGGAGTCCAGGGATCTAGGGTTCCACCCTAGAAAGCCCTAAATAGCTCAAATATTTAACCTCGGTCAAGATTAGTGTATTTTCGCCTTTACTAAAAGAAATCTATCAACTACCACGTAAGCGATATCTGTTATAAAGAATCAAAAACGATTTATTTCGTGAATACAATAATTATACACTTATAAAAGGACAAATTTAATAAAAACTAGGCCGTTATTCCTATATGGCAGATGGCCATAATGTTCACAGACATTTTTGAAATGTGGATGATGATGGATTACCTAAGCTGTGTATTCCACCTACTTGGTTGCTGTTCATATAGGTACTAAAAATAGTTTTTATATAATTTTTTGCGGACTGACTATGAATAAGCGAAAAGACAACACCACCGGCGCCAAGTTTTTTCTGTAAAGTACACAATTGAAGCACATCTATTATATATTCAAAAGCCACAGTTATAACTCGTTAGCTATTTTTTATCAAATTGTAAGATACCTTGGAGGTTATCTCAGAGCAGGAAAATGTAGATAAATACTAATATATAATTTTTTTTTAAATTAATGTATAAATCCGAAAAAACTGGAGCTTTCACAAATTTTAAAAAGTTTTCCAGTATAAAGTAGCACTAATAATGAATCTTATATTAAAAAGATGGTACCCATCGGCTGACGCAACTGTCATAAGAGAAAAGTCAGGTGCATTCTATACTTGCGCAAGAGTCGACGGCAATCAGGTCATGATCAATGGTCTGATGCAAGTATCGCTGACGCTTGCAGTGGGTGTGGCGGGTCAAACACCTCGCGGATTCTTAACCATTCTATAACACTAGTAAAGTCTACTGACTGTTTTGGCGAAGAAAGGCTTCCAATCTGAAAGGCCCTCCTCAGTACACCTAATATGATATGTATAGGTGTACTGAGGAATAATAATGGAAAGAATGGAAGCTCATTGGCTTCCCCCAAACAGCTTTGTCCTAATCAACACGCTTGATAGGTGCGGATCGCAGTTGAGTGTTAAAAATAATCAGAATAAAGTAGCTAGCTTCCTCAGTCGACTCTTACAAAATCCATGATGAGGTTTAGAGAGCCATGACCGCCTCAGCTACACCATCAAAACCATTTCGTAGCTATAATAGCTCAAAAAACAATAAACAATTCAGGTAAATGCAGTTCATCTCCATTTTCTATACTAATATTATAAAGAGGAAAGATTTGATTGTTTGTTTGTTTGTATATTTGTTTGTTTGTTTGTTTGTTTGAATTGAATAGGCTCCGAAACTACTGGACCGAGTTAAAAAATTCTTTCACCATTAGAATCCTTAATTTTTCGTGATGAACATAGGCTATATAATATTTTCAAAAAAGTTAGGGATCCGCATGAAAAATTCAATAATTGAACCGTGGGCTGTATATTCAACCTCTTTTTCTATTATGGCGCGTCAGAATAGAAAAAGAGGTTGTATAGCGCACGGTGCTTGCTTTTTCTCTACGGCCAGTGTCAGTTTTGGAATGTCGAGTCAATGTCAAAAACTGCTAAAAAAAATACTGTTAAAAAAGTACCTCTAAAGATCCGTATGAAAACTGTGAAACCCATCGTTTTAGTGTGTATAATTTCTGAAATTTTTGTTTAATACCCGTGCGAAGCCGGGGCGGGCCGCTAGTCTGGTATAATTTATGAAAACTTGAATACATTCATTTTACACTTTGATCAATAGCTGAGTTGTCAAGGGATTTCCCATTCGACTTTGTGTTTGAGGTGGACCTACCTAATTAACAGGAAAATGTATCTTTTACGAAGTGACCGCAATTAAAAAAGAACAGTTTATTTATAAATGCCTGAATACTTAACATGACATTAAAGAGTAAAGAGGCGTGTCATAATTATTTTTCCAGACTAACACTATAATTAATTTATATATATTCGCCATTATTCGCTTAAAATAGGCGAGTTCTGGCTCAACTATTGCTAATTGTTGATAACTAAGCGAATATTCTTAATTGATGAGCTGTGGACATTAAATATGTAGTACTACGAGATTTTTAGGCATATTCAAAAAGCCTTTTTACTTGTTTTAATTATTGCTTTTTTTCTCTATTTAATCGAGTGATCAGCAGCTTTGTCGTCATGTTTAGACGTATTACGGTTGATTATGCATGAAACTATAATCATCATCATCTTTTACCTTGCCGCATACGTTGGTGTTCTTACAACATATAATAGGTTCGTAGTTAACCCGCTTACATTCATAATGAATTGCCGCATACAGCATATAGAGGTATGCCTATTAATAGTAAAAGTAATTAGAAAACATTTAGAAAATTACATAAATATAAAAATAAAAACATTTATCTGTCTACATCATCAACGTCTAACTTAGTTTTAATGTATGCCTTAAACCAATTTTATCTTTATTATAAAACACATACATATATAAAGAAACATCTCGATAATAATACTGTGCCTCTGAATTTTGTTTCGATTGTTTTCTATTTTGTGAAGCAATTACTTAAATAAATTATTGTAGGAAGGTGGTAACCATCGAAGAGTCTGACTATTGATAAGTATAAAAATAACCGCTTAGACACTTTTCTGCTACATAAACCTACATAATTCTATTAGTTTTTATTCCAAGGTGTTAATCACCTCTGAATGTGCTTCGAAAAGCAGTCTTCTGGTTAAACCCGAGACGTCATCAGGTAATTTTAAGGGGCTTGTTTAAAATAAACAAAAGTAGCGTTTGCGGTTAGTGTAGGTAAAGCTTTATTCCTACTGTTAACTTAAATTTGAAATCTATATAAGATAGAAAATTCTTTATGAACAAAATAATTAAAAAACAAAATCTATTTATTTTATTTTATTTTGTATTGTGTTCTCTAATTGATGAATGATTTGATATGGTTACTTTTTTTTTGGTCCTGCATGAAACTGATTTTGATATCTACTAGATGATGCGGCGGTCAATACTTACACTGCCTCTTGACAATCAGGTTAAAAAATCCATGTTTTTCCATTATCCTTGTTTAACCGAGTCCGATCCTGGAGTTGTTTTATGCAACGTAGGTATCATCGCGATGGGAATAACTAAAATATCCAGTTGATTTCATAAAACTTAGTTGAGGTGTCATGGGTGTATACATATAAGAGAGAATTTTAACAATGGCAAAAATTCCCTAGTGCCTACCCTCGGGAACTTCTAGTTTCAATGTCGAGAAAACAAAGTGCGGTGCAAGTCGGGATGACAAAAAAATAAAAATAGTTAAAATAATTCCTAATTCTGTATTGCACAATAAAATATACAATAAAAATTTTAGGTGTAAAATAATGGCAAAGGCGAGCCAAACAACCCCAAAAAGTGTTCTCTCCCAGAAAACCTTATTCGGAGAAAAAGACAAAGTTATAAAATGGGTACATGTGCATAATGATAGAACGATGGTTTCTAAATGGTAGTAACGATAACGGTAACAATAGTTTCTAAAAGGTTAATACTGTCGCAGATGACAAGATGTACCGACCTTATAAAGAATATTAAAGTTACATAAAACAATCAGAAGTGGGTCAAAATATGCTGCATTTCATCAAATGTGAACTAAGTTTTATTAAAAGACGTCACAATCAAAATAAATAAGGCTAATTTCTTTTTTAATTTCCATAAATAGATACTTATCTGCGGTTATACCATATTTATTTTGGTCTGTTAAAAAAAGTGACTGAAGCGAACCGGTAAAATTTGTTTAGGTACGTGTTTTGCTTACCAATTTTATTAAGACCAAGGTCAATTTATGCTATACTTTTAATTGTATTAAAAATTAGAACAGTTGAGCTAGAAAACCGTTGCCAACAATATCCAAACTTATTCCAAAAAGGTGAAAGTTCTTGAAAGAGGTTTGTTGCAAGACAACTAAAAAACTTCTGGATGGACCGGGGACTTTTCAGTCCAGTGTTGCTGTGGTGGACTGTGGACCTAGTATTACATAAATAATATCTACGTAACTACTCTTATCTGCATTGTGGTAAACATAAGGTGCCTAATTTTATCTTAGCTTCGTATGTAACCGTTTTGTCGGTTACATACGAAGCTAAGATAAAATTGTAAATATTTTTAATCGAGATTTATTTTTGAAACTTACGTGATTATTTTCTGACTGGGTCATGCGATTACTGTCTCTGCACAAATGTTATTTGTGTAGAGTTATGTGATGAATCTGCATGGTTCAAAAATCCTTGACATTGCTTATTTTTTATTAATACTTCGATCTTTTTCGTTGTTGGTAAAGAAATTTAGGTAGATACGTAAGAAATTTCCTTGAACCAGAGAGCACAATACTTTCAACGTAGCGGTGTACTTCGTCGTCTTTTTCTTCATTAACAAGAAATATTGCATCAGCCATAATGCACTTCACACCTAAAATATGATTGCTCTTTCATTTCTTTCTCTAGGATCATGCATTGCCGTACACCACCTGTGTATTTGGTACCGTATTTACATACCTTACACATGGACCATGAGCATGGTCTAAGAATAATCAATGGACCTAAGAAAAATATATTTAATTTTATTCCACCAAACAATCCATCTAAAGACCTCTTTGGCTATAATATTATGTAAGTTGATGTGCACAAGTTTAATTTGCAATCTTAGGAGTCATGGCGACTCTGTTTAAATAAAAAAATATGACGAAATATTCGGATTTTACCTTTTCTTTTTTTGCTGTCGGTATCAGTCATAGCAAAATAGTTTTATTATGGCTCGTATGTCTTCTGCATCTTAAAGATACGTCAAACTGGACTAATTAGAGGTTCTACGATTATTTATAGTTATGCTATTAAGTAAATATATATCTAAGTACGAGTATTCCTACGTTTCAGTGGTTTCAGGTAAAATTTCAGATACTTACAATTTCGTTTAAACAATCTGTTACGAAGTTTCCCATGTGAATGTGTACGTGCCATTCTTGCGCTACGATGTCATAGATTATAATTCCTAGATAAACTTTTTTACTTCCCTTACAAATCTAGTAGATAATACCTACCTACGATTCTAACAAATTCGCCGTGTCCGTAATATTTCCACTACATGAAGGTTAGATAAATTATGTGGAAAATTTTACAGGCCATTTTCCGTATTCAGCATTTTTTCAGTAGCCTTGTGTGAACAACCAACCGTGCCAACCATTTTTCAATGGGTTCAGTATTAGCTCTTCGGCTAGCCCGGCTCTTTTCTTTACTAGCAGCTCTAAAATACTTCAAAAAGTCTCAGGCACTTCTCAAAAACTAATTGTTCAAATTACCTATTTTTCTGAACCGTGTATTTATTGAGAATATTGTACAGCAATCGTTATAGGCACCCCAGTGCTATAGTGCTCTTATTTAACTTTATGAAAACTAAGATGAAGTAGCTTATTAAATAGGCTAGACAAAGTCATCTTCAGTAGTCCTTCGAGCGGAACCGATCAGTTTCCTTATTAATAAATAACTTAAACTGATCCTATGCTGTAGTGAAATTTTCAGGTAGATACAATACGATCCGCAAACCGAAGTTACGTATGAAATACCATAGACTATAATTATGTAATTTTGGTTCCTTAGATACTTTTTTTACCTATTCACAAAATGCTTTCCTAATGTTTGTGTAAAATTAAATGAAAGCCTAGAAGCATTGCAGCCTTGCCTGAAGAAAACAAAAAAAAGGGATTTAACCCTAAGCTTTGTTTTAATTTCTTACATAAATGTTCTAGCGTTCTTATTACTGTAACGTCTAAGATCTTGCGTATGTTCGGAGGTATATTTTGATAATGAGTAATGCAAAAAATATTTACTCTCTGTCCCTTACGTCATAATCTTTTATCAACATCACCTAGCCTTATCAGAGTATCTTATCACCTATCAGATAACTGGGATCTCCGAAATGACTTATACATACAAATAAATAAAGTAGATTTGAAATGCAAGTTTTTAGTAAAATTCGTGAAAAAAATTTCGTCAAATTATCATAGTGGACAAGTCGGCACACTTTATTTCAAATTCAAAAATCTAAAAAAATTTATAAAGCAGCTTCCAGCAACAGGTTAACTGGTATTTTAAAATATATTCTATATTTTACTTTTCCTTTTCATGTATATTTTCTTTGATAAATCAGGTCCTTAAGTGAATACACATTTTCACCTTTTCAGTATCAATTTCATCAACTAGGTGTACCTTCCATGTTTCGCACGAATATTTAGTAAAAATTCTAAGTCTATAAATTTTTACACTCGTTGGGTTACAGTATTAAACTTTTCATACGGAACCCTAATTTTTTTAAATATTCTAATCTAGCCCATGTTCATCAGGGATAATGTAGGATTCTAAAGATGAAAGAGGTTTTCAAATCAGTATAGTAGTTGCGGAGCCTATTCAATTCAAAGAAACAAACAATCAAATCTTTCCTCCTTATAATGTGAGTAGAGATGGGTCATTTGAGAGAAACTGTTCGCGCTAGTCGTCAACGTCAATTTTATAACTTAAAGTGAGTGAGTATTTTAGTCCTGCGGAACGTAGGTATCTTGATCTTAGCTAAAAGTGAAAAAATACACAATGTGAGGACAAATAAAACTATACATAATGCGAAAAAAGGTTAACATAATTAATAAAAAAATATATAAAGTACAGGCAGATTTAAAAAGCTATCTTTCGTAGTTTCATCTTAGTCTGAATTTTACAAAGAATCATCCATATAACATAACTAATAAAAACTTACTCGAGAAATTCTCATTGTACAATATTTTTGAACTTGCAACACAATAATTCAAAATCCTCTTTTGGTATCGTCTTCCAAAAGTAATTGTCGAATAGTCGTTTATAGGATAGGGATGAGGTAATGTTTACAAACATAGTAAATCGATTTTAGACAGAATATAGGCAACTACTTATACCTTTTCTAGAGTTGAAGTTATTTAGCAGCATATAAACTCTCACAGAATCTACGTCAAGATCATACCTACGCTGCAAGATCGATATCCTTCATATAGAGTCATTACAAGTATTATAAATAGAAATAATGTATAAAGTTAATTTAAAATGGAAATAAACTCAGTGGTTTTTATAATCCGTACGGAGAAAAACCTACAAACGGCAATAAGGCAATTAAATGACATACGGGATATAATCAGTTTTATTTATATTGGAGTTGGTGGCATACAAGACTCTATATCGCTGAGATTAAAATACACTTTTATGTGGATAAAGCCATTGATATTAAAATAATCTCATATCTTGTAGGGCCATAAATGTAGATAACAGAAAACTGGAATAATAATTGAAAATAAAATCAGCACGATGTGTACTGAAAGGTATTTTGTCGTGATGTTTTTAATATTTGTCAACAATAATCCGATTGGAGATTTATCATTTACATAACAAAGTAAAGTTCATGATTTAGAAAATTAACGAGGAAAAGCGTGGAGACTCCTAAATATTTGTCTCAATCCAAGGACAAAAATGCCTGTGTCAGGCAGTTAGAACGAAATAATAAAAAACCGTTTTTACTATTATGCAACTGAACCCTAAAACTAAAACTAAAAGTAGCCCACCGCCCGAAGACAAATCTAAAAGTAGCTCAATCAAACTTTTGCAGCAATAAAATCGCGCAAAAAACACATCAATCAAGCAGTGGAGTTCAAAAGGGTGCCATGCAACTTAGTCAAAACCTGAACAGGCTTTCATTTGCGTGACGCAGCCACCCGCCCCGCGAACCGACCAATAGCAGCACTTGCCTGCTGCCAGCTATATGTATACGTCAGTTGGCCATTCACAGCAAAGTTACACCACCCGTCGACTAGAACGCACGCTGACGACTGTCGAACTCGCGAATTGAACGCCTTCCGTCAAAAACGCGCGAAAGTGTCAGTGTTATCCACTCCACCCTTTTGAAACGGATAAAAAGTGAGTAGCTTATTTTTTATGCTTGAGTGTACATTTGATTTCGAGCTGGTGGCTGGTTGTAGGAAGTGGTGCGCTTGGTCGTACAAGTAAGCTTTTATTTTATATTTTGTTTGGTTCCAATACGACACTTTATGAATCTTCATCTGGATCAATAAGCTATAGCTTTAGGACTGTCGGAAATAGTCCAGTATTATTTATTAAATTTTAATTTTGTTTCAATTACATATTTATCTATAATTTATTTTTTACAACAAGTTTTTAGAACAACACGTCAGAAGTTCTGTTCTCAAAAAAATATATTTAATGACTACCTATGTAGTATGTCTTATTAGTTTTCTATCTGAAGCAAGCCCATGTTATATAATAATGATTTACTCATAATAATGATTGACTCAACATAAATATCTACCATAATAAAGAACTAATAACCAGTAAAATCATAATAAGAATTAAAATCTAAAGTTATTAGGTTTATTTGGAATACACAGGATATAAAATACTTATCCATAAATAAAAAAAGCATAATTGCGGTGGCTCATTAGCATTACACTAATACGTCACACTTCGTAATTTCTCTGTAGATTTTGAAACTCGATCCTCACGCTAGCTGATTGACTTGACAGTTCGCGATCAAGTTACTAGATCGCTTACTGGAATCGTGTGGAGGAGGCTTTAGTTACACATCGTCATTGCATGTCACGCTATGTGAGGGTGATGCTCTTGCTGCAAGTTTAACTTGGTGACGCTCAACTACGATTTAAGGGTTAAAAATCTAGTATGAAACGGGTAATCTCTGAAAATGTTACCTAGATTTGTTGGACACCACCAAAACACTTGGATGATAGTATCGAGATATAATTATGACGGTTAACGGGTTAGAATAACTAGGTAAATGATGGAAATGAAAATAATGAATATGCACTGCATAATAAATGCGCATTCCTCTATTCTATAACCCTTTTTGGGTAACTAACAGCTTATACTTAAATAGATGCCCTTTAAAATTATTAATATTATACCAAAACCCCAAAAAAAATATGTTAACAACGTCTTCATCAGACGGTTATGTTATACCCACCAAATTACGAGTACACTCATGCGGGTGACTTGTGATGTAACAATACTGGCATTTCAGAGAGTCATACATACATACCTAGCCCATCATAATTACCCAAAGAATTATTCAGATTGAAGAAAAAAGATTCCTTTCCATAAACGTACCTCAAGTATCAGTAATCCGGTGAGAAGATTTAATATTGATATCTTCCTAGCAAAAAACGATATCCAATCAAGTCATCTTACACAATCTTATCAGAGACTGCAGGAAAAAATACACAAGTACCTATGTGTGCAAACACAGGATTTTTTTATTCACAAACTCTTATCCGATACGATGGTAGACCGACACGAACGGTGAGAGAACAGGTGGAAAGAAGAAGAAAGAAGAGGTTGGCCTGACCAACGTCTTAAGGTGCTTTCCGAGGCACGGGGTGTATCGCCACCAACTTTCTAACTTCAGATCGCTGTATTTTCGGTCTAGGAAAATCCAAATAAATTACTATAATAAATTATTAAGTCTGTAGAACACCTAACAGAATAAAACAATAACAACTACTATTGACACTTATATCTATTTCCTAAAAATGGAAGGCGTTGAGGACGCCTTCCATCTCATCAGTCTGGTGGCCCGAAGGCAGATTGAGCCCAGTATGCTGGTAGCATTTCCAGGTTGGATGACACGTATTTTGTCTGTTAAATTATAATATCCCAAGCTCTGCTTAGCTTGGGGCTAGATGATTCTGTGTGGATGGTCCAGCATTATTTATTTACTCCTAAAATAGCTAGTACGACGTTTCGTGCCCATTAAGAACTAATTTCCAGATTCTATAGGTAGGTACTAGATTTCAAAATCTCTGATCCGCTTCTGTGCCGGTCGATCTTAAAGAGTCTATTATTGATATTACGTAAACTCATTTGTCAGCCCACAGAAGAACCGATACCTAGAGCCCAATCCTGCAAAAGTTTCTAGAAATAGAATGGATCATAGGACCTAATTCTAAATATACCAAAAATACCAACAAAAGACTTCAACGCGCTCCCTGATTACATCAAAATTAAAGCAAAATTATCTGAATCAAAATCCACTTAAAAGAAAAAGCTCTGTCAGCATTGTCTACACTTAATCCAAGAATACTTAACACTCAATTATTAGGAAACTTAAAACTCAGAAAATTTGTTTTATTTAAAAAGCATCGGATTAAACACCGCCGCCTTCCTAAGAAAGCTGTTCTTCATAAGTTACCTACCGTTTAACAAATCAAAATAATATTTTTAACCGTTGCCTTGCATTGCTATACAATAACAATATTTTTAAAGAGTTGCCTTGCAACTAAACTATATTTGCAGTTTCTAAGTATTTTAAAACTACCAAATTATCCAATCGATCGTCAGAAGAATCTCAGCATCTCATCACGCCCGTGACGTCACAGTATAATGACGTACTATTCGCAGAATCCGCGTTTTATTGTGTCTGAGGGCGTTCTCGGAAGGACTGCGTTCGAGAGATCGACTTGACTTTGGACCCCCAGTCGACCCCTGGGGGTTCTGGAATTTTGGATCGAAACCTGTATGAACGTTGAAGATGTTACTATCATAATTTACTACGAAGTTTGGTGAATTGAGATACAATGATACGGTGTTGACTTGGGTGAAAAGATATAGATAAAAAAGTAAAACAGTTGGTCATGGTTTGGAACCGAGTATAGTGTAAGAAGAAAGGAGAAACTTTTCCAAGCAGTGCGAGAATATAGGTTTAAAAGTGGATCGTATTTAGAAGCGATTTTACATTATGTAAGGCCTCCCTCTATATTTTGGTTTTGTGTGTAATATAATAGGTGCAATGGGACTAAAAGTCACATGGTCTAGGACATAGACATCCCGTAGTCACTCGTTGCAAGTTCCCACCGCCAAAACCGGGCAGTGAAAGCGTTAACCACCGATGATGATGTTAGTTTGGAACGAGCAGAGGTGTATGAATGAACTAGGCAACATTTTCAAGAAACTTACTAGCATAGAAGAAAATATCCATAAAGACATAAAACAGGCAATAACGCGTCATCATAATTTATATAAAAATGATCATAAATATAAATTAATTTTAATCGATGCACACCTGGTTGAAACATGATCTTTTATTCGACATTAATATTTATTTGACGATGACACGCTTTTTCGTGTCATATTACTAAATTTAATTTGTATAAATAATTGTTTGGTTAATTTTATGACCGTCTGCCGTGAGATTGCGTCACGCCATCTTTTAAGTTTAGAATATTATTTATTTAGATTTTTATAGACTTTTAAAACAATGGGCAATATGTATAAAAAGGCAACCTCTTTCTGCAGAATAAAATCGGACAACAAGGATTCATTGAGTCTCAGGAATAATTTAATGTTGATCTAGTCATATGGGTTCTAGGCTACCCGTTGTACCTCAACGGCCTTAAACCTTTTTGTTCTCTTTGACTAACTTATTGCCCGATAAAACAAGGAACATTCATTATAAAGTGAGAATGGGGTACAAACTCTTTGGACCCGAAAAAGTAAATACTGGATGGTAAGGTCGGCGATATTGATTACGAGTACGAGTAGATAAAAAAAAATTAACATCTTTTGTTTTAAAAATTAAAGTCTTTTGTAACATTTCATAAAAGTTACTGGAAAAATACTCAATCTCATTTTTATTGAACTCCCTATATTATTACCAGGCTGCAATTTAAATCGTCTAGACAAGTTAATTGAATCTTTTAGTATGCATAATTTATACGTTTCTTAATTATAAAACTTAAATAATTACTATCCTCACCTATTATTGTGTGACCGAAATGACCAAGAAGCACATTGTATTCAACGTGACACGTTTAAAGTTCAATTTAAGACTGGATCATTTAATTGACCATTAAATGGGCATAATGAAACCTAAGATGCTGTTCTATCTGAATATACCACTGTTCACCAAAAGTCCAGCTAGAATAATAATAAGCCTCGTAAACATGACAACCTCCTTTTTATTTTTTTCAGTTGTAAATCAACGTTGTCTGCCCTTTTGCGACATTTACAACTTTTGTAACTTGGTTAGGTAAGGTCTTATGTTCTAAAATATTTATACTTACAACAGTAAGGTATCTTATACATAAACGACGACAAGGCGATAAATATTTGTATTTATTTATTCAAACATAACGTACTTCTTTTTTTTAGGCTGGTTTTAATATCCGTTAAATAATCAAACTATCAATATTGTAAATACGACAGTTTGGATCGATATTTATGCTGATTTTTATAACGCCAAAACTGCTACTGAATAATTGGATTAAAATCTTGGCAGGATGAGTTTTAGGTTCAAAATACCACATACCTATCGATTTCTTTTTATCCAAGACGCGTGCCGCAAAATTTAACAGTTGACTATGATCGAAGGGCCGAGTGACTCACTCAGTCGATTCCCTGAGATACGACACAATCGACGATTGTGTAAGTTATGCAGTTATATTCTGTAAACCAATCCGCTACGAAGAATCGCAGTAGTTTACTGGTGATACTTGACCTATACCTACCCACATGACGTTCAACTTTCAACTGCACACATTTAATTCGATACATCGCAGCCTCCACAAATTTATCTCGTCACTCGCTGAATCCCATGTTTCGCCATGGTAGCTGGTCTACTCTACTTCTATAGTACCTAGGTCTAGCTAGGGCGTTAACTGATCAGTCTGTGCTAACTTTAGCCGCCACAGCGTATTCAATTTATTAAGTGTTAGGTACTTATACACCGATTTTTGAATAGCCCTGCCATAGAGCAGGCTTCTTCTTTTCTTTCTGTGTTGTCTCGAGAAATTTGCTATCTACATAGTTAATGAGCTAGGTAACAATAATTCCTGTCATAGATATAGTAGGTAAGATATAGAAGGAGCATGCAATCTAGATTGGCTTGCTATCCGAATGCCGCGCCGTAGAAGGCGACGCCGTGTCTCGATGTCCTCGCACACATGCAAGGGAGTCACTTTCCTAGGGCGTTGTCATCATCATGCCCTTACGAAACATATCGCCTGAATTCCCTTTTAAAAATCTGAAAGAAATACTCCAAAGTGGATGTACAAATTTAAAAAATACTCTAACTTAAAATAAATCATTAAACTGTCCTGAAAAACAATTGATGAATCAAAACAATATATAAACACAATCAAACATTTTCAATGAATTTATTTGATATCAAAATTCTAAAAGCTTTAACTAAATACTATGATAAGAACCCCTCCAAGATTTTTAATGCCATGCGCATTTATAACCTGTTATTAAATAAATACCTAAACATATAATACCTACCTACTGATGTTTTTTTTATATCTGATTGAATAAATTTTTTTAGTTTCAATATCGAATATGAATCGAACCATCAGTTTAAAACAAACAAAGTTTTATGATACAGTATGCACGCATCTTAAAAGCCTCATGCGCGTAGCCACCATGTCTGCCGCGGCCTCACACACACACACACACGCACTCTGAAACTCGATCTACGCACACATGCACAGGGGAAAACTGCGACGTAACCTGCACCATGCAGGTACAATTATAAAACTTACTTCAACCAAAGAGGTTAGCTATGCGGGGCATACATTAGCAAAGCATGAAGCAATGGTCTTTAAAACTCTATGAGCACAGACTAATTAAGAAGGAACTGGAAAGAGGTTCGGGTTACGATACGTAAAAGATAATAAGTAAAAGAGATTTAGTAGCTTCGCTTTTTTCTACGGGTTTAACAACTTAGATTAACGCTACCAAATAATTTTTGATTAACGGGATTACAAAATTTATACAACCTTCTTTTAGGCAGTTAAAACAAATAACTTCAAACTGGCACATCAACGAGGTTGCATTATGCTATAAATAGACCAAAGCGGTTGCACTTTAAGCCAAAGAGGCTGATTGTTAGAAGATGTATCGCGTAGTAATAAATAACCAATGCCTAAAGGCGCTTAGGTACCTGTTATTGCACCTTATAAAATAATATGTTTGATAATAAAAGAAGTTGGTGACATCAGAGCTCAGATCTCGGTAATTCCAGAAATTTAAACAAACGAATGATTAAAGAATAATAATTGTTGAAAATTAAACAAAAAGGATGATTACATCCGACTCGTAATGAGTTCTGTACGACCTATATGTGGACACATATCCTAACATAAATAATAATAGACTTGCCTATTCGTCATAATAGTTTAGTCACTCGCGAGTCAGAAACATGTAGATACTTTTTTACTATAAAAACTATCGTAGTTTGATGAATTCATTATGAATGTAAGCGGGTTAACTACGAACCTATTATATGTTGTAAGAACACCAAACAACGTTTGCAAACAACGGGTCAGCTCAACATTGATACATTCTTTGCATTTCATAGGTACAAAAAAAGGTTGTCAAATCAAAATCATTTATTTCAGCTATTCACCATTAATAGTTAGTAAACCTACCTATGTACTATGTTAGTAACCATAAAACATATTTAAATAATTCATTTCAATATATAGATATTATAAGTTTCACTATGGACCCTGCACATAATAGGTATGTTTGCTTATTACAAGATGGTAAGTTTTAAAACAACAACATGCTGTTCGGTAAATGAAATATATTAAAAAAATATATATAATTCAGTTGAAATTATTGTCGAACTTACTTTCCCCTTTAGTAAGAGCAATAAAATATTTGATAGGTTTAAAGTTTATTGTATGCTAAGTCATCATTATAAAGCCCGAGTTAGATTGGCTGCAGGCACTAGGTATGCGTTGATATTACCTATCTATGCCAGAGATAATTAAATACTCTAAATTACCTATGTTTTCAAAACTAGAACAAGTTTAAAACCAGCCCACATAAATAATAACTCATGATCAAATCAGTTACCTACTTTGTAAAATCGATACTCAAGGAAATCTGTATTGTTGGTATTTTAATAAAAGATTTTGTTGCAGTTATGTATTTTATTATTTGCTTCATGGATTTATTAAAAGTACGGATAGAATCCTGTCAAATCAAACTTGAATCTTAGCAATGGCGGATTGACATTGAGTGTCAGTGTATAGAGAGTTGCCAACAGAAGAAAAAATTACCCATATTTTTTATAAATATTCTTCCTAATAATTGTTCACTTATTAATATGAATATGTAAAATTATAATGAATCATTTTAGGTACTGCTTTAGCCACGGTAATCGTGATTATTAGACCTACTTTTTATAATTTTCAATTTACGCCAGCGCTTTATGGTGCTAACTGCAGTGAATTTTAATGTCCCACAAGAACGGAACAGAACACTTTACTTTCCCGGGTTTAAATAGTAACTATGCTAATCGAAGAAATTTCAACAAAATCTGTTCAGGCCTCTGAGTGTGTGTGCAGAAGTAACAAAGATAAAAACATCCAAAGTCTCATTCCATGTCTAATTTATAGTTTGAATAAATTATTCTTTGTGCCTATTAACTGGCTGACAACATTTTCTGCCTACGGCTTCGCATACATTGTTCCTATGGAAATGCCTAACCAATATAATATAAAAAAAAATATAATTATTTAAATGTACATTTGCAGCCATATCTTATTATGATTGTTACTGGGAAGATCAATGAAATGTTATGTGAAAAATATACATTATTCTCATATTCATTGTTTATTGATACATTCTAAATAAAAATTTATGTATTATATAATATAATGCCCGCATGCTTTGACATGAAAAATCTTCATGCACATTGCATGCTACACTTGATTTATTGGGCTTCAAATTATTTTAATTATGAGATTCTCTGATTATGCGAATTCAATTTAACTTCCAATTTTCGTCACCCGGAAATCTGAAAAAATATTGACTTTTAGTTATGCCCCACGGCTATCGTTAATCTCGTTATAACATCTGCGTAGCATGATCGTCACTTAAAGTATTATCCAAATGGGTTCAGCTATTTTGGAGGTTAGCTCAAATAAAAAACAAACATATTTCGAAATTCGTATTGTATAGATATTACAAACTGAAATTCAATATCCTAATTATATTTCGAATACTTAATACATATTATTTTATAGGTATAACCAGGATGATAAATGCCTATAAACCTGATTCATAATTTAAAGTCAATAAAATATTAGAATTAAAACATTTTTAATATCCTCCCACACTTACTGGAAAATTTACATGTTTACATGTTGGCAGCACTGGCGAGATTTTGTGCTTGTAGTTTGATTTATATGTTGATAATAATTTTGCGTCAAATCGATAAAATAAGTTGGTGATATAAGAAATTTATCTACGAAATGTGATCCGGTGTTTTTTATTGACAAACCCATTGTGACTTTTGCAACATCTGACCACACAAGACGGCGTTTTCCGTTTATTTTTGTTTGTTTACAATAGAGTTCATCAGTTGGTGTCTATAGCTGTAATGGCGATGGCCAGCATACTATTTGATTGATTGGCATGCTTGCTTGATTGGAGTGCTTCATTTTATTTTGTTCTGATACTCCTTCCGAACTTATTTATAGTTTCATGATTTGCTTCTTATAGGTTACTTCACAGAGTTCATTGTAATTGCCCCGAGATCTCGGCATAGACAATCCGCTAGTTTTCATAAATACCATAGACTACTACAAAATCTACGTTTTGAGATTTCATTACGATATGCTCTGCCTTTCACTGGGCATATTTATAAATAATGCTTTTGCAACTAAAATATATGTACTTACATACCTATTTGCATGAAACTATAAATAAGTACGGAAGGAGTATCAGAACAAAATAAAACGAAGCACTCCAATCAAGCAAGCATGCCAATCAATCAAATAGTATGCTGGATTTGAAAGTTGTTTTAAATGAACCCCATAATGGAGAGTGAAGGCTTTTTACATATTTACCTAGATCACGTGAGACTCGAATCCTGAATGTGATAGATTATATACAAATCTACAACCAATATTATTAAGCTTTAGTACGTTCCTGATAAAACTTAACAATTTATTTTCAAAGACAAAGACTTCTTTGAAAAAAAAGTCTTAAAGTTTTCATAATATCTAAAAGTAGTTCGACCATACTGAAAATAGGGCTGATATGGACATGGCATTCAATTTTTGACAACCTTGCTCCTCCACTAATATACCTCTACATATATATAATAAATAGGATTTTCTCTTTTTTGTAAAACGCCTCTAAATACCTTACTCTGCTCTACCTTTAAATCGTAACGAACTTATTGAAACCCGAGCTACTAAATTTGGATGTCAAATTATACGAATGTCGAACGCTGAAAAAGGCGCGTTCTAAATATCTTAGGCCTGGTGTCCACGACAGACTAGGTGTCGCCGTAAGTAACTCAATCAGACTATTTGGGTCAAAACGGACGCAATACGATATTTAATGAGTGACTTGCGTTGAGTTACAAGCTAAATTGGTGTTAGGTCAGTTCCACACAAAGGGGCTTGGCATTTAGCGTGTAAATTGATACGGAGATTGCAAAAAAAGATACACAAACATAATGTAGTCATTTGTTTGCAATAGGGTAGGTAGGTACTCTTTAGGAAATCTCAAAATATATTATTGAGATAGATTAGACAAAATATATGTACCTACCAAAACTAACATATTTTACTGAATCATCAAAATATATTTAAAATGAAATCAAAAGTTTTGGGTTATCTAATAGGTTTTATAACACCGTGCTATGACGTCATACGGCTGGGTAGACTATAATGTGACTAGACGTCAACGTCAAAAAGTGATTTTAACCTGCAACTGATCAGCCTAAATAGGCTTTGTACTTTGTTCTTACAGCAAACCGACGCGACGCCCCGTCATGACCACATATCAATATGTCGTCCAATGCGTTTTCGCGTGTCGACAACGTTTCAAAATGTACAATTTAAATGCAGTTTTGGGGCACTTATGCACCAATTTAAATTGAGATTTTTTTAAAAACTAACTACCTAAGTACCTTCTTCTAAATGTAATTAGGTAACATCTGTGATGGCACAAAATTAAACTGAAATGATCTCAAACCTATTTCAGATAAAATCTTGACCCAGAAATGTCTACATAATCCCAAAGTTACTTGTAAAATATCATCCATAAAAATATTCCCCTTGGGCGGCGGTAAATCGAAACCTGACACCGTCTATTTATAAAGGCGGCCAGAGTATTGCCTTACATTTAATAAAACTGGCTCTATTTTAAATAGATAGCTCTACAGCTGCGAATCCTTCGAAGTATCTACCTACTTATGTATGTTTAAGTTTTATTGTTGCGATTTTAACCAACTTCGAAAGGAGGTTTTTAATGTATGTGTATGTTAGTCGATGTCTTTACCAATTATGCATCGATTTTGAAAATTATTTCGCTATTGTATCGAAAATTTTCCGTAATAGTCAAAACTAAAAAACAGTGTTAGAATGCATGTATAATACATTCGTATCAGCCAGAACAGAACGCGTCATTTGGTCCTTGTGGTACAGCTAAAATATTATGAGTAGAAGTATAAACTCAAACAAATTATTAATTTAAACATTATATTTTCAATGCCAATACGATAAAGGAAGCCATTCATAATCATCAAAAAGAAAAAACAGAAACTCAAAAGATGTCTGCAACAGCCAGCAAATTGGCTACAGTCATTTACTTGAGAGCAAGTGTTGAGTAATTTGTATAAAAGAGAATTCATTTCGCCGGCGGCTCATACGGTCTATGTTTAGCTTTGTTGCTAATATCACTCAGACTTGGACCAGACGAATATATTACAAAGATTTACTGAAAGTTCAACATTTTGTCTGCATTTAGACTTTGTAAGTCCATGCGTGAGGAAGAGGAAGTTCAGGAATGGTTTATAACGAACTATTGTTCTATAGTTTGTCACTAAAACTTTTTTTTAAGAACCAACCTAAATAAACAGATAGGTATCATAAAAAAGAATCTGAATGCTTCAATATTTGAATCATTCATCGATTCCAAACGCCGATTTCTGAGAGTTAAAATAACAAAAACAAAACACCCACCTTCGGAAAACAAACGAAATATTTCATTATTAAACACTGACCAAAATAAAGTCCTAAACAAAATGAGTCATGCGATACACGATTCTCGGTTTAAATCAACCCCTAAGTTATTGGCGCTACATCATAATAAATTAGTGATAGCAACATGATTCAGCTCGTTCGCGACACGCTAATGTGATTTTGTTCACTTACTCATCCATAAGTGTACTTATTCGTTGTAGTTTTTAAATTGGAGAGCCACGAAAATTTATTCAAATATTATCACGATATATCACCACAATAGTGAATACACTTTAGATCACAGAATAGTTATAGGTATACTAACCGTTAAAGGATGCAAGACAGGCCAGAGGCCTAAGCTTAAATTGAAATTGTCAAATCGATTATCAAGTAATCCATCAGCCACTTCATACATAATAAAGGAAAACAAAAAGCACGTTATATAGCATTAGAAAAATATATAAAGGACAAATTTAAAATGAACTACCCACGACGTATGAATGGAAATGGTGCTTTTTAATTCGCTGCTGTTTAATTTTTGGAGAGCTTCCAATAATCAGCAGATACTGAATCCTCTAAAATGTACCGACGTGCTATATCCGTGGTGTAATAAACAACATACATACTAACGGGACGGCGACGGTGACCACTCGGTGACGACAAGTTTATCCTGCCAGACAGTCTGGTGAGCAAAAATATTATCAAGAATAAAGTTTATGAGAGGAAAAACCATTTTGTGTATTGCGCTTCATCTTTTTCTATTACGTTAAGATACTTTTTCAATTATACTTAGATAATCTAACGTTTTGCAAATATAACATGTATGGGAAATTAAAATAGAGCGCTAAATTGTTTTTACCGTTAAAAAAAACCTGTAAATAATTTTATATCACACATATTTGTATTTGTGACCTTTTTAAACAGTCAGTGGACTCTTAACCGGTTTACTATTATGTAGTAATTACATTGAATGAATTATATTAGATTTGTGAGATCGCTAACTCAATATACTAGAAGTTTCTATGAGTTTATCAATGAGCGAGCGAGATTCAAGTTCAAGGAGGTTCAATCTGTTTTATACGATTTTTTTAAGTCAATCATATATAGTTTTTTATTATGACAACATAAAACAAGAAACAGCTAAAGTTGCGATAATTATATGCGATAATAAAAGCTATAAATGTCACTTCACTTTTGATTATTTAGGTAGGTACTTTTGGCTTTACATCAAAGATAATACCTACCTACCTACGGTAAAGAAGTGACCATGGAATAAAATTTAAAAAGCTTATTTTTAAACATCGTACTACCAAGTAGGTTTTTATGTAAACTAACTACGCAGTTACTAAAAGAGTTATTTAATATCCACATAAAGATTATACGCATAATTCGTTAAACTTAGTGCAATAATAGTTAATATATAGGTACCAGTTGAATGTCCGCTAAACTATTATTCTTCTGAATAACAATTCAGTTTTTTTTCAAATCTTGACGCAAACGACATAATCATACCTAAAGTTACATAATAGTCTCGTAGATTTGTAAAAAGATATAATATTTGTGTGTGTAGTCTATACTAATATTATAAAGAGGAAAGATTTGATTGTTTGTATGTTTGTTTGTTTGTTTGTTTGAATTGAATAGGCTCCGAAACTACTGGACCGAGTTAAAAAATTCTTTCACCATTAGAATCCTTAATTTTCCGTGATGAACATAGGCTATATAATATTTTCAAAAAAGTTAGGGATCCGCATGAAAAATTCAATAATTGAACCGTGGGCTGTATATTCAACCTCTTTTTCTATTATGGCGCGTCAGAATAGAAAAAGAGGTTGTATAGCGCACGGTGCTTGCTTTTTCTCTACGGCCAGTGTCAGTTTTGGAATGTTGAGTCAATGTCAAAAACCCCAATGCTATGCTGTTAAAAAAAGTAAAGATCCGTATGAAAACTGTGAAACCCATCGTTTTAGTGTGTATAATTTATGAAATTTTTGTTTTATACCCGTTCGAAGCCGGGGCGGGCCGCTAGTCGTTTTATATGTATGATAAAAAATATCAATATATTTAACATATTGTATAATGTAATATCAGTCATCTAGTAGGTACCTATAACACAAGCTCTGCTTAAAACTAGCGGTCCGCCCTGGCATTGCCCGGGTATTTAAAAATAATATCTATAAGTATAATTTTTTTACACACGTCGGGTTACATTTTTAACTTATCAAGGATCCCTTACTTTTTTAAATATTCTATAGCCTACATATCTACATCAGGAAAAATGTAGGATTCTTATGGTGAAAGAATTTTTCCAATCGGTCCAGTAGTTGCTATTGAATATAAACAAACAAACAATTATTTCCTCTTTATAATATTATATTATAGGTATAGATAATCCTGTATAAATGGGAGGTTGATAATAGCCACCAGTCTCGTCACACTTCGCTATTATACATTATTGTGCTGTAAGATCCTCTTGATTTTGATTTTAATAAACCTACCCTACCTAGGTATGCCTTGATTTTATCATGAAGTTGTTATCTACCAACTACTATATAAGATAAACCAAAAATCCATAACATAATTTTATAGAAAATCTAGCTTTTGCAAGCGGCTTCACACGTAATTTTACTGGATATTTTCATATGCACAGTAATTCTCCAGAATACTAGGTATCTCTCTCGCTCGCTGCCAAATTTAATGAAAATCCATTTCATTGTGAAATCGTAACAAATCTACAGAGAAAAACAATTACTTTAGAATTTATAATATTAGTATGGATTTAATACCCTTCCCTTTCTTTTTATTTTCTTAATATTTTGTATCCTCTGACTATCACACGGTATATTTTTAATCATTAACGCTTTACTCCCCTACCTCTGGTACGACCAGTAGAGACGGCTAAAAGCTGTGTTAAAACAGCATGTGAGCGGGCAATGAAGGTGTTAATAAACTTGTATCGTTATGGCTGTGTGCTCGTAGCAAACATATATGTACTTGTTCATCTTTGTAAATAAATATGTACCTATACATTTCAATTATGTTTTCAATCAAAGTTTGTTTTCAATATTATCTATGCCGTTAATTACACATGTCTATGTACTATTACGTATAAATTACAAGAACTAATCGATTCCGCTTCCTCGTTATGTACATTTACTTCCGGATTATTATTTTATACTTCACTTCATATATTTCCATCAAAAAGCAGAAAATTCCATTGATATTTATTAAAAATAGCTTCGATTGCTCAATAAACTTAACCGATTACATTCAGTAACATTTTGAGTCCCTGTTTTTGGAGCGCGTTTAAATCTTTTGTATCGCAAGAAAAGAAAAGAAGTTTCATAATTCCGTTTTATAATTAAAAGTAATGTAAAGTTATCTAGATTTTAGATTTCATTAACTTTATCGTTTTTAGGTTTACAAAATAAGCACTCAGAAAACAACAACATTGAATTTCTTATTATAGGTTACTTTCTTGTGGTTTCGGAACTGATCGACTGAATGTTATATTTATTCATAGATACCAACCTACCAATTGTTGCTTAGTTTTAAAGGTTTTTTGTGGTAAAATGATTTGAGTAAAGTGCAATAAGTATATTTACTTGCCACAATATCTTATGTATCGATTTTGCTTGAAAACTAATCCGAAACTTCGATATTTTTTCGAGTAAGCTCCCTGAAAAATTACGAAATATGTAAGAGAAAATAAAACTTGTCTATGCTTCAAGATTTAAAAAGAGACATTATCGGCACTATCTTTCGCTTTCCGCTAAATGTATAGACTCTCGGTTTCTGCCGATCGGACAGTAGGTAAGGTACTAATAAATACGCTATTATTAGGCCGTAATAAATTTATATCTAGTAAACCAAGGCCCACCTGTGCGGTTCAACGGCACTAGTCAACCCGTCGGTCTGGTTAACCAGTCCGCGCTATATACCTGTCAAATCAATAAACAAGCGATTCCCAACTTTACTGCCGGAGCAAAGCACTGTCATCAATCTAAATGAAAGAAAACAAGTTTGCCGACAAAGCGCCATTTTTTTAAACAGTATCTCGGTCTGGACCTTTGAGATTAATGACAGCGTCCGCAAATGTACATGTGAATTTATTTATTTGTATAAATAATGTGTAGTATTTCAGGGTGGCAATGGATTGTTCATATTTTGCATAATATCACAACGAAATTCACGCCATTACATACCTAACCATCCGTCCAAAAATACAGTTACCTATCAATACTGTACAAGACATCCAACTAAAAAGCGCTCGTATAATTGAAATGACTTCATCCAAAAGTTTATGTGAAAAAACCGGTACTTTGATGATTTTTGGGCGGTCTTTCTCCGAAAAAACTTTTAATCACAGATGGCCGCGATACATACATAACCAATTTCAATTTAGCTTTATTGAATTAATCAGCTGTAAAGAGGGTGCAATTAAAAACACATTAAAAAAACAAACGAGTTCCGCCCGCCTCAATAAAAAATCAATCTTTTTACGAAATATTTTTCGAACGCAAACCAAAAAGTTTTTAATTCAGACCGCCCAGGCGCCCAGTCGTAGACGCCGCAACCAGTGTTTTTTTAATGTTTGGTAGAGTAAAGAGAAGTTTTATCGTAATCAGTTGATTTGGCTAGAAGTTGGCGTGGCTTTAATTTGTACAAACGCTTAGCTAGAACGTTCTGCGGCTTTCCTATCTGTGAGTTGGTACTTGGTAGGCGACAATTTTCCAATAGTTGATTGCAAAGGTTTTTATAAAGTCGTCTAACTGGATTCGCGATCTAGTTTTACACAATTAAACTAGAATCAAGCCTTATGCGTTACTATTTCCAACTCTGTAGGCTCGATAAAGTCATTTAAATATTTAAAATATGCTGTTTATCTTTACCGGAGATTATGAAAACACAATTTTGAAAGCAGGTCAAATAAAACAGGCTTATTAGGGAAAATAGATAGATTAATACATTTTGAAATATACATGTCAATATTACATATTTTTTTTTACCTTTAGATGTAATCTGGGCTACACGATCCTAAAAGCAACGTAGGCTACTAGAATCTTTGTTTAGATCTTATAAGACAGAGCAATAGCTCTACCTACCTGCCTACTTTAAATTATACAATAATTTAAAGAGAGTGCATACATCGTACCTACCTAATAAAATGCAATTTGTATTGTCTATGCTTCGGCAATCTCTTGGCACATGTTTTGACTTGGCACACAACACTATTTTGTCGCGTAAGTACATTGACATGTCATTTTATATTTAAAAATATCTTCAGGAGGCACGTTTTTCCTTAGTTTTTATGGCCTTAACTAGACAATTTATTTTCGTTGTACAAATGTGGGAGAGTTAGCATTTATCTACAGCTTCATCGTTTTATCTTCTACTAGCTTAGCAGAATAAATAAATTGTAGGTACTACATAATCAATGTAATTTCTTTTAAAAGATAAACGACAGTAATTTCAAATCTGACCATAGACAAGTTAAGTGTGGATAATTACCGTCCACGGAGCTATTGCGAAAAAAGGAAAATTCACGTAATTTCCTCTCCGATTGCCGCTAACTAGCCACACGACTCTATGCTCTATGGTTAGGTTAGCTTACACATACTGCTCTATAGTCTATGTATTTACGCGTGTGCGTGGGTACGTATCTTGCAGACAGCGAGGCGCGTTGGTATTTACGCATTTAATTCGAGATTTTTACGAAACAACTTTCGTTATTATCTTCCCACTTCGTAAATAAGTACATACATAGTTGATTACCATGAAACGTCCGTGTTGTTCTTACTAAGGTAGATATTTACATGTTCTATGCAGTTTTCAATGTCAATTTCCCTTCAGAATTCTCCTATAGACTGCTTTATCTACCAACAAACAAGAAGGCACCTAGCAAGTCTACTTGCCGATCAAAATGTCAAATCTTATTTCTTAAATGTTTGTTAAATTTTAACTAGTTATACTACTTTACTTTACTTTACTTTCCTATGTCCAGCAGTGAACTATCATAGGCTGTTGATGATGATACTACTTTGGTGATATTGCATTACCGCCAAAACCCCATGCTGCTAAAAAGTGAGGGATCCGTATGAAAACTTCAATAATGTAACCCACCGTGTTAGTGTGCATAAGCTAGCAAATTATTATTATTCGATTCAATTCACAATTGAAAAGCAGGATTTAACATCTACAAAACGGCATCACAGAGAGAAATGGAACTGCATTGTGAAAGTTTGCGAAAACTAGGCATTTTACTTAGGTGTACCTATTTATAACTTATCGAATTGAAAAGATAGGCACCTAACAGAAGACTGAAAGTAAAATGAGGGCTAGGTTGTGACAAGCTGCTAAGCAGTGAATGCGTTAAGCAAAACTGCGTGTGAAGGTAGTTAAAACTATAAATTGGCATCAAACAAAATGATCGACGGAAACAACACTAGAAGCGATGATATAGTACTAGCGATTTCTAGAAGTGGCATGTCAAAAGCTAAGAAATGTCTACTACTGTGAGTTTTGTTTTGTTTCTGTCTTTCAGAAAAAATATTCCTTGATTTAGTACCATTGAAAGTATTTTAGTATTCTTGTTATTAAAGGTTGCCTGCAAGAGAAGTGTACAGTAAAGTATTTTGTATAATTCTTTTTTGTCTTAACTGATATTACCTAACATTCGTTTTTGCGTGATGTTGAGATACCTAAAGCTCAACCTATCACTGAACTTGAAATATATTATTATGGGTTCGATAATTAGGTAGATATTACTAGTATATTTTTTTTAATTAATCTTTCATTCGAAACATTTCTTTATAAATACTAAAAAAGCCTTATTCCAGGTACAGAATAAAAATATGAAAATATTAGGCCGTGTACAGATCGGCCTAATACATATTTTGCTTATTTGTCTTAGGTTTTGTTTGTGACAAACAGACTTTTGACCAACCTTTGGATTTCTCATGATAGGTAGGATCTAATAGAAAGTACTAGAACCTTCCAAGTTTCCCTATAGAATGAGTTCTTTCATCACATTCAGCATTGGTAAGTCTGCGTTGGCCTACTTATAGCACGTGTTTAATTGCCTCTTATTGGTTGAGACGGTCATCACGAGACGACCTAGCGGCTAATTGCTTTACGGAATGTGCGTTGCTTATGATTTGTTAGAATTTTCAATGTTTAGACGTCTATTCGGTTTTTAATGTTTTCCTAATTCTATTTCAGTAACTAAAAGTATTATGTGACTTCATGTCGCCATTATTTTAAGAGTGTACGTATAGTAAAATCGAATTGAATCGATTAGTTGCATGTTAGACCAGTTACAGTATGGGAAAATTATTTCAGTAGGTTAGATATTGTAATGGATAAGTTTTAGGGATTTATTGCGTGAGTGCAACGGAACGCGAATAATATCGGGTAAGTTGAGGCCCTCAATCATTTTCTTATGTTTCTGTTACAGAATTAGCTAAATTACCTACTACAAAATTACTAAGTTGTTTTCCTAATTATGTAACAGATATGTTTACAACAAAATTACCTACTATTTGTCCTATCCTACTTCTGTAACAGAAACATTTGTTTTTTTTTCTCAATTTTCTCCCACAGCACACTTTTACTTACCTTCCGGCGCTCTACATATCGCTATCCCCCACCCTACCCCTTAGAATAAGCACCGCTCCTTAGACTAAAGCCTAGAAACTTCTGAATCACTCTCCTGCGCACTGTTTAGTGTACGTGTTGACAATAAACAGTTCATTGGTAGACCATAACGCCCGTGCATTGGCACAGCCATCATTGAGGTTAATCTATATGCACAATAGAGCAGCATTTACGTTGGTGTTGGGTATGCTATACAAAAACCTATCTTTTACGAAAAATATTACCAATCACTTTTCTCTGCGGTGCAGTGCTGAAATTACTCTTATCGGGGTATTTACCATGATTTGTGTTGTTTTGGGTTTGTGTAGCTGATTGGATGTGAATGTGAATCAAAAACTTTTCAAGGCATTTCCTACGTGTTTAAGTAATTCTAGCCATAACGCTTAAAACAATTTGAAAATAACAATTTAATTTTTATTTGCTTCATGTACCACCATACCTGCATTCCAACAATAAAACTGGATGTAACAGGCTTAAACCAAATAACTGTATAATTTTAGCACTATTATGCAAATCAAGGCAGTGTGTGCGAGACAATGCAACTATCGGGCACAACGATCTCTGTGTGTGCACTGTGTACCACAGATTAAACGATATAAATTTCATGGTAGTGCCACTTAGTCGGTAGTTTTTGGATGGGTTTGCCCTATCTAATAGCTACAGAGCTCTATGATAATTGTGAAAGGACCCATTTGGTTCTCTGGTGTACCTTTATGCAAAAGGTACGAAAATTATGATCTGAATGAATGAGTATTTGCTCGCGAGTACCAAAATTAACTCAGTTCGCGATCGACCGCCATTGTCGCAGTCAAACCAATATTACCATTACGTACCATCTTTTCTTTTTAACATAAGTTGGCGATTGTTCAACTAAATAACGTTTCTTGAGAATATAGTCCTTACCACGCCAGGCTTTCGTGGACCACCAACCAAACAAGACAAATACCAACCTAGTTGTGCAGCTAGACCGTCTTATCCCATTATTATGTACCTTATCTTGAGCGAATAAATATTATTAACTTACTGAGGACTAGCTTAAATTTAATCCTAGTACATACTTGTTAACATAACTGGTGAACTGTTTTTTAACCATACAATGATTACTTGGCTTATTTATATTTAAAAACTTGTGAAGATTGCATTAACTGCATTGACATAATGAAAAAACATTTCTAAATTTCAATGATAGCTACCAACATAAAAAGATAATAAACATTATATTTTTGGATTTATTACACCTCATTCTCCGCCTGCTTTTGTATTCGATTAATAGCCCTTTCTCTTAGTAACTTAGTAATATTTACTAGGTAATAAATCTATATTAGAGACAGTGACAGATATTCTGATACAATAACTTCAACCTTCACGTCAGTCGCGAATGACCTTAGGAATCACGCATGGACTCTCGCTTCCTATTTACAGATCAAACTAAAAATAATAATAGCGATAGTTTGGATGTAGTGTTTATATTTGAACAGATCCAACCGAATCGAACAGATCTAGAATAAACTGGAATCGACACAGGCTTTTGCCAGGAAGCAACGCGCGAAGCCGCAAATCGAACCTAGTTTAACGCATTCACTGCGCAAGCTTGCTGGAAAGACCTCCAGATGTGTGCAGACATGTGCATCGTAGAAAGTGTTGATTTACGTGAGACCTTGGTAAACCACCTGTTGAGTTTATCAGTGTAACATTCTCAAGATGGGCAAAATTATATTTATTTATGTTGGTAGACTGAATTCAGAACTTGCTCTTATAATGAAACATCCGCGGTAAAGCGATATATATTTATAGCTACAAACGATATATAATAATAAAAAATATAACGATATAACGTGTGATATTACTGTACATTATGTTGATATTACTATATCACTAACATTGCTCTCTCAGTTTTTAAAAGGGTTCTTGGAAGAAAATAAAGTAAGAATTGAGTTTCAGATCAAATAGATTTGCTTTTAAACGCATTAAAAGTTCAACAATACTTGAACAACTTTTATAAATACATTAACAATAGCCTTGAGATTGCATCATATGTACCTACCTGGACGACACGATTAATCTTCTGGTTTTTTTATATATTGTTATGATAACGATAGCTGCCCAATTAGCTAAAAATATTGAGTTCAAATTAAGAGGTGAGTTATAATTAAAATATACTAAAATTACTGCTTGAATTTTTATAATGGATTTCAGTTAAATTGTCAAGATAGGTGGGGAATTAAAAGGCTTCATTTTATGTTCCAGAAAAAGCGATGCTTATGCGTGCAAACCAGATCGCAGAAGCTCATTAAACAAACAGAGTCTCAAAGTACTTTAGCTAGTACTGTAACAAGTTTTGTATTATCGTCGCGGTAATCGCCAAGTATCGCCATCCTGGGTGGCAGCCGAGCAGTCTAGCTCGCCCGGTGCAATTACTATGCAGTGAACGTTCACTCTGCGTGAACTGAGAATTGCACCTCGGTCCGCAGTGTCATTGCGAATTCGCTTGAAGCCGTCTTTAGTTATTAGTAGTTAGAATCTGGTCAAACACTAGCATTTGGTGCTTCGCAAACATGCAAGGGAATAAATCGTTTACTTCTCTCTTACATTATTAAGTGCATATAGGTAATACTAATATTCTGTTTGGATTTATATCACCATTCAGTTCAAGGGCTCGTAAAAATTTTGGGAAAACAGTGACGTAGACGCGCGAGGGATCTCTACCTCTCGACAAATAGCTTACCTATACTTATACAACTAACTGATTAACTTTAGTTACAGTTTAGATATCAAGATTTTTAAACAAGTAGCAAATATTTTACTGGACAAGATATATGTATAAATATAAAAGTAGCATTCAGGGAAGAAGGTAAATTTGGTATAGGTACCGTATAGGTACTTGGAATTATAGAGTCAGAATATAAGACCCACATTATGACAATCATAGGTGTATACTTGAGTGAAGTTCATGCTATAGAAATATAGGCCTAAAGGAACCAGATTAAGAAACTATTTTTTATTTTAATAATGTGCCCAAAAAGCGTTGGTAACCTCTTTCTTTTCTTTCTTATCTAACTAGTTTTGTCAGGTAACAAATGTTAATTGTTCTTGTTATCACAATCATTACCTGAGCGAGTGATAGGAAGCGCGTGAGTACACGCTTTACTACTGTTTCTTCTACTGTCATTCCAAGCCGAGCACAGTACATTCACTCCTAGTCCAGTTCACTTAGAAACTGTGGACGTTATGTTTTATTGATAAGTTCACCCAACAATAGCCGTGAGAGCTTTTACTTTCAAGTATCAATGCCGAGGGCCGGGATGTTCCTCATTACCTCCGTGAGTGTTTCGCCTTGTTATCGGGAGGCGATTTACGAGTGGAGCAGACGACTTGTGAGGCCGCCGCGCCGCCGCCGCCGGCGCAACGCGGACCGGTTGCCTCGCATGAGGAAACGGTCACAGCATTAATATCATTGTTTATCGACTGTCGCCAGTTCTTTGGGATAAAGGGGCCGCCGTATCGGCGTACTTAACTGTTGAAAGGCTTGATAACTGTTGGGTAAGGTTTCGTGTGTAACTCGTTCGACTTCATAGCCAGAGCGGCGCGGGCGGGGCGGCGGAAGTTTACGTAGCCAGTGGAAAATATACGTGCCCTTTGTCACATGTTTTAAGGTATCAAGTTTTCGATGACTTCCGTCGTCTTTACTTCCTTGCAGGGATCATCGAGGTCTCTTTCAACAGAACAATTTCCTCACATGACCTCACAAATCCATTTGTCACTCATTTACAATGAGCTATTACCGCTCCAACACGAAAGTGGAACATGCATGTCACATTTTACAACGGAACCACGTAATGATGACTAGCTCCTTGAAAAATACCTGAGTTTGTTTGTAGTATAAATTGAAGCTGTATTTGCGTCACGATTGCGCATATTTCTGCAAAGCCTTCCTTTCCCTCTTACTAGAAGTGGAACGATTTTCTAAACCATTTATTAATAACTATTACAGGTTAATTCGACGAGCAATTGTCCAATAACCTCAAAAGGCGGTGGTTTGATCAAATTTATAATCATTTTAGTCGTTTATTTACTCCCACTACTATTAAACAAGCTTACTGGATATCTACTGACACGACACCCAAATGGTTGGATATTTTAATATTAATATTATGTAGTGCAGACACACCTACTCTTCTGATATCGAAAACGATCTACCTACTTACGATTACGACGTATCAGATGAGTTACGAAGATTTCCAAATTCTCATAATCACGAAAGTGTGATAACAAAATAGAGTTTTTAAAGAACCTAGCTACTTCTATTAGAGGTAATAAAATAGTCCAAAACATTTAATACGAAGTAACAAGCAAAGTTACTTTGTAGGATTTGTGTGTGGTCTTTTTGTCGGTTGCTAACTTGCAGCTGGGCAATGGGCAAATGTAACGAGAAAGGTTTGTTTTTAGATGCCTTATTATTGGTAATTGCACACGAAGTGAATGGAAACATTAAATTAACAGTTTGTGCCTAATCGCAGTGACTCTTAAGCCGTAATTTGCTTGGAATGTTAAGGTGTTTTGATCATTTAGTATAAAATTGTTAGGTATTTTTACCTTTTAAAAGTTTTAGTCGATAGGTACCTATTTATTGGCTTAGCTAACAAATACCAATCAATGGCACGTTGTTAGCGCTCTAATTAGGTCCAGATGAGATGCGTAATTAACACCGGACGCCGGATGCTGATACATCTTTTAACTATTTAAATTAATATTATCTTAGGTATATGATTTATGTTAGTTACCTCTAACAACTCAAGACCTTAGAAATTTAAATGCCATTGTGTCTTAAAAAGCGACTGAGGTTTAACCACCGAAGGGCGCCTTTTGAAGACCACCATCAAACTGGGATTCCAAACCCGCATGCCGCTGTCATTATGGCATTAACTCTTAAGAGCTAATACGACGATAAATGGGGAGGGGAGGGCTATTACCAGAAAGGCTGTTGATGTTGATGAGACTGATGATTAATAATGATGATGAGGTTCAACAGTTGCTCAAGTTACTAACTGAACTATCTCCATTGGTTCCAGATGCATCTCAGCTTAATCCAGTTCGCGTGCGCTGCTCTGCTAGCGGTGACGCTCAGTTCCGCGGCACCCCCCACCACGCCCCACCACGTGGCTCGGCGCTCCTTCTTCTCCGTCGAATGCAAGGGAGTCTACGACGCCGCCATATTTGCACGACTCGACAGGATCTGCGACGACTGCTACAACCTCTTCCGAGAGCCGCAACTGTATACTCTATGCAGGTGAGATATGTCAATGTCATTGTCAAATGTGACGTGTTTTGATGTTCTGTGGTTCGCAGAACGCTGTTGTGAACGTCGTGATTGTGGAGACACGCAACGATTTTCTACCTACCCACACCTAAACTTTTTAGTTTTTTGATTTTAAAATTATTGTTTTTGTAATTGGCTATAATTTTTTTCTTCTTGGGGACAGGAATGACTGTTTCACAACAAAATACTTTTTGGATTGTGTAATCACACTGCAAGAAACGGACAAACTTGAGTTATTCAAGAAATATATAAAGATTATACACGGGGCTGACCCAACGGCAAATTAGGTAAAAAGATGGCTGTGCAAAAATGTGTCCTACGCTGCTTAGTTTGGATTGATAAATTAATGTTGTAAATATTTCGAACTAAAACTGCGATGTGTTTGAATGCTTATCTTCATTTTATAGACTTGTAAACTTTAGGACTCATAAAATAAAGTGTATTCTTCTTGGGGCACAGGAAAGACTGTTTTACGTCAGAATACTTCAAGGGTTGCGTGGAAGTGCTGCAAGAAACGGACAAATTTGAGATGTTCAAGCAATATATAAGGCATATACACGGGGCCGACCCAAAGATATCATAGGTATTATTATCAGTTGGAATTATATCACTCTTCCACTTACTAAAATCTGCAACTATCCTTTTCTAATGCCTATGTATTCTCCTAAGCTTCGATTTGCAGGCAAATAACAGCACGCTATTACACTCTTCTAGCAGAAATTCTTTTCTATACCTATCTAAGTATCTATATTTTTATCAGGTGACTGACACTAGTGTTAGTATTAACTCTATGATTCAAGGATTGAACTTTGAATTTGGTTGTTATGAATTATCTTACGTTATCATTTTACGAGTAGAATTTCGGCTTCTAACAGCATGACACCCTAATCTCTTCTCTTTCAGCACAAATTTGGACTATTTCTGGATTGCTTTTACTTTAACTCCTTGTTGCATGTTAGTTTTTAAGCTAATTTAATATTACGATATACCTAGTTATACCAACATATTTTTTTCCTCCACCTCAGATTTCAGAATCGAACGTTAACCTATTTATATGTCTTAAACAATAAGATGGTATACAAAGACTTTCCTTAACGTCTTATATCCATGTCTTTTCAACGGACCAACTAAGAATAGGTTCTTAATTAGGCTGAATATTTTGTGTTGTAAGATCAGCTCAAAGTTCATTGATCATAGTTAGGTACTTATGGTTCAGCTACCTTAAACCTCAAACAGTTATTTTATTTATCCGATTTCCATGGTTATTAAACAGTTGTAGCCATATTTGGTGACAAATACAACTTTTTTGAAGTTCATGGTCTTAACCATGATACGTAATTATTTAATGATTATTAATTAATCATAGATAGAATTCACAATTTCTCAATTTATTAGAGCTTGTTTTGCTAATGGAAGGTATTTTTTTATTAAAAGCTACCGAAGCAAGCGTAGTACTCGGTACCTACGTAACCAAAGTAACTAACCCGAGTTTATACTAATCGTTGTGTACAAAAAATTAATCCTGTTTTTTTTGTATTCCAGAGCAAAATGCTTCACTACGCCCTATTTCAAGGGATGCATGGAGTCTTTGTACCTATACGACGAGAAGGAACAAATAGATCAGATGATCGACTTCGTCGGCAAACGCTAAAACACATACGCGCCAAAACTCAAGCCATATTGAATACCCAACCGAGTTCAATACGCAATCGTTTCTAAAGCACAACGTTCCACGCAACGTCCAACACGATTCTACCGCTTTGCCAAGCAGAGACAAATGTAGAGTTCCTCCATTTTGACGTCTGCTTTCTATCCTCAACGTATTCTAGTCTATACGCGACGTAGTTTGTTCGCAACTAATTATAATTTGTAGGTTATCTAAGGACATTTATGGTGTATATTATGTATATGTGTTATTAAGTGTTGTAAGCTTCGTACTGGAGTGTAAAGTACATTAAATTTTGTTTAATTAGTGTCACCTCCTAGTTCTTAAGTTTTCAAAAAAATAGAGGCAGTTATTTTTCTGGTAGATGCTGGTCATCTTATACTTTCACTGTCTCTCAAATATCTGACTGAGAATTATCCTTTTTATTATTGTAACGCATTCCAATTGCAGTATTTAGTTCAATACTTACGCTTCTTTAATTACAATTTTCTATTATCTTACTAATGTACTGTAGGTATAGGTACTTTACGTCAGTTTTCTTTTTTCTTTTATCCATGTAAACTATCACAAGTTGTAAAATCTAATAATGAAATCTGTATACTTGGTTTTTACGACATTGTTTCGAGACGAGATGTTCTATATTTATAAGTCAATTGACAATTAAATCAATCACTTGAGTTTCAAATACACTAACACAATATTTTACAATTTATTTTTTAATTTTGATATAAATGTATTTCGAGTGGTATTAATGTATTTCTACGAATAATATAAAATCCTAACCCAAAACCTTGTAAATAGTTAGGGATTTTTTTTTCTTTACATTAATCAGTTATCGGTTTTATCGAGCGAGATTGATTTTATTAATTTTAGATTAGCTTTAAGTATTTAAAAGATTTATTTTTATATCCTTCCGACCTATTTATTATTTGTTACTTTATTATTTATTATTTTTAAACAGCAAACAAGATACCAGTTTTAACTCGTCTTATTTTTATTACTGATTTTACCTTAGGTTGCGGTTTTTATACTTATATTGAAGCTATCAGCTATCCGCCAATTCTTCTCCGATGTCGAATCTCATCTTTTTAAGTTTCTTTTAACGTTTCAACATTCATCAAAATTGTCGTCATGAGATGATGCCAACTAAACAACACATTACAAATAATATTTATAGAAATTATATAAAGATTTGTGTAGAACATGAGAAATTATATTTGTAATACAATGAATTTTAATAAAAGTATTAATGTAATTTGTATACATTTTATATATAAAAACGGCTAAGAAATGCTACGAGTTATACATGAAATATATTCATTGGAAAATCACTACTGTTGTATTATTTGGGTACTCCTTGGTAAAAAAAACTACATATTCACACAGCAAATATTATATTCAATAGTTATCAAATAAAATGACACAATAAACATCGTGCATCACAGAAATCTTAATCTATGAAGGTAACTAGAAAAAATATTTTTATAAGTACTCATAATAAAATGGGCGCCAAAATCCTGATCCTCAACACTTGCCTCATATTCATAATAATCTGTTAACTATCCAGTGTCATTTAGTACTCTGACTTATGTAAAAAAAAAAAAAATGACAGCTATTGTATAAAGATTGGAAAGGGTGATGAAGGGAAATAGGCATTTTTCACAGCAACAAAATGTTGTCCACACTCGCGTAGCGTACTCGACTAGACGTAGCGTACTACGTCGAGTCGGACGTAGCGTCGTCGGTCAGTCGTCGTTGACGTAACGGCGCGGATCGCGGTGGGAACGTGGCAAGGCCTTTATTACTCACGCGCGAACCACACGCACGCCTAACAAACATTTTGTCGCGAGAAACAGACAAGCAACAGGAACGCGACGAATATGCGAATACATAAATAATGCCAGATAATACACACAGCATCGTCTAGCCCCAAGCTAAGCAGAGATTGTGCTATGGGTACTAGATGACAGATATACATTATACAATATTATAAATAACATATATAGATATTTTTTATTATACATAGAAAACGACCAGAACAAATATCTGCAGATGGTACAAATATATGTCGCAACTGAATCCATGGTTCGCGGGTGGTTTCGATCGCGCGAGTGTGAAGGTGCATTAAGTAATGAAGTAGTTAATTCAATTTGAAATTGAATAAGGTAAAAATAGGTAGTAATTTTATGATATTAGCAATAAAAGTTTTGTACAGGGCAGATATTAATAACCTTTCTATGAAGAAACAGTTTTAGCGCCCATTTTTAGTTCTATATCATCAACAAAGTCGTTCATTACTCTATAAATTTAATTAAAAACTAAAACGATTGTAACACAAAAACAAGATCGTAATTATGTGAAAATTAAGCCAGAAAAGGCTCGTCTTTTATGATGGTTGTGGTAACTGACAAGATAGACAATAATTTTGAAATAACTTCATCCAATGTTATAATTATCATGGAAGATACTTTTTAATTTTATTTTAATAAATACATCTATTGAAATAATTAGATCAGATGTAGAGATCGATCGACGCAACATGAATTTTAATTCTCGGTAATCTCATTTGAAATCTTTTCTTATTAGAAAATATCATCGAATGTTTTGTAATGTTTAGACGAAAATAAAGGTTTACTTTATAAAAGTGAAAGTTAAGCTCAACGCTCATTAGTCCAACACCTGCCGACCGTGCCTCACAAATGGCTTTTTTGCACTTAAAATATAATATAAATTTTGAAAAATTAAACAGTCTTACACAATCACACGTATTTTTTACTAGAAATACATTCATTTTATTATTTACATTAAAATAAGTTTACATTAATCAATAAGTATGCGTATCAATATGATTATTAATAATTTGGCATAAGTAATCTATTAAAATAAAGCTTTGGCCCAGCTAGATCAAGACCGAGATGCGTGGGACCAGCAGCCTTATTGTCTAACTTGAAGTCCATTACCAGTGAACTTCAAACCGATTACCAGTTGTAGACCCAGTCAGAATGTTGTCGGTATTGTATAGGGTATTTTCAACTGGTCTTCGGTTTCAGCTATTTACACAATACGAAAGTGACAATCGAAGTTCAGGCTAGGTTTGAAATGCCAAACTGAAGCCGATTACGATTACCAGTTGAGTTAGACAATAGAGCCGCAGGGGCCTTTGCCCAGCAGTGGGACATGAAGCTTACTGTAATTATAATAATAATCTACTAAAAACATCAACAGCTTCATTGAAGAAATGCATTAAAACAAAGTGCTGTTTTTTTTAATCATAAAATATGTTCATTCTTAGAATATATTTTTTTCTATTTATAAAGAACTAATCAACGGCGCAAAAATAATTAAAGATTTAGGCAAGTTTAATTTTATTTCCAACTAGTCTAAACAATTCACATTAGTTATTTTTGCCTATCAATTATAAATGGCACTAAGTACTATATATATATTTAATATACCAAAATTTGGACACTGATTATATAATATTTATTGTTTACAAGAGCACCTACATAGTATACTTATACAAACTTAATACAAATGACATATCTTTAGTTTTGTGCATAAAAATACAATACATAACATCGAGGCAATGCAGCCAGCGTCTTCCGCTTCCGACTGGTATTGATATGGATCAGTTGAGCTACCTGAAGTTTGTTTGCAACAGTCTGCAGTTAGCTCAATTGTAAATACTAGTTCTAATTTGGATATATAGTTATCATTTTGTTTATTCATAAAAGTTTTACCCTAAAAAATATACGACATTGACATTATAATACAATGACATTGAAATTAATTAAATCTTCAATACTTACATTGATTTTTTAATACAGAAATGGAAAAAAGGTGTGTGAAATGCGAACAACAAATAATTTCTCACATTCTGTCCTGAAAATTAGGGTTCTCCGGTTATTTTAACCTTAATATGCGCAGTTCTGTCAGAAATGGAATCCACGAAAATCATAAATAAAGAATGCCTAATTATAATTATGCCTAAACAGGGCTCGTATACCTTTCAGATATGACATATTAAACCCCTCTTAAGTATTTTTCGAATTAATAATATTGAGAAAACCTATCAGGGGTTCTAGATACGAAACAAACGATTTACTGGGGCCCATAGACGAGGTACTGAAACTCTAAGTAATTTAAACATAGTTTTAAAACTACATCGTCAGCAAACTGCGTCCATTAACAAAGGTGTTCTAGGGGGAGGGGATCGAGCTATATCATTCTAATTCTCGTTTACGAGGGAGTCGCAAAATTCCCAATAAATCCTCACGTAATTAATAGGTAGGTGGGTACTACCTACCTATTAATTACGTGAGGTTATCATTTCACAATTTTTTCAAAGAACAGTACAACCATTGTTTCGGGCTTACTTCAGGTTGGTATCGATCAGCTGATCTACCTCGGCAAATATCTCAACTGTTTTTTTACATACCAGCTGCAATATTCTTTACCAAGACAATTTAATGAATAATTGTTCGTGATCGAGAACAAAGGTGGATTATTTTAAAATGTCGATAGACAAATTAAATCATTAATTGCTCGTGGTCGACAATAAACGTGGATTATTTTCAAATGTCGATAGACAAATTAAATAATTAATTCTTCGTGATCGAGAACAAAGGTGGATATTTCCAAATGTCGATAGACAAACTAAATCATTAATTTTCGTGATCGACAACAAAGGTAGATTATTTTTAGTCGATAGACAAATTAAATCGTTAATTGTTCGTGATCGAGAACAAAGGTGGATTATTTTGGTCGATAGACAAATTAAATCATTAATTGTTCGTGATCGAGAACAAAGGTGGTTATATCCAAATGTCGATAGACAAATTAAATCATTGATTGTTCGTGATCGAGAACAAAGGTGGATATTTCCAAATATAGATAGACAAATTAAATCATTGATTGTTCGTGATCGAGAACAAAGGTGGATTATTTTAGTCGATAGACAAATTAAATCATTAATTGCTCGTGGTCGACAACAAATGTGGATTATTTTCAAATGTCGATAAAATCTATCTATAACTGCAAGAAGGTACCTCCTCAGAAGTCGTCAAGGCAGAAGTCCAGATGGTCTTCCATAACGCGGTACTGATCGGTCGTGTAGGACATGCACTTTGGGCATCTGAAGATCTGAAAATAGAACAATTTAAGAAAATTAAAAGGTGCAAAAAGAACAGTGAAGGAACATAGGAGAGATGCAATGGACAATAGTTTTAGTAGAGCACACTATAGACACAATTCATTAATTTGTCAACAACAGCAAAAAAGGGGTTCAAAGATATTGGCTTAGTCAACCGTCCGCCATTTTGATATTTTTTTTAAAATAGCGGCGCACAATAATTCCCACATACATAGGTACATATATGGAGACAATTAAATAAACAAAAAAGCTAAGGTCACCATATTCAGAATTCAATATAAGTGTCAGGTTACAAAGTTATTTGTAAAAGAATAATGGTAATTAACTTAAAAGTCACTTGTTAAATATTTCTTACGCACAATATATTCTTCTGAATTAGTTTCCAAGTTAAAGAAGTTTTAGTACTATAGTGATCATATATTTTTTGTTTGTATAAATATTGCTTATCAATCTTAGTAAATTTTATCGTGCGCCTCTATTTTAAAAAACAAAATGGCGGCAGGGCACTAAGCCATGCTTCGAACAAAAATCTTCGAACTTGAGCCCTCGATTTTGAGACCGTAATCAAGCCAAACTTATTAACGCATTCACAGCCCAGCCTTGCTTTTTGGGTCATGTAAAGAACATTTAAGGTGAAAATTTATAGACAGATAAGGATTTTTATTTGCTTCGGGATCCTATACTAGCTCGGGTATTTCACAGAAATTGAACTTTTCATGCGGATCCTTAACTTTTTTGAAAATATTCTATAATATTTGTTCATCAGGGAACACTTTGGATTCTAATGGTAAAAGATTTTTCAAATCGGTCCAGTAGTTTCGGAGCCTATTCTATTCAAACAAACAATTAAATCTTCTTTATAATATTAGTATAGATATAGACAATTAGTCTAATATCACTCATACCAAAAACGCAGTTTACTCACATAAAAAGCAAAACCGATTAACACATTTCATTAAATACATTAACAGTCATGCAGTTTAGATTGATACTCAAAGAATATTAGATTCTGAGTTATTTTAAAACAACACAAAACAATAATCTCACCCGTTTGTGTGCTTGCATAATTCTAGTTTTTGATTTAAAAACAATTTACGTAACTATAAATATATAATTTATTTCGTATAAAAATAAAAGAAAATGCCGTAAATGCAAACTGAGCTATGTAGATTATATTAAAGTGTACATGTATCGCAGTAGTTTCAATTAATATTTTGTTTTTATTGCGGAAGGTACCATAAAAGCTTGAGGTACAGAAATTCCAAAATGGCCATGTTTTTGATGGCAATACTTAATGAGTCATATGTTTTGATTCGAAAGCATATAGCAACAGAAACAAGTTGATATACTATATCAAGTTAAGTTTTCTTGAAGAAAATTGTACAAATTAATAACATAAAAATACTATATCTTTTATGGTAACACAAAGACAGACCCCCTTTTAGGAAACTAAAGAAGAATAGAAGAATTCTAGTGTAAAAAAATAGTGTAACCGATTCCTATAATTTTCCAATACGTTTAGTTACTGCTATTAGGTATACAATGGTCTAAATGCTGCTGCAGTAGAACCAGCGACTTGTAAGGCTTGTCGCACACGGGGCAGTCGAACCGCAGCGGCGGCGGCGACGGCTCTTTAGGCTCCTTTACCTTGGCGTTGGAAATACTGTTAGTTACAGTAGAGGTGGTTGATGACTCAGTGGTGGTTGTCAAATGAGTCATTGGTAGAGTTTTTTGTTCGTCCACATGTAGGGTGAAGGTCCCCACATATTCGTGATAATTTATCACGAATTATTACATTTATATTTATCAGTGATCATCATCATCACCAGCCTATAATAGTCCACTGCTGGACATAGGCCTCCCCTAATGAGCGCCATAAATGGCATTATCATTTGATACCACGCTGGGCATGCGGGTTGGGGATCGCAGTTCGGTGGAATTGTTCTGCAGAAGGCGCTGCTGCCCGCCCCCCGGTGTGTTTCCCTTAGTCGCCTCTTACGACACCCACGGGAAGAGATGGGGTGGTGAAATTCTATGCCGGCACCACACGGCCCTCATCAGTGATAAATCCCGTATCAGTGATAAATGATAATAAATAATGCCAGACAATCCACACAGCATCATCAAGCTAAGCAGAGGTTGTGTTTTGGGCACTAGATGACTATACATAATAAAATATGAATACATATATAGATATTTTTTATTATACATAGAAAACGAACAGAAGGCCCTGAACAAATATCTGCAGATCGTACAAATATTTGTCCCGAGGCGGGAATCGAACCCGCAAACTCCTACGTCGCAGGCGGACCTTCGCTCACCGCGCCACAGAGGTCGTCAATGATAAGATGATAATTTGATAGTAGGTAAGTATGGGAGCAAATAAGAACAACCCGAGTCCGTGTCGCTACGAGAACTAATTAATTAACTGAAACGTATGCTAGGTAGACACATGATGCGCGCGGCTCATGAGAACCGCCGCGTTAGCAAAATGTACTTGACTGCACACATGCTTTGACGGATACAATTGCATGGGGTAGGCTTATTCTTAAATCCGTTTCATAAATCGGCCATGTGTTGTGATATGTCAACTTATCAAACCAAGTTAAACCTTTAGTAAAACATTTGTATATACCTAACTGATAGACGTCCGTTTGACCGTGATCTCACCTGATGGAAAGTGAAGATGTGACCGACCGACAGAGGTCTAGAAGACACCTATTGTAGTTTTGTTTTTACTCTAGTATATCAACTTAAGTGAATCAATTAATATTTGGTTCTCTTCACTTTACTTTTTACCTACTTTAATTTGAAATATATCTCTTGTCTAAATATCTGGTTGGGGGTAGAGAAATAAATATTATTGATTCTCATTCGTTTTACATATAATAATAACAATCAATGTAATATATTGTATTATGTTTATCAGTTATCTAGTACCCATAACACAAGCTTTGTGTAGCTTGGGGCTAAACGATGCTGTGTGGATTGTTCCGCATTATTTATTTATTCCGTTCTCACGATGAGATGATTTCACGCTCCGTATTTGAAACGAATTATTTTAATTTATTATTAAATAATTATTTCGTTTTCTTCTGCACTAAAAATTCCAGCAAGATCAATTTATCTTTCCATGTAAAATCAAAACAATACTCCTCGTTTACTTCTGTACCCAAAATTCGAGCAATTATCTATGCATGACAAAATCAAAATCAAAGTAAATCACTTTTATATTATTTTATATTTACTTAAGACCTTACAGGACTCTTGGACACATCAAAACACAAATTACATAAATGTAATACTGGGAAATAAAGTGATCTACTTGATTAATTGTTCACCTCAATATTTTAAAGGTAAAGTAAAGAAGCGAACAAGAAACATGTGACACCCCGAACTGTAGAGTATTTTTTTTTTATTTCTATCTATCGATCGTCAGTGTATATTCTCACCTGAGTCTTGTCTCTCGCGTGTCCGGGGCCCGAGGGGGCAGGGGGCGGCGGGACCGGCTTCGAGACCGCGTTGCGGTGTACGATAGGGTTCAAACGACGGACCTCTTCCAACTGTGGAGTAAACATTTATTTAATAGGTTCGAGAAAAAGTTACGTCAACTCGAAGACTAACAACCTAACAAGGTAAAGTTTTCTTGATCTTTACCTTAAAATCATAGAATTAAACAAAGAATCAAAGTGATCATGAGAGAATCAAAGTCACCACTTTATTTCTCAGTATTATTTATGTAATTTGTTTTTTTGTGACATTACCCCTTTAACACCAACCCCTGAAACACTTAAGAGTGTACCTTATGTAATTTTATAGTTAGAAATCGTTATTTATCTCAGAATCTGTGAAAGCTACCACCTTCATATTTAGGTAAATGATAATTCGAACTTTTATCTTGGATTCCGTCTTTTCAAAAACACGATTGGTGAAAATTTTCTCGATACTTTTATTTTTTGAAAAATACATGTTTTGCACACATTTTGCTATTTATCTCAGGAACCACCTCATTTTTTTGTTGGATTTTTGTTTTGTCAAGAAACGTAGTAGAATTTCTTCGTTTTCGTCTTTTTAATTTTTCGATTAGTTGTGTAAATAACTTGTAATTAGGCATAACAGTTTTGGAAATATAAAATACGGAGCACGTCTATCGCTCTGTGCTTCTCACTCATACGAAAATCATATCTTGTCATTCTGCTCGAAATTTGAATTTTGGCTGAGGTATGGCACGCTCTTAAAATGTCCGACCTCTATGACTCGGTGGGCGCAGGTCCGCTTGGACAGATTTGCGGTTTTCAGTCATGGGCAGGGAAAGAAATGCGCAAGTCACGGGTCACGGCAAATTAAACCTAGGGTGGTGCTTTTCTTCTCTTACTCTTTCCGTGGGTGTCGTAAGAGGCGACTAAGGGAGACACAGCGGGGGGCGGGCAGCAGCGCCCTCTGTAGATTTACCCCACTGAACGGCGATCCCCAACCCGCATGCCCAGCGTGGGGATTATGGGCAATAACTCCCAAATGATAAATATTGCCATCTATGGCAATCATCAGGGGAGGCCTTTGTCCTGCAGTGGACTATCATAGGCTGATGTTGTTGGTGCTTTTAGAGTATATTTTATGACGTGTCTGTCCTGTAAAACAAAAATCATAGTGCTTTATTTCCTTTAGACCAAAGAAAATAATGCACTATGTTTTTTTTACGCTGGCACTGGCACTTAGTATCGACCACGTCGAACGCGAGCTCCGCCCGTGTACCAGATAGACAATGTGAGTAATAATAACCTGTTGGGTAAGTTCGTCGCAGCGGCGGCGCGCCTGCCTCAGTTCCGTCTGCAAGACGTCTTTCTCGCAGGCCATTTGTTCGCGGGACTCGCGCTCCGCCTCGAAGTCACTCCTGGACATATTTATAATATTACTAGCGGCCCGCCCCGGCTTCGCACGGGTATTAAACAAACATTTCAGAAATTATACACACTAACACGATGATTCACAGTTTTCATGCGGATCCCTTACTTTTTTTAACAGCATTGGGATTTTTGACATTGACTCGACACTCCATAACTGACACTGGCCGTAGAGAAAAAGCAAGCACCGTGCGCTATATGTATATTCAACCTTTTTTTCTATTATGACGCGCATGACGCGCCATAATAGAAAGAGGCTAAATATACAGCGCACGGTTCAATTATTGAATTTTTCATGCGGATCCCTAACTTTTTTGAAAATATTATATAGCCTATGTTCATCACGGAAAATTCAGGATTCTAATGGTGAAAGAATTTTTTCAAATCGGTCCAGTAGTTTCGGAGCCTATTCAATTCAAACAAACAAACAAACAAACAATCAAATCTTTCCTCTTTATAATATTAGTATAGATGACCACCGGTAACTTCAAGTTCTACAGAAACACACATAAAACACTAAACAACTCAACGTTCAAAATAGTGATCAGTTATTTTTAGCTAAAATTTTATTAAACCTTTATTTAAGAGCTTAATTTCACTGCGAGTATGTCGCTCTAACTAATTAACTGGAAATAAAACAAAAACATATTATCATATTAAGGCCCATACCCCACCTAAAGTGGCGCCGCCACCTTATTTATCTTATTATTCCGTTTAACAAAGGAATTTTCAAAAATCCATCGTCCAGTTTGTGATACCTATCATAAGCTTTTTTTTAATGCCTCTGTAATAGTTTTATTCTATTTAGTTTAGGAAGAGATACGAAAATAGATTTTGGTGGCCACCAAGGGCAACTTCGTATCTCTTCCTAAACTAAATGTATGCGCCTTAAGAAAAAACATAACAGATTAAATTTAATAGTGCTAAATTATAGAAATAACAAAGAACATTAAGTTCAGCTCCGATTAACACTGGCAACTACAAGTTCTACTGATGCAGATTATTACAAAAACACTAAACAAGGAACTTTCCACTTCAGTCCACAAACCAAAGGGAAACGCACCAGAACGCTCGTCGTTCACCTTCATTATCGGATCACGTTAGTCCACAGCTGGACATAAGCCTCCCCTGATTTTTGTCGTCTTAGTAATGGTGCATGATTACCAGGGATCGGAATTGCCTGACCTAAAGTCCCACACCAACACAGAGTTGATAATACCTACTCTACAATCCCGACATGATGATTTTTATTTTATTTTATTTTATTTATTAGTTCACAAAACAGAGTAATATCCTTAAAAAAATACAGTAGTTAGATTATAGTTACAAACTAGATTTTACCCAAATATGCAAACATAACAAGTGTAAAAAAATGTTGCAAGCTAAAAATTTACCGAAAAAACACGAAATTAAATAGATTTAACTTAAAAATTTTAAATTTAAAGACAAATTACGAGACTTGTACTACAAGAACAAATAAAAGTTAAATTAAAAGAAAAAAGATTATTTAAAATTGTTGTGGAATACCAAATAGCAAACTGATCACGCACTGTTTAAATTTATATGTATTGGAATCGAAAATGTCCAGGGCATTGTCAATGGAAGCCAATTCGTTATAAAGACGACACGCTCTAAATAATGGGGCATTGTACGATGTGTTATTTTTTAACGTGCTAAGTGAAAATATGGTGGGGTTCCGGGATCTATAGTACGTGTTAAAGCAGAGAGTAGATAAGAGCATGGGGCAATCAACGACGGAGTGAAGAATTTTGTGAAGGTAAATCAGATCAGCAACTTTTCTACGGACAGACAGAGCAGTGACTATGATTACAATATATAGTAGACCTGTAGATCTCCAGCTGCGCCTTGAGATGGTCCGCGTCGTCGCGCGCGGCTCGCAGCCGGCTCATCTCCGCCTGCATCGCCTGCAACTCTTGCCCGCGAGCCGTTAGAGCAGCCGTTAGCGAGTTGATGTTGCCGTGGGGTTTCTGATCATGGAATACAATAGAATAGAATATTTTTATTTGCAAATCATACAAAAACATGCATATGAAAGTAAAAATAAAAGATTCATAAAATCAAAAAGGGTTTCCATACATCCAGAAAGTTCGCTTGACAAAATTATATTCTATTCTTTTGGCTTATAAAATAAGCACTTAGGCAAGTTAAATTTCATATGATAAATTATTATGAAATAAAAAAAAGAAAAAATAATAGTAAAAGAAATAATTACTGATTTTCTTTTCACTTTGATGTTTTGTCCACAAGTGGAAGAAGTGGTAAAGAAATCTAGTACACTAAATCACTTCTAACACAACTTTTATTTTGCCTACTTAAATGTCAGTTGAATTTAATTTTGATACATTTTAATATTTGTATATTAACATTTATAGAAAGACTAATTGGCTTACCTCCTGTGAGTTCTTAGCCACTTCTTCTTTGTAATCCTTGAAGATACCCTCGAATATCGTCAAAGTACCGCGCACTTGCCCACTGAAACAACAACCACAAATAAAAACTATTATTTAGTGTTTTATTGTGTGCTATGTCACCTATGATAGGACGCTATGAAATTTATGATAGAAAGCTATGACACCTATGATAGGACGTTACAACATCTGTGATAGGACGCTATCACACCTATGATAGGACGCTACAACACCTGTGATAGGACGCTATGACACCTATCACAGAACGCTATGTCACCAAGCAATGATAGGACGCTATGTCATTTATGATAGGACGCTATCACTCCTATGACAGGACGCTACAACACCTGTGATAGGACGCTATTCGGCCTGTATCAACAGTGGACTTACAGGCTGGTGATGGCACTACTTACATATTAGTGAGGGCTGCGCACTGCTGCACCTCCAGCTGATGCTTGACAGTCTCCAACCCCTGGCGGAAGTGCGCCTCGGAGCGCCGGCCCAGGCGGCTGTCGTACAGGTCTAGGATGACGCTCATAGTCTTCAATAGGCTGTCTGAAAGGCTGGAGAAATGCGAGAGTTTTTAACTGGCTATTCGTTACGATTCAGTCTATAAATAAATAATGCTGGACAATCCACTGTGCGATACGGGGCTAGATGATACTGTGTGGATTCTCCGGCATTTTTTATTTATTATTTTATATTTATTTATTTATAGTCGACAGTAATAAGATTACTTAGCTCTTCTCTGGATCTCAACACTTTAGAAAGTCGACATAATTAGTTTTTACTATTATTTTTATTAAAGTTCTTGATCTTTCTTTCTTTCAGCTCAGTAATATATCAACTCGACATACCCATGTGTGAGCTTATTCAGCAGTTCCGCGAGATGTTTCAGAGCGCGGTCGTACAGTTTCACATTAGCCGCCAGGCTCGAGCCGTCACTCGGAGACGTGGGCGTCGAGCTGATGGACAGACGCACTGGCTGGAACAACTGCACGAAACAACATGTTATAATAGAGGTACATCTATACTAATATTATAAAGAGGAAAGATTTGATTGTTTGTTTGTTTGTATGTTTGTTTGTTTGTTTGTTTGTTTGAATTGAATAGGCTCCGAAACTACTGGACCGAGTTAAGTAATTCTTTCACCATTAGAATCCTTAATTTTCCGCGATGAACATAGGCTATATAATATTTTCAAAAAAGTTAAGGATCCGCATGAAAAATTCAATAATTGAACCGTGGGCTGTATATTCAACCTCTTTTTCTATTATGGCGCGTCAGAATAGAAAAAGAGGTTGTATAGCGCACGGTGCTTGCTTTTTCTCTACGGCCAGTGTCAGTTTTGGAATGTCGAGTCAATGTCAAAAACCCCAATGCTGTTAAAAAAAAGTAAAGATCCGTATGAAAACTGTGAAACCCATCGTTTTAGTGTGTATAATTTCTGAAATTCTTGTTTAATACCCGTGCGAAGCCGGGGCGGACCGCTAGTTAGATAAAGATAAAGATAAAGATAAAGAAAACTTTATTTGTAGCAACAAGAGGTAGGTATACAATTTTTCTTATTCTAATAATCTTAAGATAAAGAGCTACAAAATGGCGTCCGACTCAGCATTATGTTGTGAAACCTAGCCGTAAGGTAAAGGAATCACAACGCTGATCTTCCGTCGAAACCAACTGACGCGTCACGTACACCAACAATTATCTAATAAGTAGGTACATATATCAATAAGCTATAACTAATGTGAAAAAGATAACAAGCACATAGAGTCTAATAAATATTTATGACAAAAAACTAGTTTTAAGCAACAGATTTGTCTGTAGTGGGCATATTTTTTTTTTGTTGTCTCATTGCTTTTTAGGGTCTAGTAAAAAAAATATGATTTTTTTTTGTATTATTTATATATTAGTTACTAATATTTATTCACTTACGCGATCTGAACACATAATTATTGTATTCAGCTATTTGTTTTTCATAATAATTTATCTACCATATTATTATATTGAAAAAATGAGTGAATTTTATCGGTAGATAATATTTAAATAAAATAGGATAAGGATTTTCAAATAAAAACCAAGTCATGCGTTTCACAATGAAAAAAAAAAAATACGGTAAATGGTTATTTTTTTAAAAGAAAACCTATATAACGGGTTTATACAGGATATTAAAAGCTGGTTCAGAAATTTCTGACTCTTGAAATAGGGTCTTAGCTGATTTCGTGAAGATTTTTTTACCCTAAAGTCCACGCAAATGAAATTGCGAGCGGGACAGCTAGTTTTACATAAACTAACAACTTAGGTGAGGTTTAAAGGTTTTCCACTACTGCGTTAGCCTCTTCTCTTATTAAATCAAGCGTTAAATCCATATCTGAATCAGATCAACTCATTGTAATACAAACAAAACCCTACAACACCAGAAAACAAAATGAAGATTGAATTGCCGCATTGCCACTTTTTTTTCTTAACCATAAGCCAATATTTTTCACAATCATCATCACATCAGTATAATAGAAATGTCATAACTGTCAGTTGAAAACTATTCTCCCTAGGGTTGAAAAGTATCACTTTCGACCCGCTCTTCAGGCAACTTCAGACCTACTTTCTAAGTAAGAGTAATGAAAAGTACTTACAGTAGTAGTAGCTTGTCTCAACCGCATATGCATTTCTTCTATTTGGTCTTTATGTATCATTGTGACATCATTCATTGTGCATTTGTAGTCGGCTAATTCCATCTGAAACATTAAATAAAACTTTTCATACGAAACTTCTTTTTACATAGTGGTGGAAACATCATCAACACCGACCGTGACTTATATTTATTGGCCTCGTAGAGAAAAAGTATAAGAATATAATTTGGGCAGAGCTTGTTTAAAAATTGATCTCAATTATTATTATATTATTATTGATTTAGAAATTGATTGGTTTGACGTATTATAGCTCCGGCTACTTATAGCTCCGGCTACTTATAGCTCCGGCTACTTATAGCTCCGGCTACTTATAGCTCCGGATACTTATGGCTCCGGGAACGGATGAATTTCCTAAACAAATGTAGTATTAAAATGATATGTAATTTGAGAAGATTTTCACCATGGTGTGCTATTGTTTGAATTAGAATAATATTTATCTAGGTTCGTGCCACAAATTTTTAAATACTTTTCTGAATTAATATTAAACCGAATTGTATTTTTACAACACAAAATACATGTTTTCTTAGGATATGTGATAAGTATTTTGAAAAATCTTGTGTCAGGAACCTAGATAAATACAATTTTAATACAATAAATGTCAATCAGATCATGATTTAAATATACTCAAATTACAAATCATTTTAGTATCAACATCAAGATCAACAGCCTATGATAGTCCACTGCTGGACATAGGCCTCCCCTAATGAGCACCATAGAATGCATTACTCATCATTTGGGGGTTCCCATAATCCCCACGCTGGGCATGCGGGTTGGGGATCGCAGTTTGGTGGAGTTGTTCTGCAGAGGGTGCTGCTGCCCGCCCCCCGGTGTTTTCCCTTAGTCGCCTCTTACGACACCCACGGGAAGAGTTGGGGTGGTGAAATTCTATGCCGGCACCACACGGCTCGGTATTACGTCTGTATAAATTTGGGAAATTAATCCGTGTCGCCGCCGCGTTTTTACTTGTAACCATGCTGTTTTTTGTTATTTATATAAGTTTTATGATATAAATGATACCGAACTAACCTAAAATGTTTTTAGAACCAAGTTTAGTAATTACCTTTAGATTTTCCGCCTTCAATAATTCCAGTTTAGCAGTCTTCAGTTGCTCGAGGTAGTGGGCTATCCTCTCCTCCATCTTCCTGATGTCGGCGTCGCGTTTCGCGAGCTCCTCTTGCGGCGACTCGCCCATCTGTGGACAAGTGTTACTTTATAAATGTACACATTTGTAGCGTTTATATACATGACTATGGGTACGCCCTGGCTTTGCGCGGGTAATTATTTACAATTTTTAATGTAGATACCCAACACCAAAGAAATATTTTAATATCTTTTTTTTTATTTAATTTATTTTCTAAAGCCCTCATTGACTCTATGACATTTTTTTTCTATGACACTCCACCCACATTGACGTCACGGCATGTGTCACTTACCACTTCCAGTTTCTTCTGCAAGTCTTCAATGATAAAGTTTCGTTCTCGCATCTCCTTTTCATGCTCCGTTACTTTGGTAGACAGCTGCAACTGGATATTATCATACATTTTATATATAAACAATAAATAATGCTGACAATGTTATAAAAAAACAAGTACGACAAGTGCGAGTGTAACTCGCGCGCCGAGGGTTTTGAACTTTTGTCGTTTAGGTAGGTACGTATATTGACTACCTGTTAGCGCGGTGGGCTTACAACGCAGGAGGTTGCGGTTTGATTCCCGCCTCGGGACTAATATTTGTAAGATCTGCAGATTATTTGTTCGTGTTCTAGTCCTTTTCTACGTACACAAAAATAAATCATCTAATGTGATACTTATATATACTTTATTAAGTATAACAGATATCGTAGTAGTACGAATTACACAAGCTTGCTTCGCTTGTCGCTAAATGATGTTGTGTGGATTATCCAGGATACATTACTCTTCTCATATTTTTTTGGAGCACGGTGGAATTCATGAATTTAATAATCTTATTATCTAAATATTCTTCGAGCGCAGTGGAATACATTGAGTATGGAATTAGAAATTTTGATAACAACGGTTTTGTGGCGCTGTGGAACCCTACTATTACAGTTACTACAGAGATTAGTGGGTAGGTAAGTGGGTTGGTACCTACAATTATTTTTTCGACTTTTTTCTACGTATTTCACTAAGTATGAAACTTAGACGATTTTTAAAACCTGTTTTGAATTGTCGAAATCCATACCTTTGATTTGATATTGCTCTCAATGAAATAGCCCCCATTGTATGAAAATTAGTTTTTTGACCATATTTCGAAAAGTATTGTTTTTACAGACTTCTCTATATTTTTCCTGTAAAATATAGACCTATATCTACAAACGCTTAGTACATTTTATATAGATCACTCTGCTATCTTCGGAGATAGAGGGGGGGGAACGGTCAAATTTTCGACCTTTTTCAAAATATTTCGAAAAGTATAAAACCTATCGAAATTTCAAAAACTGCATTAAAATGTACAAACTGATACCTTTCATTTGATACCCAACTCGGTGTTCCACCAAAATTTGTATGGAAAATCTTCATTTTGATTTTTCATTTATTTTCATTTATTTTTCTATAAATATGTGCGGGCGCACAAAATGTATTATTATTTCAAATTTCAAGTCAATAGCTGCAGTAGTTTCTGAGATATTAAGGATTCAAAACACAAAACAGACCCAAAGCGATTTCATAAGGGTTTTGCAACCGATGGCAAAACCCTAAAAATAAAAAAATAAATAAAAATCTTTTATTTTGGATTTCATTGATCCATAATTTGCTTAAACTTAACATAAAATTACAATTAAAATCAGTTTTAAATCAAATACATAATATTTAAAACAATGCAACAAAAACAACTTAAATTATTTAACTAAATTACATTACAGATTAAATTAAATAGTTGAATTAAATTAAATTACACAATAAAATTAGATTAGATCAATAAATTAAATTAAGTATAATCAATAGTATTACAATTCAAATAACTTTTTTTACAAATTTTTGCCATATTGGCGAAGCAATCCTTCCGGTTACTGTTTTTAGGATGCTATTGGGGCTATCCCGCACTCTGCGCATCAAAGATGCCGTCTTTTTCCGGAGGATAGCTGCTGTTATGGGTAGGCACTAGATGACTGATATACATAATAAAATATTATTTATTGCATAATATTTAGATATTTCTAATCCTGAAAATGGGATAAAAACGGTTATTCAAGTTTGAGATAGGCTAAGTAGAATGTTTGAAGTCCATCGTGTCATTATCATTCACTATGAAAAAAATACAGTAATGGTTATTTTTTAAAGAAAACCCTTATAACGGGATTACGGGATACATGATATTTAAAGCGGGTTTCAGGAATCTTCGACTTAAAATAGGGTATTAGCTGATTTCGTCAAGATTTTTTACCCTAAAGTCCATACAAATGAAATTGCGAGAGGGTCAGCTAGTTATACATAGAAAACAACAAAAAAACCCTGAACAAATACCTGCAGATCGTACAAATATTTTTCCTAAGGCGGGAATCGAACCCGCAACCTCTTGTGTCGCAGGCGGGCCTTCGCCCACCGCGCCATAGAAGTCGTCGATTTGTGTAATCACAAGTTTTATTCAATCATTTTCATAAATTATAACTACACAATCAATTGTCTTTTTGAGAATAAATACCTTTAAATATAAACATAAAATAACTTACTTCAACCTGTTTGAGTTTATCTTTCAAATCGTCTCGTTCCTTGGAGGTCGCGTCCACAATGTGCTCCAAGGATTCCTTCTGCCACGTCAGCTTCTCGTTGTCTGTGATCACCTTTACAACAACCAGTAACTTTGTTATTTACTACGTCCTTATGTGTTCCCTATGTGTCTTTTTATTATTATTTTTTTATTACTATGTCCTTACCAATGGCTTCGCACGAGTATTAAACAAAAATTGAATTTTTCATGCGGATCCCTAACTTTTTTGAAAACATTCTATAGCCTATGTTCATGAGGGAATATTTAGGATTCTAACGGTGAAAGAATTATTCGCTCCAGTAGTTTCGGAGCCTGTTCAATTCAAAAAACAACCAAATCTTATCCTTTATAATATAAGTATAGACTTACAATACTTAACTGTTACCCTCTAGCTAGAAATAAAATGAAAAAATGCTCCATGATTATTCTTCATACAAAAGAGTTTTCTAAATTGATCCATAATTTACGGAGAAAATCAGAACATTTGCACACATGGGTCACAAAGGTCTTGATTATTAAATAGGTACATGTATTGCCATAGGACGTACACATTAGTTTACCTGTTTACCAGTTTACATATACCTCAGCCCTCTATGTGGAATTTTTGTAAACAAACCATCCATACTTAACCTAGAATTCACTGTTGCCGCGTCTTTTTATACGTAATTTATATACATTTCGATTTGAGATCCATCCTTCAGTAAATATTTCTTACAATCATATCTAAAACTCAACGCAAAGCAATTGAGTTTTAGTTATTTGTCTGATGGTTTGTTTACACACATTCTACAGGTGGGCGAATTCGACGAACATATTTTGATTTGCTTTGGTACATATTGTGCTGGTAAATAAGGTAGAAATTCACCTGACGCCGTTGCTTCTCGACCAGCTCAAGCTGAGCTGTCAGTTTATCCACCGTATCATCATCTGGTGACGTCACGAACTCCAGCGCAGACGACGGTCCCGACTTAGCTACAACAGGGTCCGGTTTAAGTTCCCCAGTCTCCCCGTTCACAAGGGACGGGAGCGAGTCGGCTAGCTGGGCCATGTCTTGCTTCAGCTTCTTGTTCTCTTGGCGGAGCTGAAAGAATTGGAGTAGAGTTAAATAAAAATCCACATAGCATCATCTAGTCCAAAGCTAAGCAGAGCTTGTGCTATGGATACTAGATGACTGATATACATATTACAACATTACTATATATTATAGATATTTTTACTATAAGGTACATAGAAAACACATAACAGTTTTTTAGGGTTTTCATTAAATGCCTTTGTTGATATCAAATATCATAGAGTCTAGAATCCATCACAGCTTTGCACTGCGCGAGAATTAAATACCTATTGCAACCAATAACCAATTATAGTACTGAACTCTCGATAATAGCTAACTGTCCACACATGGACATATTTCATGATGAATGGAAGCACTTGATTAGTGAATGCATGCAATTTCGCGAGATTGATGATTAGAGATCGGATATTCTGATGCATATTTACCTAAAGTTAATATTTGGCTATCAACGTATGGAAGCGGCTTGTTAGGATACTTTAATTAAAAATAAAATCCCACGATTCCGCGATTGCATAGTTAAATAATAATCGGATATATACAGGGTGCCATGTTATTTGTACTTAGCCGAAAGAGGGTGATTCTGGGCCCCGGGGGTCAATTGTGAAAAATCTCATTATCATTTTATGAAAAAAATAAAAGATTTTTCCTATTCTAGTTCTTTAACACGCACTCTTGCAATATTCGTTATAGAATAATAAGTTTTGTAAAATCGTTAATCAATGCGATGTACTTAAAATCTCGAAACTGAAAAAAAAACGGTAATATTTGGCTAAAATTAGGTACTAACATTAAAAAACATTTTTTTTGTGCAAATTTACTATTTATATTAAAAGTTTTTGGATTTAAAAGAAAACAAAACAACACGTTTTTGAATAAATAAAGTACACACAACTTTTTACAAAAGTTGCCAAAGTTCTTTCCATAATAGCCAGCCTCTCATCTTTAGGTAAATATGCATTAGAATATCCGATCTCTATTGATGATATATGTGACGGATGATATGTGTGATTTGACATTTTTTATTGTACTTATTATGGTCGAATGCGTATTTTTTTTTTTATTTGATGTCTTTATTGCTTATTGATAACATCGCCCATTTAAATATAATATATAATCATTTAAATATACATTTCAATTTTTAATTCTATATTTTAAATTGAATTTATTGAATTATTATTTTAAATGACTTGATCCAGATTTTATTGAGACTTTCATGCGATATTTGTTTTTTTTTATTTTAATTAGTTAGTGTAAGCGGTGGTATGACCGTTCTAATTAAATAAATAAATTGAAATAGTAACTACCTTCTCAATAAGCGCCTTCGTCTCCTCAAACTTCTCTCGATGCTGCATCGTAGTCTGCAGCATGTCATCTTGACAAGACGCTATTAGCAGGAACTGTTCTTTCAGCGAGTCGTTGTTCTGTTTGAGCGTATCTTTCAGTATCACGTTCTCGTCAAGAATCTCTCCGAAGCGTTTTTGGAGTTCTTCCGTAGATTTGTCTTCGGTTATTATTGTGCTGGCTGCCATCATGCTTGCTGGGGATGGCTGGAGACAATATGATTTATTAGTTCGTTAAGCAAATAATTGGCGGGGAAAATGCTTTAAACTTGAAGACGTAACGTAAATCTGATATCAGATGGGTAGGTAAGTAGGTACACAAATATGATTGATTATGTATTAGGAAGAATAAGATGTTGAAAAAAATCCATTGATCGTTTAGAGCTTCTGTCCTTTAAAGACGATTGTGCGACGATACCATTGTCTTAAAAACGATTGGTTACCAGTAGAATTAGGCCCAGAATAATGGTAATCGTATCATTGTAACTAGAGTAGAAAAACTATTTATTTTCAAACAAATAAATAGATTTTATAGCTGTAATCAGTAGTATAACAATGAGGTTCAACAATCTAATAAAAAACATAGTTGTAATTATTTATCTTACATTGCAAGTTCCGTTAGTGTTGATTGTGATGATAAACTGGAATCCTTTATTCATATAATTTCAACACATTGTAATGCTGAGTGTCGCATAATGTTACGTAGTGTTTTTTTTTTTTTTTTTGCTTACCTACCTGATAATAAATAACTAGGTATACAGGGTGGTTTCTTTTAAAAGGGCGGTGATGGCCTAGTCAAGTTAGAGAAAAGAAAAGTGAATGGAGTCATGCCCTTGATTTGTATGGAAACAATGACTGCATAATATTATTTTTTTGCCGTAAATATAAGTAATTGACTTCATTAAACCAATAGATTCAGTTGCTGATAAAGATCAGGCTTTGCAAAGAAATGTATTATTATTATTACTTATGTGTTATGGGTAACTGATACATAATAATATATGAGTATGTAGATGGATATTTTTTTTATTATTTATTACGAAATATAAATAAAGAAGCAATAATTCATAATTGTATTATTACTTCGGCTTCAGAGTTCAAAAAACCACACTGTATACTAAAACCAACTACTAAGAGATCAAAAACTGTGATCACAATCCGCCTGTCAAGCACCCCCCTATAAGGGGGTGGCGTTCAGACATATTACAAGTCTCTCTATTGCCTGTCCACTGTATTGTGCTTCTTGCATCCGTCTAAGTACGATCATAATTATACAACGTTAGATGATTTGGTCAAACATCATCCATCAAACATCAAAAATACAATTGCATACATCCATACCTACTAATCTTAAAGGAGGATACAGGTGACTGGGCCCACTACAAAAGTGGGACCGCGGTCCCAGTTACCTGATTAGTTTTTTCTTGTTTATTTCGTTGGGCGAGTGGGACCACTCGTAATTTTAACCACAAATCTATTGTTTTAAGTACACTTGGCATTATGTCTAAAGGTGCGAAACCGCCGATATGGGCTAGTTCAAATGGAACTATAAAATCTTAGATTACAACTGTGGATAGTGATATCTATGTATATTCGATAATTTCGTAAACTCTAAAGCATAACATACATATCAGCACAAATGTTGTGCTACAAGAACATCCACATTATTTGGGTTATCTGCAATATTGTGCAAAAATAAGAAATAGTGTGTTATTTTTTTTTTTTGTAATTAATTGAAAATCAACTTGTCAAGAACATAAGAATGTGAATGAATTCAATAGCAATCAGTCACAAATAATCGCTGAGCAACAATAAATTTAAATACCTAATTGCCTTGAACAAAACAATAACTTCCATAATAAGATATACTTACAAAATAAGCTTTAGACAGGCAACATTTGAAACTAGGTTTAAATTATAGTCAAATAAGCAGTGTTTATTGATTTATTTTCACATAAATTTTTGAGCACAAGTAGAAGAAGTTTTAAAGAAACCACTTACACATAATGCCACAAAGGTCTAAGCCTATCCCTAAATTGCTGAATGTTCAATGTTCTGGAAATTTCATCATGTCCATATGATATATTAAATTCTATTGCTGACTGTACCTAAGGCTAAACAGCTGTTGAACAGTGATTCAACAACTTTATCACTGAATCCCAACCAAATCAATACGATAGATGATAGATAAGAAATGACTCAGTAAATGAAAGTAAACTCGATGTGTGTATTTTTTGTATGTAAAATATAAACTTGACCTTAAAGTTATGTTATCAGATGTTGGTGTTTACTCATTTTTTACACAAGTAGATTTTAATAACGTACATACATAAAGCAAAGCATCCATTCTGTTAGAATTGTTGTATTCCTTTGTTGTTTGCTGTTTGGTAGTTCGTCTAACAATAAAATAGTCACATCCTTACTGCTTTACTGATTCAATTTGTAATGACAATTGAATCAATTCTTGCTAATCATTTCTCAGGCATTTAACAAGATAATCTTAAAATATAGCAACTCTTGGAGATAACAAACAGTGAAAAGTGGAGGAGGCATGCTTACTCTATACTATAAACTGCTCAAGAAAATTTGTTAAATATTATTTAAACCTATTGACTAGGTATATAATATTAAATAATACTTCTCTTTGTCTATATAATATTTTCTCCCAAGTGACTTTACTGCAAAGTTTTTTTATATTTAATTTTGGTACCAGACATGAATAAGTTGACAAGTCCTAGGTATGTGCACTTTGGACTAATCAACATAGTATTCACGCTTGGTACAGATTTATAGTAAGCATGTATAATGGACAATTCACACAGCTTTATCTAGCCCCAAGCTAAGCAGAGCATGTGTTAAATACTAGATAACTGATATACATAATAATATATGAGTCCATCGATAGATATTTTTTTAGTATAGAAAACAACCAAACACCCTAAAGAAACATAAGTAAAGAATATATATAAATTAGAATAACTAAATACTTACTGCATCAGCCAGATTAAAGTGGGCATGGTAAGAAGCACTGGCTTCTATCGACAGATCTTTCATGGCATCTTCTATCTGTGCCTTGTCCAAAACTCCATTCATAGCCCCGTTGGCCTTGAGGCTGGTGCCAGGTGATGAGTCAAGGATGATGAATGATTCATCATCAATTGTACAGGATTCTGGCTGTAGAGACATTCTTGGGCATCAATCTAGAACGAGAATAAAAAACATCTGTAAGTGAAGGTAGTTTAACGTGAATTGCGTCCAGTTCGCTAAAATGTCATTTTGGCTGATAATCGTTTGACGACATTCTTTTTTACAGCAAGAATAGGCACAAAATTGTAGGTTGTTTAAAATGTGCCCGAATATTGCTTATATCATGTGTAGATAGGGAAATCCCTGCAGGTATTGGGTAATTTTGTTCACCTTGAAAATACGCTGATTTTGTTTTTTTTCATGAAATTGCAACTCTAGACAAATACTTCCAGCTACCTACAGAATTCATCAGCGCATAGTTGAATGAAAGTTGAAACTCGGTGGGATCAAATTATGGTAAACAACGAAATAGATACTTTCATTTTGTATTGATATTGCGACGTAGTCCGCTGGTTAAGCCTGCGTCAGTATAAAAATACGTACTCGATCTGATGTAGTTTTTTAGCGCACCATTGCTTTAATCTGGGTTTTGAAATCCGCACAAATGATTTTCCGAAAATTTTAGAGAAAACCAAACTTCGACTTGATTGAATTCAAGTTGAACGAGACAAGAGACAAGAGATGAGGTGAAGAGACAGAGAGAGACAGACAGACCAGACAAGACAAATTCAACTTCTTTTTTTTTATGGCACCGCTTGCTTTTCGCTGTGACTCTGCCAGTGTCTGTTATGGAGTATTGTAACATTGCTACGCGCGCGCCCGTGGCGCGTGAGTCACCACGCGCCTCCCCACTTGTTTACTTCACACACGCACGCACACTACGAAGCGACCTGCCGCCCCACTGCGCCCGCTCGCATATAAAAGGCCGCACGCACCGCTGCCAGATCAGTCTTCGCTGGCGCATCGCTCCATCCGCGCATCGGAAGAGCCGCACTAGCCTAGACGCCTCCCCTCTCCCCCCTCTCCTCCCGTGGGTGACGCATCCCTCTGCTTGCTACGTCGCGTACTCTGCTGCGGACGCACTTGCCGGGAACGTACCTACTTCTTTACCCTTGTTGAACTTTGTAATAATTAGTACGGGAATAAAACTTCAATTGTACGTGACGGTGTATTTTATTTCACCCGCTACAAACTGGCGCTCAACGTGAAGGCCCGGAAAACTAGCCCAAAAACAAGAAGAGTGAAGAAAGAACGCGACACAGATACCATGAGTTTGTCGGCAGAACAGTTCGAGAGGCTTCTCTCTATGGTTGGAAACCAGAAACGTGGTTCCTTCGCCAACTGCAAATTGATATTTAATGGTACAAGGGACAACGAGACAGTAGAAACTTTCCTCGCAGCAGCCTCGGTCTACAAGGAAATTGAACAGATCTCCGATGATGATGCACTCAAGAGCATTCCGCTTATCCTAAAAGATGAAGCAGCTGTATGGTGGAACGGTATAAAGCCCCAAGTAAGTACATGGGCAGACTTTGAAGCAAGAATCAGACACGCTTTTGCGCCGAAGAGACCTGCGTACCAACTGTACCAAAACATCGTGTGCATTAAGCAAGGTGAAGATGAGTTGACTGAAGTGTTCGTAGCGAAAAAAAGAGCTTTCTTCTCCCAGCTGCCGGAACTCCACACGGAATCTCAACAGATCGACATGATCTTTGGTCAGTTAAGATACAAGGTAAGAGTCAAGATGCCTAGAGAAATGATCAGAACCTTTGATGATCTCCTCAAGACAGCTAGAGAAGTAGAGCAACTGATCACGGAAAAGCATGCCCCTCAGGAACCAGCAACTGAAAAAGAGAAGGAGAGTCAAAAGGAGTCAGAAAAGGGTACCTTCAAGAAGAAGCGATGCACCTATTGTAGGCTGCCTGGTCATACTGTCGATGTTTGTAAAAAGAAGGAAAAGAAAGAGGCTTCTACAGTTTCTACTCATAAGCCAGTTCCAACAAACACAGGTGCCCAAGCACCCTCGCCCTCGCGACCAAAGTTCGCTTGTTATGGTTGTGGCACCCCGGGTGTGGTGCGATCAAAATGTAATACTTGTGCAAAAGCACCTGCAAAGGAAGAAGTACTGGACATTGGATTTTGCTCTCTCAGTGTAAAAGCCGATGTACGGGCTAGACCAACTGTTGGATTTGGAATCGGTAGGATTGTCGGAAACGCGTATATTGACACGTGTGCTAAAACCAGCGTAGCGTCATACGCGTTGTACAAATGCTTGAGACAACAGGGATATGAGTTCGGGAAACAGCAAATGCTAGTCACACTGGCTGATGGTGTGAAAACCCAACGCGAAGTGCTGACAGTACGAGTACCGGTAAGTATTTGTTACCGATGTGTAGAGACAACGTTTATCGTTTTTCCGGAAGCCCGAGAAGCGAGAACGTTGTTGGGCGTAGGATTCATCCAAGATGCGATGATAGTCCTAGATGTTCCTCAAATGACATGGCACTTTTTGGATAATCCTGAAAATGTATTTGAGCTCCAAGATGAAGACTACGAGGAAGTGTCGTTGGTACAGATAGAGGCAACACCAGCGTATTATAACCCTCGCTCACGAGATATACTAAAAAAGGTCAGACTTGAAGAGTTCGTCTCGCCTATGCCAGCTACACCGTCTCCGAAACATCTAGAACCTTGCCTTCTACCTCAAACAAGCGCATGCGCCGCCATAGCCACTGGAGGTTCAATCATAGAGGAACCTGCGCTGCCCGAAACGACGTCTTGCCTAACAATGCTACCTTATCGTGTAGAACCGATAGATCTTTCATCACCCCCGTATAAACGAGCACGGCATCTGTTTGATGGTTACTCGCCTAGGGCCGAGTTTATGATACAGGATGCACACACACAAGTTCGAGACGCGATATGTGAGTTATCTCCACACTCAATGGCGCTCTTTTCGACCCCTAAACATGACACTAACCACAGAGACGATGTGGCAATTGGATCGATTACCGTCGACGAGGTCACTTCCGATACACTTGACGCTGGACAGAAGATTCAATTGATGGAAGTGCTATGGAAGCACCAAGAAGTTTTTGGTGAAAGCAATGAGCCAACACCTCTCGCGGAACATTGCATAGATACAGGTGAGCACAATCCTATATCAGTACCTCCATATCGCCTATCACCTCCACGTCTAGCTGTGTTGAAAGAAGAGGTACAGAAAATGTTGGATAATGGAATAGTGGAACCATGCTCATCCCCCTGGTCAGCACCTGTTATAATGATACCTAAAAAAGATGGTTCAGTACGAGTCTGCGTGGACTACCGTAGACTTAATGCTATAACAGTGCCTGACAAATATCCAATCCCAAGAATTGACGACTTGCTCCATGCTGCCAAGCCAACTCCCTTTATGACAACGCTTGACTTGCGCGCTGGCTATTGGCAAGTTAAGGTCAAGGAAGAGGACCAAGACAAGACTGCTTTTATAACCCCTTTCGGTGTTTACAGATGCAAGCGCATGCCCTTCGGACTACGCAACGCGCCATCGACCTTTCAGCGACTAATAGATAGAGTGAAAGTGAGCCTGGAAGGTGTGAAAATAATGGCATATCTGGATGACCTTATTATATTCTCAACAACGTTTGATGAACACATGTCAGATCTGAGCAGAGTTTTTATCCGGTTGGCAGAAAGCAACCTGCAAGTAAACTTTAAAAAATGCCGATTCTGCTGTTCAACTATAAAGTATTTAGGCCATTTGATAACCCCTGAAGGATTGAAGGTAGATCCTGATAAAGTGGCGGCAGTTCTTGAGTTCCAGGCACCGAAGAACCTCAAGCATCTCATGACCTTCCTTCAGACATGTTCCTGGTTTCAACGTTTTATACCGAAATTTGCAGAGATCAGTGAACCGCTCACTCGTCTGACGCGAAAAAAAGCTCAGTGGACTTGGAATTCTGAACAAGAAGAAGCGTTTCAGAACCTAAGATCGTGTCTTACAACGGCACCTATACTTCGACAGGCCGATGAAACCAAGCCTTATGTCATCAACACAGACGCCAGTAATTATGCTGTTGGAGCTGTTTTAGTGCAGGGGGAGAAAGAAGATGAACATCCCGTCGAATACGCCAGTAGGCTGTTGACTCCTGCAGAACGGAACTACTCCACAACTGAAAGAGAGGCACTGGCAGTGGTCTGGGCTGTTGGTAAATTCCGAGGATACATCGAAGGCCTCCCGGTGACGATTCTTACCGATCATCAAGCATTGAAGTGGTTGATGTCTCTACGATCTCCAACTGGTCGATTAGCAAGATGGGCTCTTCAACTACAGGCATATGATATCACAATTAAATATACGCCTGGTAGAACAAATGTGGTCGCAGATACCTTGTCAAGGCCCCCCTGCAATGAAAGTACTGAAAGCACCTGCGGAGTATGCAGTGTAGCAGTAGATATGCCTCAGAGATCCCCGTCTGAAATAAGAGCAGAGCAGATGAAGGATGAAAACATAGCCTGTATAGTGACGGCTTTAGAAGACGCTGACCGTAAAGAGAACGCCGTGTATTGGAGCAACAAAGGCTACGTCATGAACAACGGGTTGTTGTACCGTTACCATCCTACGGACGACAGTGATGATGCCCAACTCGTTGTTCCGCAACATGAATGGGCCAACGTTCTCTTCGTGTATCACGACGACCCCTTGGCTGGACACTACGGTGCAGACAAGACTTACCAACGCATCTCAAGAAGATATCACTGGAAGGGCATGAGGAAGTACATAGAGGCCTATGTTAAGAATTGCTTAGCATGCCAAAGGTATAAGCCATCGAACTTGAAGCCAGCAGGACTACTACAGACGACACCCGTCAACCAACGATTTGAAACTGTTGCCTTTGATCTATTTGGACCCTTGCCTCCTACTAACAATGGTAACACATGGATACTGATTGCCGAAGATATTGCTACGGGATGGGTAGAATTATTTGCCCTGGAAACTGCTAGCGCTGAGAGTTGTGCAAAAACCCTGATAGACGAAGTTTTCCTACGCTATGGGATACCCCGTCGGTTGATAAGTGACAATGGACCACAATTTGTGAGTGCTGTTATGCAGCAAATGACCTACTGTCTACGCATTAAGCACACATTCACTCCAGTGTACCACCCCGCAGCAAATCCAGTAGAGAGAAAGAATCGAGACATGAAGACACAACTAGCGATCTTAGTAGAAGAAGATCACAAAAGCTGGGATGATAAGCTACCCAGTATACGATTTGCAATGAATACTGCAAATTGTCTCTCAACAGGCCATACTCCAGCGTATTTAACTTATGCGCGAGAACTTCGTACTCCGGACGATAATACGCACGACCTACGGCAGATAATATTGTCCGAAAACTTCGTGCCAGAAATAACGCCCAAACTATTGCTTCTTGCTAATACGCTGAATAAAGCTAAAGATATCAGAGAAGGAAAAGAGGAACGCAGGAAGGAAACTGCAGATAGAAGACGTAGAGAAGATCCTGGATACTCTCCTGGAGACTTAGTCTTAGCCGCTGCACATCCAGTCAGCAATGCTACTCGAGGGATCAGTGCCAAGTTTTGCCCACGACGAGATGGTCCCTACTTAATCTTAAGTCGCCATGGCACTTATCTGATTTCAGATCCGAACTCACCTGATAAACCTCTCGGTGTGTACCACACCTCAGCCTTGTCTCCTTTCCAAGGCCACTCAACGAGCTCGCTTCCTCCACCCGTGCGCCCGTTGAAGAAACGTGGGCGACCGCCCAAGCCGAAGTCTACCACGGCGGCAGCCCTGCAACCTGTTATCCGCAGACGAGGGCGTCCGCGGAGAACAGCTCTCACTCAATAGCGAGCTAAGGAGCTGGCTACTCGTCGGGACGACTTCGCATCCAGAGGGGGAGACTGTAACATTGCTACGCGCGCGCCCGTGGCGCGTGAGTCACCACGCGCCTCCCCACTTGTTTACTTCACACACGCACGCACACTACGAAGCGACCTGCCGCCCCACTGCGCCCGCTCGCATATAAAAGGCCGCACGCACCGCTGCCAGATCAGTCTTCGCTGGCGCATCGCTCCATCCGCGCATCGGAAGAGCCGCACTAGCCTAGACGCCTCCCCTCTCCCCCCTCTCCTCCCGTGGGTGACGCATCCCTCTGCTTGCTACGTCGCGTACTCTGCTGCGGACGCACTTGCCGGGAACGTACCTACTTCTTTACCCTTGTTGAACTTTGTAATAATTAGTACGGGAATAAAACTTCAATTGTACGTGACGGTGTATTTTATTTCACCCGCTACAGTATCATAAATTCATAGACTTCGTAATAATTTAATCGGTTTAAAATGAATTTCTATAAGAAATTTTGCATCAAGACATAATATATGACATAGCATCAGACAAGACAAACAAGGTGAATGAGTGAGTGAGCGAGTCTAGTGCGAATGAGTGAAATAAGTTGAGGGGTTAAGGGTCAACTTCATCAACTTCAACTTAACACATTGCTGGACAGTACCGCCCACAGACGTAAAAAGTTAAAAAGCGATACGACAGTACGCCTCTCGACGTAAGAGTTTAGGTTAAGCCAAAGTCAGTACGCCCCAAGACGATTGATTTTCCATACATACATTAGGAAGGGCATGCTGTAGTGTCACCGTAGAGGTAACTTAGACTTTTATACTGTCACCATGTAATGAATTATAAAAGTTCAAAACACCCACGGTCACGCACAAGACGACATTTTTCCGCTCCCCCTCCGCACGCACACTACGGCCGTGGACGTCGTGTTTTCATATACTCAGGCGAGTAGTGCGCAGCGGCGGGGCCCCGCGCATTGCTAAGTGCTTTCGCGCCATTTTGGCGGGTGAATCGTATTGAAAGGTTAGTAAATGTGTTTTGTAAACGTTATTTCTGTTGGTTTTTATTTGTATAACACTAATTCAAGTTTATATTGTGTCCGTAAACAATATAATTACTCATGCATTTGTATTTTATTGAGCCATTTTTAGTGATACTAAAATACATTGATATTATTTGCAGATGGCGGCTAGGGATTCCTATGAAGAGGAACAAAAAAGACTCCAAGACTTGTTTGATGCGGTTTCCACTCCTGAGTCAAGTGAAGACCCTTTTGCTGACGATGGGGAGTATGGAAATGACAAAGATTATGCGCCATCTGGCAACGAATCGACAAGTTCTGATGAGGCAACCTCAATTTCAGCAACAAGGCGTATAAGGCAAAGATCAGCTGCTTTCTCTTCTGGTGAGTCCTCATCTTCTTCATCTAGTGATTCAGATGATGACAGAACTGTATGTTCTGCCAATTCCGAGACACATCGGGAAGATATTGAGACATCATTAGTACAAGCCCCTGTTTCTTCTTCAACTGATACATCAACCAATGTGCCTACTGTGCCTAGTAGTGATGAACAGCCTCAGAATGTGTCAATACTAACTGATGGACAGTCGACCTCGATCAACGACGAACCTAGGGAATCAGATATACCTGTTATTGAGGAATCGTGGTCTACTACAGTTACTGACATACCAGAATTCAATTTTGATAATTCAGCCACTGGCATCACCGTAAATATTGATGATATGGAGCATGTTGTAGATTTTTTTCACCTTATGTTTCCACAAAATTACATACAATATCTAGTAGACTGTACTAACGCTTATGGACATGCTCTCTGCAACAGCAATAGACCTCATACCAGACATAGCCGCAAAACAGTATATCGTGAAACAAATTCCGAAGAAATGATGAGATTCATGGGTCTCAGTCTTCTCAAGGGTCACGTAAAATGCCCTCAACAACGAAGTCTCTTTTCATTATCGAATGCGCTATATTATCATCCCGTATTCAACTATACAATGTCAGGAAGGAGATACGAGCAAATATTACGATGTCTTTGTGCATCGGATTTGAATGCCAAAGGAGAAGATAAGGTCGGTAAATTTATTGATATGCTGACACTTACTTTTAGAAAAGTTTACAATGCAGGTGAGGAGTTATCATTGGATGAATCTCTTTTACTTTTTCGCGGTCGTCTACATTTCCGCCAGTACATTAAATCCAAGAAAGCCCGCTACGGTATAAAATTCTATGAATTAACTACACATGACGGTTATGTACTGCATTTATGACAGCAGGCGTTTCCGTCCGAATCAAACATCTGCAGCACCTCATGAAGCAAACGCAACTCAAACTGCAAATACTATGCGCGGTCACTGGCCCGAACAAATGGCAGCCCGACCAGGAACCAAAAAAAAATTCGCCTTCCTGAAATGCAAAGTTTGTACCCAAAAAAACATTCGACGAGAAACGAGCTACCGTTGCAAAGGGTGCCCAGATAAACCCCCACTGTGCCCATCTTGCTTTGAATGTTATCACGAAAACTTATTACTCTAACTGATGATAAATACCGATAACAAAGTGTTATTGTTGTGATAAGAAAAAAGTAGCTGCTGTGATTATACTAGTAGGTAGCTCTCATACTAAGTATGAGCTATTGTATGTTTAATTCTTAGAGATTTATGAGATTATTTGATTTTAATTATAAGTAGAATCTAAATACCTACTTGAATAAGTGCCATTTTAATTATTGAAACTGATTTAGTACAAAAGAAGCAGATGTTCTTGTTAACTTGATAATATGTTTTAAAATAAGTAGTGTATGTTGATTATTTGTTCAGAGGTTTGTAACATTTTAAGACTTGATTTAAAAAGACACGAAAATGTGTAATTTTAATTTTTTTTAGACTTAGATTGAGACTGATAATATTAGCTAATTTGTTAAATTTGTGAACTTAATAAATACTTAAAATAAGCAGTAAGATGTTGATTTTTTAGAGATTTCTATGATTACTAGTAACTACTTGATTATAAAAGATTCGAAAAATGATTATTAAGGCTGCTAATAGTATCTGTAAACGAATACTTTTGTTAATTTAATAAATACCTACCTTAAAATAAAACACATTTTTTTATTTCAAAAACGTAAATAGGCGTAGTGTCACAACACGTAGTAATATATATAATGTAATATGACAGTACGTCTATAGGCGTATACGTCTATAGACGTACTGTCATATAACATTCTACAAAAATGATACTACGTGACAGTACGCCTTACGACGTATACGCCTATAGACGTACTGTCGTGTTACATATATATTTGACCACGCGTTGTGACACTACGTCTATAGACAATGTATGAAAAAAAGTAGTGACAAATCAGTAACAATCAGTATACTAGTAGTGTCCATCAACGTGTTAAATTTTTCTGTCTCTTGCTCATCGCCATGCCAGTATCGGTGTCGCAGTGTCATATCATAAACTTTGAAGATGGATTATGATTGGTTTCATGGAATAAACTCTGATAATTTTGCATACAAATGATTTCGCTAACTCTCAAGCGGCGCCATAAATAAAGAAGTTGAAGTTAACGTTGCCCTTTGGACCAAACAGTATACCAGACCGACCAGACCGAGGACCAGACAGATACTTATTACCTTACCAATACCTACATGCTCGATGTCCATATCAAAGAAGAGAAGGTGAACGTCCAGACATTACATGCATGCTGCTTGATCTTAGCTTTGGACGAACGAACTATAGTACCATAGATAGAGGATGAGGTCTACCTCTCTATGACGAGAGCCTTGCCAAGGCTACCTCAACTTAATGAGAAAAAAAACCACTACCGGCCACCAAATAAATGCTAGTGTTAGTGTATGTAAGTATTTATACATAAAGGTATCTGTAAGTATACAGTTTATGAGGCAAACCAACGCGTACAATTAGGCTGCTTGATCTTGATGTTGCCAAAGATTTCTTGACATTTTGTTTGTGAACCTCAAAGTTGTAAACAATTTTTATCTGAAGCGAAGGGGAGTTCTTCATTCTCTCTCTGGCAGAGAAAGAGAAGGAATATGACCAGAGAGTCTCTGGTCATATTCTCTGATTCTCTGAGTATGTACTAACGTACACACTTCCAACTGGTATTGATATGGATCAGTTCACTACTGAGACTGACTTGAGCTACCTACCTGTAGTTTGTTTGCAACTGTGTGCTGTTAGCTTAATTGTTTCAATTGTAAATACAATACCTAACAGCATTATAACGCAATTAATACAAAACTATACTTCTGCTTCTTTTGTTTTTGGCTCTGCATCTGGTTTGATATCGTTTATGTATCAGTAAAGTCAGATTATGTCAATGTCAACTAGTCAGCTGTTAGCTCCCTCAGGCTGTTAGCTGACTGTCGTAAGTCTTTGTCATAGTCATTTTTCATTGTTCTTGTGTTGGTGGTAGTAGGGTAGGTAGGTAGGTATTCGTATTCTATTCAGGGTTGCCAACTGTACGAGGTTCCTCGTACAAATACGAGATTTTTGCTCTTCCGTACGAGGTACGAGGACACAATCAACCTCGTACAGTTTTGTACGAGATTTTGACTTAGAAGAAATAATTAACATTTTTCATTGCAGATAGCATTTTATCTGTTGCATAAAGCGTAAGTATTATATTTATTTTTCAAGTATTGTATTTAATATAAATATTTTTGAACTCAATTACTGAAAACTGAAGATTTTTCCGAGCTGGCTCAGTTCGCCCTATCTACAATGTACCATATACCCTGCCCCATGCGATTGCTGACTTCGAGTGGTTTTTTAGTACAGTACAGTTCTATGAAACCGGCTAACAGGCTCATGGCCGTAGAGAGGGGGGGGGGTTTGGGGGTTCAAACCCCCCTGAAATGTTGAGGCACCGTTTAAAATCAAACTTTGATAACTAAAATTTTCTCGGATAAGTACGTGGAACGCAGCACTTTCAATAGTTATTCTTTCAATTTTTTTTCGTCTTATATCGTTTTTCCCATTTACAACAGCGCGCTCCGCGTCGTTGGTGGCGGAGTGGGGCGCGCTCGCACTCCGTGCCATTCGATTCCTATTGTGTACCTACATACATTGTATTGTATTGTATGTAAGCACGCAACACTTTAATTTTTTTTATAAGTTATATTCTCTTGAAAACTCACTTTTTTTTTTGTACATTGTATGTAAATGAGATAGGTGCACGCATTGTATTCATTTACACCCGACTCCAGCTAGGCAGGCAGATCACGACATAACTTTTAATTTCGTAAATCAATAGACCTATTTTCTTGTTTTTCCGAAATTGAATTGCTCCCTCCGTTTGCTGTTATGTCATAAGTTATAGCATATTTTTCTAAACTAATTTATAACGACAGAAAATGTCACAAAAAATTTCGCGGCTCGCTCCGCTCGCCGTTAATTCTAAAATCTTCTAAGCTTTTTAACAGCCTTGCAAAAATGTCACAATTTCTCGACCATTTTCAACGGCTGCAAACACAACAAAATATCGGCGCACATTCCACTCGCTGTTATAATTTTTATTATACTACCACGGAACGTACCACCCGAAAAAGTTATAAAAATTTTAATTTTTTTTGTGTTTTTAATCGCTAATCATAATCACTATTGATTCTACTTAAAAGAACATCCGAAAAGTCGCTAAAAATATTGCGGCTCGCTTCGCTCGCCATTCATTCTGTAGTAGGAGTTATTTTTTAATCTTCTAAAAACCTTATTTGTCTTAGCTTTCTTTTCTTGGTACATGCTTAGCATGCCACACCAATAAAAAAAATGTGCCTCACTCCACTTCACGACATTTATAATGTATTCATTTCTCAACCATTTCCAATGGCCGCAATAACTACAATAATGTCAAGGCTCGTTCCACTCATTTTTATTTATGTTTTCATACTAATAAATAGTTAGTATCAACTGTTGATAACCTACCTCTTAAATACTACCACTAACTTTTTGTCGTAGTTATTTATTTTTTCGTCTTTTTTGTGTTACTCATTTTTTTATCTTTGTTGCTGGCATACCACTCCAATCTCCAAAGTTACCACCGCAGTTTTTAAAATATTCGGGGCTAGCTGTTACACTCTTTCATACTTGTTTTACAAAACATTGGAAAAATCGCAAAAAAATTCGCGGCTCGCTGTTGCTATTTTTATATTGTTTTTTTTTTCGAAAGTGCTTGGTTGAAAACTACTCCGAGTACTATCATAACTAGCATAAGTAGGTATATATGTATATGAACAGGCTTCAGTTATTATATCTGGACATCCTCATTTCCACATCTCCAAGAGATGTTAACTAAGAGTAGAAGCCTATGTAAAAAAACCTGTGTAAAAATGATTTAAGCAAATTCCGTTCATATTTTACGTGACCTGATAAAGATTACTTATAATTTTAATACAAAGTTATGTTTTAAGTAGCAGAAAACTGGCAATAGTTCATTTTAGTGTAAAACGCTCTAAATCCAATGGTTTTACAAGCCTTTATTTTGATTTGAGCACATTTTTGATGCTTTGGAAATTAATGTACGAGGTTGGAAAGCCAAAGTACGAGATTTTTAGCTGCTTATGTACGAGGAAAAAATCTCTGTGGTTGGCAACACTGATTCTATTCTAGGTTCGTTCGTATTGTTCGATCGTTTGGTTGTTGGTTTGTTGTTGATCTGATATTTTTACAATATTTTTCCGTAATTTAGGAAAACCTGAAAGAAATGTCCAATGAAACCCATCTGGATTTAAACCACGTCCAACAATGCTTTCAAAGAAGCCTCAAAGAAGAAGACGATGTTGTCATAGAAGCCTACATTGAGGGCTACAACGAGCTGGTGAAGTGCGTTTTCTAATTTATTATTTTCGAATGGCGTACGACATACAAAATCTTATTTACAACTGATTTTAGGTTCCTGAATCTCATAGGTTCAGTCTTCTCATTCGTAAGCAGCGATGTGAAAAGTAAGATAAAAGTTATGGAGAAACATAAAGAAGGCGAAAATGCTAACCATTACGACTCCTTCAAGAAGATGATGAAGTATGAAAAAGATTCCAAAACTTATCTAACTAATGATTATACATCAGGTTCAAGGACAATGCTGCGTCTACACAGAGGATTGGGTAAGTTCATTCTTTTGTTCAGCTGTTCAGAGTTCGACTCTACAGTAAGCTACTTCTCTGGAACACATCAACCAGAATACGTTTTATGTAGTGATAAGCTGAGGATATTGAAATGAAACTATACTGTCTACGTTTTCATAATTTTTGAAAAGCAACAGTCTGTCTTAAGACTTTTGCGACTCAAGTCTGTGCTCAGCCTAAACAAGTTGGGGTACGTCACAAGACTATTTTGTCTTTAATGTGCATAATACATACAAGAGGGAAGCTCGGAATCATTAGCCAATCAATCTCTCATCATGCATCTGTTGTCATGCAGTTCTTAAAGATATTAGACAACTTTGTCTATGAGATGTTCTGTTTGAAGCTGGCGCATATTCATAATTTGTGTAAAAAAAGTCTGTCTTAAACTATCATGACTCATGTCTGCGTTCAGCCTTAACTAAAATGGATTAAAATAACCAATTTATCTTTCCTAGATTTCATCCGATTATTCCTGAGACGTCTTAGTGAAGCGGACGAGAATATGAACACTTGCACAACATGTCAGGGTTCCTACAATGAAACGCTAGCGGCGTTCCATCCTTGGTACATCAGAAAAGCTGCTACACTGGCCATGCACGCACTGCCTTCTCGACCAGACTTGTTGAAAAAGGTAAGAATAAATGTTTCACTCAGCGATTTGGCCATTTTAAACTTACTGAAGTAATACAATGTGTTTTTCATGCTGTCAATGTTGATTGATGGCTTGCCAGCACCCACTGCTGGGTACAGGCTAGTTTAGGCCTCCAAGATCTTACAGGGACGGCCCCATAGTCCATTAACCAATTCTTTTTTGTTATCTTATCTGCGATCATGATGATGATGATGTTGACTAGAGCACAATATGCAGGTATGTTATAAGCGCTGAGTTTATCTAGATTTATGGTGACAAAACTAGTTTGTCCCTGTTAATCAAGCAACATGTAGTTTTGTTAATCTTGTACATTATGTAAATTAATAGACCACCTTTAGTGAAAACATCCTCAAGGTATATTGTGTATTTTGTTTGTAAAATGACACAAAAATCTGAATTTAATAAAATGTAAAATGTAAATAAACACCTACATTGCATCACTACATAGTATAAAAAAAAGTCTCTTCCCGCTGTCTGTCTGTCCCTATGTATGCTTAGATCTTTAAAGCTACGCAATGGATTTGGATGCGGATATTCAAAAAGAATGTTAATATCTATTAACATGAATTAGTATCAGCATTACTCCTGTACGAAGCCGGGGCGGGTCGCTAGTTCTAACATACTCGTAATAACATAAAATTGAGGTGTGATTTCAATAAAAATATGAGCGGTAAGTTTTGAAAAACACCAATTAGATTTTTACAACAATAGGTAGATAATATAACATAGAACATATTTTTTTTTAAATATCACCAGAAAAAACATCGTTCTGAGGCAACTTTGTAATTAGATAAAGCAGAATAAAAGTTTTGTCCTATTTACATTCAAAAAATATAATTGGAAGACGAAACGTAAGAGAAAGTAAACAGGCAGCTCTAGTCCACTACCTAAGCCACAGAGATTGTCTTGGTAAAGAAAGTAAATGAAAACCAAATCTTTATCTTGTGATTGTGACGTTTTGTTCATGAAATTAAAAGAACGAAACGATAACACTTGATAACATGCGAAGTGTGAAGGCCATCATTTATGCAAGACAACAAAACCGAACAAATAAACGCTTTCAACAATAAACTCGACCACTGGTTTAGAGACAAAACAAAAGTATCAAACTAAAAAGTGACGCAATGACAAAATTAAACAATGTATGTTATAGACACTTCGTCTATAGTAAATATTTGTCAACTTTAATTAAAACTTTAAAAAGACAATCATCTCATCATTTAAGTAAATGAAGATTTTGTCCTAAAACGCTGCACGCTTTTCCTAAAGAAACTCACTAGGTGTTAAAAGACTGTACGGGTTAGGGAAGGCGGTTCGGGTGCCAGATAAACTTCCGTATTTCACGTCTTCATGGTTATTGTCAATTAGTTATATGTCCTGGATACAAAAAAGTACGTCATGTTATGACTTATCCTTGAACTAATCCAACGGCGAGATGGTATATTCGACAGTGGCTCAGGATCGAGGTCTGAAGAGAATGAAGGAGGGGCGACCACGATTGGTATTAATAGTACATCATTGTTAGGTCAATCCATAAAGCAACGCCGGGGGCCCGTGTTGCTCTGTGGGTCAATCTCTTCGCGTGGCGCCATAGGAGCATGATTTCTTGATTGGCATTTGTCTACTGTAATATTGTAGCCACTTGACTTCTCGTTACCAGTATATTAATTTCAGATAGAAGTTTATTTTTGCCGTGTTCATATCATCATTTCAAATCAATATCATTTGATACTTGTTGTTACGTATGTGTTGTTTAATTGTCTTAACTCACCGACAACCGTATCTGACGTTACCCACTTTTGGGCACAGGCCTCTAAACATATAAATTCAAGCAAACTGTCAAAAATTTTCTTTTGTAAAAAGGTGTACTATTCTATACCTCATATCACAATAAATGCGAAATTTGGAATGAATGTCTAGAGTTTAGATGTTGGTTTTCCTTTTTCCTCACAGCATAACTTCTGAACTGATTGGGCTGATTTTTTTTATCTCGCAAATCAGTTTCTATGAAATAGAAATAAAGTAATAGTTACATAAGAAAGAACGTTTGCTAAGCCACGGGTAGAAACTATTTGGTAGGACAATGGTTTTTCCGAATGAAAAATGAAATGTTGGGAGGTCTTACAACCCAGAGTGCATTGTGACGACCTCTGTGGCGCAGCTGACGAAGATCCGCCTGTGACGCATGAGATGGTTCAATTCCCGCCTCATGACAAATGTTTGTATAATCTGTAGGTGTTTGTTCAGGTGTTGTCATATATTTATTACAAAGCTAAAGTCCACAGGCGTTCGGAATGCTGTGTCGCATTCTAAAATGGGATGGCCTTCTCGTAACGGCTTAGATTTTTTTAGGAGATAGATATAGATGTAATACTAATGAACTCCAAATACAAACGTATTTATTATTAACAAAGACAATAAATACCCTCTATTAACCACGTGAGCAAAGCCATAGGTGAAACTAGCTATTTTAAATGAATATTCACCTGCTTACTACTTAATAACTTGTTTAAATGTACACACAGTACCTACCTGTGTTCCTTATTCTGTAAAAATTAAAATTTAGTTTTGTGTATTTCGTGGCAAATAAATGATATGTCTATGTCTATATTTATTTCCAGATATTTGGCTCCGAAGAAAGCTTGAAGACCGCGCTGCAGACACTGCCGCAAACCCTCTCCTACACCGACGAGGTGTACCAACGAGTGCAGCAACTGTACACAGACTTTGATTTCCACGCGCTGCCTTAACGCACTCGCTGCCCATGCGGGGCGCCGCATGAGCTAGTGGAATGTGCGTCATAGCCAATTAATACGTTATGATATTTGTTTATGTTTTTGATATTTATAATTTACAATCTATTTGTTAGCTCGCGTCCCATTTATAAACCTTTGGATAATCTTTAACTGAATGGATTATATAAACATTAAATCATTTTTAATAGAAGCGAAGCGAATTATGTTATGTTTTGTGTATATTATGGTTGAAAAGTTATTTATAAATAATACTTATTGTCACCTAAATAAGCTAGTGACAATATGAATAATAATAAGAAAATAAATTATTGATTATAAATAATTTTCCACCTTGACATACCTACACAACATTTGGACAAATGTAAATTTAATGAATTACGTCTATTCAGTACTACGAGTACCATTTTATAAATGATGACTACTGACACTGACGTTACTTTTTCGCTACGCGTTTATTAGAATCCTGTAGTTTTTGTATGAGAATCGTAAATGTACCGAGTAAACGAGTAAAATATGAAATGTGGAAGCTTTTGCGGCGATGATGATTATGGAAGTACCTAGGTAATAAATAAATAATGCTGGACAGTTTACACAGCTTTACTTAGAGCAAAGTCCGATTTCACCGTTTGTTAAACTAAGTTTTTTCTTTGAAGTATTTTTAGCTCTAAGCTGAGTTTATCTTATGATTGCGTTCAGCGACGGTGAAATCGGACTTGAGTGTTTTCGTTAAAAAATAATTTCCGAGCCTTGCTATATTATAATTATGTCGGAAAATATTTTTCATAATATTACTCAATTTGTACTACATTTTCTTCATGATAACAACGGACTTTATGATATCAGTATATGTAGGTATAGATTAATTTTTAAAAGCTGGCACGACCTCCTTTCCTATAGGCCCTGGAAGCCTGAATTTGTGACGACGGTGAATAATTGTGTGAAAAAAAAACAGAATCGCGCCAGCTTTACTAAATTAATGTACTTATTGTATCAATAATTCTTCGATATCAAGTGACTTTTGATCATTTTCATATCAATGATTTCTTTTAACTTAATTTAAAGCTGCTAGTTTTCTGTTCGGGTTTCTTTCTACTTTATATTATTTACTATAAAGAAATGTTATGTAATAAAATTATGTAATATATTTTTAAGATAAAAGCATAATATATTCATAGTTAAGTTGAAATTAAGAACGCTTAGATGCTATCAGAAAATATCTAAATATAAGAAAATCTATAAATATTAAGATAAGATATCTACAAAATGAATGAAGTATCCCAAAAGTAGATGTCTTGTAGATATAATAATTAGCAATTAAGTAGAACTTGCCTAAAAATCTATTCAGAGCTCAATGGTAACCCTTGCTCATGATGTAACGTACGTAGCTTTTGATATTGCAACAAAAACGGTAGATATTTTAATTCATTTATTGTTATATTATATTATTTATTCTTTCTTTATCTCAGTGTCTAAGAAGCTACTTGCAATTTTGTATGTATTTTCAGTTATTTAAGGCCACATGGCAATGTTATACAGCTATGTTGGCAGGGTGCTTCGATGGTAGCTAAGGCTGGGCGTAGACTTGAGTCATGATAGTTCTATGACAGACTTACTTTACAAAAATAATGAAGACGAGCCCACTTCAAACAAAACTTCTCATAGACAAAATTGTCTAATATCGACAAACGTTGCTAAAACTAAACTTACTAGGCGCCTAAAGATGAACTAATGAAATGTATGAGAACGGTCGTACCCCTCTCCATACATATTGTGTGCCGGCTGGTTCTATAGTGAAATGAATTAACTAACTATAGGTATGGATTATATCCTTTGTATATCTATAAAATGCAATCAATGATTGAGTATTGAGTACCTTTATCAAATTTTGGTGATAAGAATTGAAAGCACTGCCTCGTTACATGGAGGCGACTAGCTAACATAGAGGCTAACAGGAGGGCCGGCAAATGTACTTGCTTGGTCTGTACATAACCATTTTAGTATTTTTATACTTATACCTAACGCATTTTGACGTTGTAGCTATGTAAGTACCATAATGCCCAACAAGTATTGCGTTGTATTCGCTACTGTTTAAGTATAATAATGCGTATTATATTCCCTTACGTTGTTTTATAATAGATTCCTATTTTTGTTATAGATTTGTTTTGTGTAGAGAACATTCCTAAGTCATTCCGTTGTTTGTGTGTTGTTTTAAATAAATGTATAGAGAATCGCAAATAACTCGTTTACCTTAGATCCTACCAACAATGTAGATAACATGAGCTTTGGGAAATAAATAAATTTAAGAAACATCTATAAAGGTAAACAAAAACAACAAATAATTGACCAACAATATATATTTTTGATGATTGATTGATTATAATTTTATAATATAACTTTCAACTTGCAATAACAAAAACCAATCAATCTGATTACAAAATCCTGCGAGCATTAAGTAGGTAGATAACATCTACAGTACCAAAAAATCAAAAAATTTGCTTTATGTTACACATACTCGTAGTTTGAACAGGGAAAAATCAAAGCTAAATAATAAGGCGGTCCCTCACCGCATCTGTTATGTAAACAGGTCAAATTAGAGAATTACATCAGTGAGGGGAGAGAACATTGCAATGCATTTTTGTAAAGGATTTTACTTACATAATGTTCTCTTAGGGATGGTTGCATGAAAAAGTTCAGTGGAGCCCTTTATCTAAGGAAAGATCATCCTTTACAAATGTCACACGTGTAAAAGTGGTGATAGAGTAAGACTGCGATAAGTACCTACTTATCGCACGATTTTGCTCGTATATCACATTATTTATACGTACTTTACAAACAGATGTCATAATTTATGCTGAGCAACAAATAGTTTGTCGGTCAGCAGAAATTATGTATATTTACTGTCGTCGGTCGCTCGAATCGCGAGCTGCAATACCTATAAATAATTGTAATTTTTGCATTATTTTGGAGCTACGTAAGTACTTTGAGTTCGTACATCTATCACCCTTATAATGATACAATTTGCAACATTTTAAAGGTAGAAACAGACTTTACCACACAGACTGAACTGAGACCCACGTATACAACTTATAAGATGCATTATGAGATCTAGAAGTTTGAATTCGTATGAAAACAGGTGACCTTGGGTCTAGTGTCTATACGCCCAAGACCACCTGTTTTATTTCAGTATATCGTACACCACGCCATCCGATGTTTTTACACTTCGTCTCGCGTAAGTACCTATACTGCGTGGCGATTGGGTACAGCTTCAGTTTGTTTCTAGCCTTAATCTTAAGACAACAAAAATCTATCTAGCGTCAAATACTTAGTTTATACAAGTTGAAGGACATAAAAGCTACCTTATTTATCTTTCTATGCCTAATTCACAAGCAGTCAAAGAGTCATATAAGCCTTGGACACATTATAGAACTTTTATTTAGGATTTACAATTTTTTTATAAAGCGAAATGATGGTATGTTTAACGATTTTATGTACAAAAACGTGTTTTAGAATAAAGCTTGCACAAAATCAGCTTAGATAATACGCACATTTCACGTTATTCTATTTGTCTATGAACCCTTGATAGACAAATACATTTTCGGCATGATTATTACACATAATGCAGTATAAAGAATTAAAATTAATTATTTCGTAGTGCAGTAACCTGTCTGATACAATAGCGAAAACTATAAAGATACATGTGTATGAAAATGGCTACAAAAGAAAGTAAATAATAATCAGCTACGTAGAAGTAAGTATATAACATATATAATATATAAAAAATATACTAAAGTTAAGGATATACATTTTTACAAAACTCTTACACAAGTCAGACTTATCATTGTTTATAGACAAAACAAGAGCAAGACTTCAGTAAGATATTGGGGCCAATCCTGTTTTATCAACATCATCATCATTTCATGTTAGTCCACGGCTGGACATAGGCCGCCCCGTCTTCAGCTTGTCGCATTATCAATCTATAAATAATAATATATAAGTTGCCTCATTCAGAATGATACATTTGATTGTTTTGAAACAACTGAAAACCGACTCACGGCGGCGGGCAGCAGCGCCCTCTGCAGAACAACTCCATCGAACCGCAAGCCCAGCTTGGGGATTATGGGCAATAACCCCCAAATGATGCCATCTATGGCGTTCATTAGGGGAGGCCTATGTCCAGCCGTGGACTATTATAGGCTGTTGATGTTGATTTAATCTTGGAGGGAGATAGCTCAGGGCAGAAGGAAGGCCGATATCGTCCAAGACTGGATCCCCAGGGTTGAGTAAGATCCGATTGGGAAGCGCTAAGCCGTCTACGCCTGAGGCGGCTCATCCAGGGGGTTGGGTTGAGGCAGGTCGTTTGTCTCCTCTTCTTGCGGCTCGCGTGCTGACGCCGATGATGCGCTGGATGTGGATGATGACGGTGATGATGATGATGACGGTGATGATGAAGATGATGATGATGACGAGGCGGGCGCGCTGCTCGGCTCAGCCTCGGTGCTGCTTGCGGAATCCCTGTTGGGGGAGTGGAATCTATACTAATATTATAAAGAGGAAAGATTTGATTGTTTGTTTGTATGTTTGTTTGTTTGTTTGTTTGTTTGTTTGTTTGTTTGAATTGAATAGGCTCCGAAACTACTGGACCGATTTGAAAAATTCTTTCACCATAAGAATCCTAAATTTTCCGTGATGAACATAGGCTATTTAATATTTTCAAAAATGTTAGGGATCCGCATGAAAACTTCAATAATTGAACCGTGTGCTGTATATTCAACCTCCTTTTCTATTATGGCACGTCAGAATAGAAAAAGAGGTTGAATATACAATAGCGCAAGGTGCTTGCTTTTTCTCTACGGCCAATGTCAGTTATGGAGTGCAAGTCAATGTCAAAAATCCCAATGCTGTTGAAAAAGTAAGGGATCCGTATGAAAACTGTGAAACCCATCGTGTTAGTGTGTATAATTTCTGAAATTTTTGTTTAATACCCGTGCGAAGCCGGGGCGGACCGCTAGTATTTTATAAGTAAACTAGTGGTCCGTCCCGGCTTCGCACGGGTATTTAAGAAAAATTTAATTTTTCGTGCGAATCCCTAACTTTTCTGAGAATATACTATACCCTATGTTTATCAGGGAAAATTTTGGATTCTAATGGTGAAAGATTTTTTCACATCAGTCCTGTAGTTTAGAAGCCTATTCAATTCCAAAAAACAATCAAATCTTCCCTCTTTATAATATTAGTATAGATTTGCCGAACATTCAAAGAAACTTAGTTTTTCACAATTTTTCAAAAACAGACTTCTCTGTACTTTAATTTGGTGAAGATTTGTCAAATCAAAATACGTCAACTTACTTCTGAAATCCATTCGTCTGGCACGTGTTGTACGCGCCGCAGTGTTGGCACTTCAGTCCTACCACGTGGAACTTCACTGTTGAAAGCTGAAAATATAAATTAAATCGTACATTATTTTGTGTAATTCGTAGAATTCAGCAGGTGCGGGGTGAAGACGGCGGTATTGGGGTGATTGGGAGAGGTCTATGTCCATCAGTGGACTTGCATAGGCTACTGCTACACAACTTCAGGGTCCCTATTCTTCTAAAGTACCTATATTCTGTTCACACGTTTATTTACTTTTTAGCTTTACAGATAAATTCAACTGTCTTAATATGTTACAGATTCGATTTTTTTTCCCTCGACATACTCAAACGCCACAATTGCTTGCTTTATTTTTCGAATAAATATTGTATTGTTATATATTTAATAGAATAAAATTGTTTAATTATCTAACTACTAATCCATAGTCATTAATTGTGAGAGAAAATTAACTTTTTATTTATTTATTACAAGCGTTCAACACTGAATTAGAGAACTTCAAGAGAAAATAAACGCGTGGATGGAGAATAATCCCATAGCTAAGAAAGTGGAATCGCTACACAAAATCATATGTTTTGCCAACTTAGGTGAAAGAAACTAAACACGTGACCACGACAGAGTAAACCTTGTTGAAATGTCGTAGGAAAAAAAAGTTATTAACGCAATAAATACCCGTTTGAATATTTATAATAAACTACCAGTTCGCCCCGAGTTCGCACGAGTATTTTCAAAAATCGAGAACTATAGATATTTACACACACATACACATTGGGTACCATTATTGAAGCTTTGCCGTGTGGTGCCGGCATAGAATTTCACCACCCCAACTCTTCCCGTGAGTGTCGTAAGAGGCGACTAAGGGAAACACAGCGGGGGGCGGGCAGCAGCGCCTTCTGCAGAACAACTACACCAAACTGCGATCCCCAACCCGCATGCCCAGCGTGGGGATTATGGGCAATAACCCCCAAATAATGATGCCATCTATGGCGCTCATTAGGGGAGGCCTATGTCCAGCAGTGGACTATTATAGGCTGGTGATGTTGATGTTGATTGAAGCTTTCATCCCTAACTTTTTTTACGTATTAAGCCTATTTTATTATCAGGGATAATGTTGGATATGAATGCTGAAAGAATTTTTCAAATCCAGTAGTTTCGGAGCGTTACGCACATTTGTGTTATATAGTGCATAATAATGTATTTGTGTGCATACCTTGTGACAATCCTTGCAGAGTATAGTCGCTTTATAGTTGGCGTATTCAGGAGGCATCGGCGTGGCTGCCACTTCCGAGTCCAAGTACTTCCACAGCTGAAATAAAACATTATTTTATGAAAGAACACTGAGATTGGTTCAAGATATACCGTCTATATTTGGACTTTAAAAATCTTTAGATGTCTTGAAAGATTTAATTTGTTAACAAAACAGTCCAATTTGTTTTCAAAAAGCTCAACTGAGGATGAGAGAATCTCTTATCATTGTAGTAGACAGTTTCACCTATTTGCAATGTATTTGGGCAATTTTGTTTAGTCTTATTAAAAAAAAATTACGCAGTATTATTTATATAAAAGCGAGCGTGATAGTGATAGATAAGTTTTAAACAATACCATTTTAAATTGTGTGCTTCTTCCAACTCATAAAAATAAACAAAATCAAAGTATTGGTTATTGAACGATTAAAACACTATTATCTTAATAGGATATCATGAAACCTTTAATAGATTATAACATTTCATGCAAATAACTGCATGATATTGTATGTGAATAACATCATCATCAGCCTACATCAATCCAATCCACTGTCTCCCCTAGCGGCTGGGTCCCCTGGGTAAAGGTAAAGGTACTCTTATTTCCGCATTTGGAATCCATACATAGCACCCTGTCTTATTTTTATTTTTTTATTTTATTTATTCAGGACAACAAACAATTACACTCATAACTTACTATAAACATATTTAAACTTAAGTAGTCTTACTCTAAGTATAATCAGCACCGTTGTCCACGAATTATTACAATTTCATAGTACCTAGGGCAAAACGGATAGGTGTTTATAAGTACAATTAACAATAATATCTCCTTACAAAAAAGAAAACTTATATAAGTAGGTACATCACAAACAGCAGTTTATGTGCCTAAGAATGAAAAGTAAATGTTATATTATTATTATTGATTCCTTCCCATAAAAAGCTATATGGGAAATAATCAATAACAACAGCATGCAAACAATATTGAATCAGTGCTGACCCTCGACGCAGACTGCGCCCACCAGTACCTTAGTTTGTCACAAAACAAAGAGGTAAGTACAATACCAGTAGGTATATTTTAAATTAGACTAAACAACATTGTTTAATCATATGTGATCGACATTAATATGTCGATTACTTTTTTTCTGAATTGGCCAGAAGTACTTGCGAATAAATCAATGCTTGTAAAATGTTTGTTGAATAATGTCATTAATCTATTTAGAGGGGCACGCTTGCCAGCGTTTGTCTTACAAGGAATAGGTGGGAACAGGTTTTGTTTACGAACTTCTCGGTTATAAGAGCGATAAGGTATATGTATGAATAGCTGATTCATTAGTGCGTTACAGTCAAAATTAGAATGGCAAATTTTATACAGTAATGTTAGATCTAAGAGTAATCTTCTCGTGTTTAATGTATGCTTACTGTATTTATTTAGAAGGTTATCGTAAGAAGACTTAGAACGAAAACAGCGATAATTCACAGACTGCAGGAATTTACGTTGGACTGTCTCCAGCTGTTGATTATATTTATTGTAGTAAGGGTTCCACACGGCAGTCGCGTATTCTAGTTGAGATCTTACGAGCGATTTATATAGGAGTAAATAAGAAGCTGGTTTTTTAAACGGAGTAGTGCGCATTATGAAGCGATACAATGAAGCTGTCTTCAACTTAAATAACTTAGAGGATCCTCTAATGAGCGCCATAGCACTGTTTTCAGCTTAAATAACTAACATGAGGAGAATCACTTACATTGGTCATATCAATCATACTGGTCTGGCAAGTGGGGCAGGCGTAGTGGCCGGACTGCAGCATCTGCTCGAAGCAGGGCCGGTGCAGGAGGTGCCCGCAGTCGGGGATGTGGCACGGGATGCGGGATGTGTGGATGTCTTCCAGGCATACCGGGCAGTTGGAACGGGACACATTCTCCACACACTGGAATAGACATTATGATAATAGAGACAACAGAAATTATTATAATTTTTTTCGTTGTGTAATAGAAGAATGTTTTATTACATCATTCCATTATTGAAGATCTCTGTTACGCGGTGATGGATGGCCTGCGACGCAGGAGGTCGCGGGTTCGATTCCCGCCTTGGGACAAAAGTTTGTATGATCTGCAAATATTTGTTCAGGGAGTTCTGGCAGTTTTTCTATGTATAATAAAATCTATGTAATAATATTCAGATTCCGATTCAATAACTTTATTTCTTTAGGCTTACAAAATAAGCACTTAGACAAGTCAAATATTGTATTATGTATATCAGTCATCTAGTACTCATAACACAAGCTCTGCCTTACTGTGGATTGTCCGGCATTATTTATTTATTTAGTAGAAAGAACACCTATCACCCTACATATGAACCTACATAATGAAACTCACTCTATGTCCGGCTTTCTGCAACTGCACAGGCAGGCACATGTTGCAGCGCTCGCAGTGGAAGAACCGGTCGCGCCCGCCGACGCGGCAGATGCCGCAGCCGTCGCAGTGGTATTGCTTCTTGTCTTCATCATCAAACAGGTTGCAGATTAGGCATGTGTACTGGAAGGAAGAATTGTTCAAAATTATTTGGCAGTCTCTGAATAGGAAAAGATAGACCAATAGAGGGTCTCAAAATCACATGTATGACTGTCCAGCAGTGATGTGACTATTATTTTATATGGTGTACCTACTGTGTAATTATTATTTTATATGGTTCACAAACATAGACAATAACACACTGAAACTCTGTAATTGTGTTGAATAAAGAATTTTATAGACAGCACACAAACATAGAAAATAAAGTAAGTACCTAAACTTCTACAATCAAATATGGTAGGTGTTGTTAGTGAGTATATTATTACAACAGGTGGTCACTCATTCTAGAAATAATAAAAAAAGTTATCATTCAAGTCATTGGTTATTGGGTGCCTGATATAAGCACCAAGACTCACTAATGATAAAATGATGAATTGGCCCAATTCAATACTGGCTAGTAGGAAGATATTGTGGGGCTCCACTTTTTAAGAAAGTGGGAATGTTAACATTTTAGAGTTCATTGCTTTATGTGAAATCTCATATTAAATGTCAACTCATAATTTTAGTACCAGGCATGAATAAGATGACAAGTTCGAAGTGTGTACTACATAACTTATATGTTAATAGTGGAACTATTAACAAAAGTTTATAACTTATCAATTAACTTGTTCAATAACTATGACATTCAATAATTTTGAGACACAATCATGTATTTATACTCCAGCTAAACTCAAGATACAGATCATTTGGGCAAAACGAATGCTGCTGTTAAAATATTACCATCTTAGCCACTGTATAGATTTTCAAAAAACTGTTTCATTTTACTTAAATTAAACAAGAGAAAAATATCAAGAATATCTTACTTTTCCAAACCGGACTCCACAGTTCTCGCATTCCTCCTGAACCTTTTGCCGAGTGTCACACTCTGTGCAGATTAGCTCTGTCACTGTCTTGCGGTTGAAATAGTGCTGCTCGCTTTCATCATGACAGTATCGGCATATGTACACTTTGTTGCAGCAAGGAGTCTGAAAAACCAAGATTATGTTAACAGTAGCCCAGGAATGATTCTTTACTTGAGTTTATAAGTATCTATATTGATGAATGTACGGTGTTGTTTGCTCTATTGAATTGGATGTAGAATGTACTAACCTACTGCAATAAATTGATAGTAAGGGACCTATTGTCAAATTGGCAGCAACCACTAAAGGATGATTATAAATTGTCTGTGAATGCCCGAACAACGAATTTCCTTTGTGTTATTCAGCAATTCATCACTCAGTAGAGAATTGTTGAGTTCGTTTATATTTAGCACAGGGATTTTGACCCATCTTTGTTTTAAGCAAAATTCGTAAATTTGTATTGAGAAAACTTACCACGAATTTAGCACGGCGCTTGTAATGAGCGCAACCTATATGATTTTCATTGTTGACTGTGCAAACCGTGTCGCCACATTCATCATCGGGGGGCCTGGCAGGGTCTTGGACTCTTTCCTTGACTTCCTCCGATGCCATCTTCGATGACCGCGTAGGACCGATGTAAAATCTTCAAGGTCCACTGATTATGGCAATCACTAGAATAATTAATTTAAAATACTGGACACAACACAAACATTATTTTGCATTGATTTTTTTGATTGAATGATAATGTGGTCAAGATTGAATGAAGAAAAATTTAGACAAGTCAACTTTTGTTTTGAAAGATAACTTTGATTGATGGAAAATTGGAAACTGAAAATTGACAGCAATTGACAAACCCACTATAGCTTAGGGTTGCCAGCTAAAAGCAAACTCAATTCGCCTAATTTTGGCTACCGAGTAGCCTAAAATCGCTTAATATAATTTTTCGTACAAGTAGCCTAATTTCGCCTAAGATTTAGCCCAAATATGGTACCTGCCGTACCAGAAAGGTAAAAATAAAGAATGTGTGTTCGTGAACTTCTGCAGGAAGTTATTTATTTTATTCCTCTTGTAATCCATTCGTTATTAAATTTCAGCGAGAGAATCTTCATTCTTTGAAATGATGACGGAAGAAGATGAACAGTTTCGTCAGTTAAGATTTCACATAATACATCCACACTTACAATCACGTCCCTACCTTCTCAATTACAGTCTCCGAAGCAATCCCCAGCAAATTGAATACCTAGAGCACTTTATTTCCTCCCACAACATGTTTTTTATCACGAGAGAAACGCTTGTCTAGGTCTCGGGAGGTGTAGAGAATTTTAGAAGAAATGTTTCTATTCTCAAATGTCAAAAATAGAGTAAATTGATCGCCATGTTCCATGGTAGACTCATCTCTAGGGTAGACTAGAAAACATTTCTATGCGCTCTTTCTTCCGAACGCCATGTTCGTAATTGAAGAAAACTTTCTACTAAATGTCACTTTTACGTCATTTGGAGCCTTTTCTATCCTAGAGAAGAAACCCCGTGCTAGGCCAGCAGATCCAGTGCATCAAACGGTCTTCTTTGGTATAAAATTTTTGAGTTGAGCAGCTTATTCATTTCGTCCGTGTGGCAAAATTTACTGTAACATATTTTTCTCACAATAAAATGCAAACGAATGCGAGTAATTCTGAAGTAGCCTAAATCGCCCGATCTTTTTTTTCTAGGTAGCCTAAATGGCTACTGGTAGCCGATTGGTTTTTTTGGTCGCCATTTAACCCCCTATGGTAGGTAGCCTAAATGGCGATAATTCGTTTCGTCGGGTTATTTGAGTGAGGGTTATTACGATTATTATTGTTATTATTCAACGCATCACCTACTACGCTTGAGGATTCTTTTTCTAAGGTCTCGAAATTACGTTCTACCAATAGTGTTATCATTATCAATTATCAGCACCAAATACCCTGTATATTTTGCGTTAGCATTGCGTTCATGGATTTATGAAAAGTACGGATAGAATCCTGTCAAATCAAACTTGAATCTTAGCAATGGCGGATTGACATTGAGTGTCAGTGTATAGAGAGTTGCCAACAGAAGAAAAAATTACCCATAATTTTTATAAATATTCTTCCTAATAATTGTTCACTTATTAATATGAATATGTAAAATTATAATGAATCATTTTAGGTACTGCATTAGCCACGGTAATCGTGATTATTAGACCTACTTTTTATAATTTTCAATTTACGCCAGCGCTTTATGGTGCTAACTGCAGTGAATTTTAATGTCCCACAAGAACAGAACAGAACACTTTACTTTCCCGGGATTAAATAGTAACTATGCTAATCGAAGAAATTTCAACAAAATCTGTTCAGGCCTCTGACTGTGTGTGCAGAAGTAACAAAGATAAAAACATCCAAAGTCTCATTCCATGTCTAATTTTAGTTTGAATAAATTATTCTTTGTGCCTATTAACTGGCTGACAACATTTTCTGCCTACGGCTTCGCATACATTGTTCCTATGGAAATGCCTAACCAATATAATATAAAAAAAAATATAATTATTTAAATTTTAAATACCAGCCAATTGCAGCCATATCTTATTATGATTGTTACTGGGAAGATCAATGAAATGTTATGTGAAAAATATACATTATTCTCATATTCATTGTTTATTGATACATTCTAAATAAAAATTTATGTATTACATAATATAATGCCCGCATGCTTTGACATGAAAAATCTTCATGCACATTGCATGCTACACTTGATTTAGTGGGCTTCAAATTATTTTAATTATGAGATTCTCTGATTATGCGAATTCAATTTAACTTCCAATTTTCGTCACCCGGAAATCTGAAAAAATATTGACTTTTAGTTATGCCCCACGGCTATCGATAATCTCGATATAACATCTGCGTAGCTTGATCGTCAGTAAAAGTATTATCCAAATGGGTTCAGCTATTTTGGAGGTAAGCTCAAATAAAAAACAAACATATTTCGAAATTCGTATCCTTAGAGCTAAGCTATTGTATAGATATTACAAACTGAAATTCAATATCCAAAATATATTTCGAATACTTAATACATATTATTTTATTGGTATAACCAGGATGATAAAGAAATGCCTTTATACCTGATTCATAATTTAAAGTCAATAAAATATTAGAATTAAAACATTTTTAATATCCTCCCACACTTACTGGAAAATTTACATGTTTACATGTTGGCAGCACTGGCGAGATTTTGTGCTTGTAGTTTGATTTATATGTTGATAATAATTTTGCGTCAAATCGATAAAATAAGTTGGTGATATAAGAAATTTATCTACGAAATGTGATCCGGTGTTTTTTATTGACAAACCCATTGTGACTTTTGCAACATCTGACCACACAAGACGGCGTTTTCCGTTTATTTTGGTTTGTTTACAATAGAGTTCATCAGTTGGTGTCTATAGCTGTAATGGCGATGGCCAGCATACTATTTGATTGATTGGCATGCTTGCTTGATTGGAGTGCTTCATTTTATTTTGTTCTGATACTCCTTCCGTACTTATTTATAGTTTCATGATTGCGTTAATCATTGTGCTTTTCATGTTGCGTTGTCCTCTTGCCTTTGTTGTGTTGCCCGATTGCAACATGAAAGCACTAATTGTTAGGTACTTTATTGTCCGACAGGTACGACAATGCTAAACAAAAAAAAAATGTTAACAAAAAGTTAAGTTCCCAAAATGTTTTTCGAATTATTTTCAAGATTCCTCTGTTTCAGTACCTACTTATTTTATTCCTTGCTCAGCTTCTAAGAGAATATAATTTATTTATTAAATTATTACCATTTTTCACTACGAGCAGTTTTATGCAAATAAATAAATAAAACAAAACAAACGTCCACCTATAGACGTATAGCCATCATTTTTGTAGAATGTTAGTAAACAAAAGAAATCAGCTATTTTAGAGTTATCACTTATCACCAGATATTTGCCTTGATAGCGTAGCAATGCCAACCCTAACAAATCTCAGTATCGACGGTAGGTAGGATATTTATAGGTATTCAATTCAATTCAATACATTTATTGCAAGAAATATGGTCATAATACAAGGTCAATAGGTAGTGTCACATACTTCACCAAAACACATTGGCATGCAAACAATTTCTAAATCTAGGTAAAGCTACAAAGTAATTTTTAAATTTTTTAAATTATTTAAATTATTATATGTTTACAAAATATTATATACTTACCGTATATAATATTTTGTAAACATGTCAATAATGTGCTAAGTATTTATTTTTCAAATTGAGGTCCTGAGTTCTTTGACACTATAGAAAGCTTTTCCAATGAGCCATAATTTTAACTTTTTTATAAATATTGTTATAGGTAAATCTTTGATGTCATTTGGAATCTTATTAGGTATATGTAGAACCACATAGCATAACAGTTCTTTTTATTTAAGGCTGTCTTAGGAGTTCTAGACAGAATAATTTGTTCTGGGTTACGTACACGTCTATGGTATAATAATACCATTCGAATTTATTTACTAAAGCTAAGGATATATTATATCCTTAGCTTTAGTAAATAAATTCGAATGTTCCTTTACAAATTTAGCAGCCTATAGAATATACATACTGGGCAATGTTAGTAGTTTTAATTTAATGAAGATAGGCCTGCACGATTCCCATGGAGGTATTCCGTCCGACAATTGCGCGTACACATTTTTTTTGAGCAATGAAGGCAAGATCTTTGTTTGTAGAATTACCCCATAGAATAAGTCCGTAATTCAAAGTAGAGGTTACGAATCCATGATATGCCGTTAAAATTGTATTCAGGCTGGAAGTTTTCCGAAGCCTGTAAAGAATATACCTACCTAAACAAATTTATTTCGTTTCTTTTTTACTTGGTCAATATGGGGTTTCCAGTTACATCTTTCGTCTAATGTTAACCTAAAAATTTCGTTTCTCTTACAGCTACTATCTCATGTTTTTTATAAATGTCAAGGCCTTTGCATTTTTTATTGGAATTTTTTATTGGAATTTATTAGTTGCCGAACGCGGCTTTGCACGCAGTTTTCAAGCCTAAGGTATCGTTTTTCTTCTTTTCGATTTAATTAAGCAAATATCTGAAATTGTTTCTGAGTAGGTAACACTTAGGTACAGACAGAAGCATTAATTGGTAACCCCCTCACAGAATATGTCATAGTTATCATTCAGTAGCATGTAGGTTCTGTTGAATTTGACGTTAATAGTAATCCATCAATGCCAAACGTCATGTCTGTGTGACATATATTGAACTTCCGTTATGACGGATGTTCCGGTTCCTTCCCTTTTTGCTTCTTGTCTCCCCGTTGTGTGCAAAGAACTGTAATCTTTATTTATTGTTTTTCCGTGTTAACTATACCAATTTAAATCGAGGCAATCAGTATTGCGAGTATTTATTGTGTGAATAAATACATTAACAATTGAAACCTAAGAAGATCCTGTGTTTATTTTCCTGCTGCCCACTTCCACGAGGTGTCTACACTTCTCCCACAATTAGGACTGGTACAACCTTGATCCACGAGCCTTTCTACAGGTTATGGGCCCAGGCATTTTGCAATTTGAAGAAATTACCAGTCCAAGTGAAAATTGTGGTGAGCACGTTTGGATTTTATTTTTTCATAACCTCACTGTGTCGACATGGCCGATACCGATACGGAACAGCAGCGGTCGACAGCCCTTTTTGGAGGAATGAACGTGGACAAATTGGAAGGTGTATCCAATTACACATCGTGGAAATTTCAGATGAAAATGATTCTCACTTTGGAAAATTTATGGGATTTTGTAGTAGCCGAGAGTGTGACTAATGAATCGATGGATCAGCGAGCTTTGGCGAGGATTTGCCTAAGCGTAAGATCATCATGTTTTCAACACGTGAGAGATTGTGTTACTGCCAAACAAGCATGGCAGAGATTGGCGAATGTTTTTGAAGACAGAGGACTATATCGAAGAGTCTTGTTGCTAAGGCAACTTCACCACACTGAGTATAGTATGTATAGTTGCATGACTAATTACATAGATAGTGTTATGACCAAGGTCCAACAGCTGGCAGACATTGGTAAAGTTATAGAAGATGCAGAAGTAGCAGAGCTACTGTTGAGTGGCTTACCGCAGGAGTTTGATGCTCTTGTGTCCAATTTGGAGACAGCGTGTATAACAAATTCTCTCTCAAGTGAGTTAGTACGAACCAGACTACTACAGGAAGACTGTCGCAAGAAACATTTTGAGAATAGTGCAGATACTACAGCATATGTCACAAAGAACAAAAAGGCAACAAAAAGCAGAATTATCTGTCACTACTGTAAGAAGGCGGGTCACATTAAGTCAAGGTGTTTCAAGCTCAAGAGAGAAAAGGAACAAGAAAAATCGAAGACTGAAGATACATCGCTGGTTGCCACTGCATTTTTGGCCAATACGGACCCTGGATGGCTTGTAGACTCTGGGTGCACAGCTCATATGTGCTGTGACTTATCCTTGTTTTCAGATTTTGTTAAATGTAAAAATTATGTAAACATTGCCAATGATGACAAACTCGAGTGTTTGGGAAAAGGTACCATAATTATTGAGAATGGAAATATGGTAAGGAAACTTTTTAAATGTTTTATATGTTCCCAAACTGTCACATAATTTGCTCTCGGTAAGTTGCCTCACACGGGAAAATGTAACTGTTTCTTTTGATAAAGGGGGATGTTTTGTTTGTGACAAAAGCTCTGGCAATCCAATAATGTATGCTTCAAGTAATAATGGCCTTTTTAGGGTTCATTTTAGGGTGCGTACGTCTAGTAAGAAGTATTCGCAAGGAGTGTATTCTTCTCTCCTGTGTGATAGACAGGAATCTAAGAGTGCACAGGTGGCTGTTCATTCATTGCCTATAGATGTATGGCATAGGAGGCTCGGACATTTAGGTATGCAAGGTTTGTGTACATTAAAGAATGGTGGTGCAACTGGTATTCTGTTTCAGGCTGATAATGAACAGGTTTTGAAGGAATGCGTAGCATGTTTGGAGGGAAAGATGTCAGCCAAGCAGTTTCCGATTGGAGAGGCAAGGCGGGCTACCCAGTCCCTCGAATTGATACATTCTGATGTCTGCGGGCCATTACAAGAGAGCAGCTGGAGTGGTGCGAGATACTTGGTAACGTTTACTGACGACTACACCAGGAAGTCGTTTGGATATATGATGAAGCACAAATCAGAGGTATTGTCACATTTTATAAATTTTAAAGTACTTGTAGAGAAGCAAGTAGGATTGCCTATTAAGGTTTTGAGGACTGATGGAGGAGGTGAGTATATTAATCATGATTTTATAAAATATTTGCAAGAGCAAGGTATTATTCACCAGCGGACCGTACCATATTGTCCTAGCCAGAATGGTGTAAGTGAGCGTCTCAATAGGACTTTAATGGAAAAGGCTCGGTGTATGCTGCAAGGTGCTGGTCTCTGTGGGCGCTATTGGGGCGAGGCGGTTATGACCGCAATTTATTTAAAGAACAGGAGTCCCACAGCTGCTCTTTCAGGACTCACGCCAGAGGAGATTTGGACCGGATCTAAACCTGATCTTCGTCATCTCCATGTTTTTGGTTGCATAGCATACTCTTTGGTCCCTGAGCAAAAACGACGTAAGTTAGACCCTAAAAGCAAAAAGTATATATTTGTGGGTTATTCGGAAACGTCTAAAGGGTACAGGTTGTCCGATCCATCAGATCCTACTAAGGTTATTTTATCTAGAAATGTTGCATTTATAGAAAATTTATTTTATGATATGAAGGAAATAAATGAAACAAAGAATACAATATTTTATGAATTTATGACATGTAATGATAATAATAATGGTAATGATTTGCCTAATGATAATAATATACAAGAAATTGTGGGTTCGTCTGAACATTTGGTATGTGAAAATACAGGTAACAATTCCCATGTTTCAGATGGCGATGAGTACTGCACAGGCAGTGAGTACGAGGGAGTCCCTGCTGCATCCCCGGCTCGAGGCGGCGTCCGTCAGGACTGCTTGATGCCCGCGCGCGAGGTGGCGGCTGAGGGCGGAGACAGTCGGCTGTCCCCGGTACCCCTTGTGTCTCAGCAACGTCCCGTGCGTAGTACCAGATCTCGGTTACCGGTAAAGTACACAGATTACGAGATAGACTTCTCGTTATTAGCGCAAGGTTATCCACTTGCTGAACCTCAATCGTTTGAGGAAGCTGTAAATTCACCTGATAATCATGAGTGGAAGGTTGCTATGAAAAATGAATTTGAATCAATGATTTCCAATAATGTTTGGAAACTGGTACATAGGCCACCTAATGTAAATGTTGTTAAATGTAAGTGGGTCTATAAATTAAAATACGATGCAAAAGGCGTTTTTCAGAAATATAAGGCTAGATTGGTTGCCAGGGGTTTTACTCAGGTTAGAGGGGTAGATTATAATGATACCTTTTCCCCTGTAGTGCGTCATAGTACTTTAAGAATATTGTTTGTAATAGCTAACCAACTAGATTTAAACATTGACCATATTGATGTAGCAACTGCCTTTTTAAATGGTGAGCTTGAGGAAACCATATACATGGAACAGCCTCCTGGCTTTACTTGTAAAGATAATGATAAGGTTTGTTTATTGTTAAAAGGAATTTATGGCCTTAAACAGGCAAGTAGAAATTGGAATGCTAAAGTTCACAAATTGTTAACTAGTAATGGTTATTCGCAAAGTAAATGTGAACCCTGTGTATATTTTAAATGTTCTGACAAAGAAATTATTATAACTGCATTATATGTTGATGACTTTTATGTATTTTACAGTACTAAAGATAATGCATTGTTTCCATTGTTAAAAAGTAATTTCAATGTTTGTAATTTAGGTATTTTGAAAAATTGTTTGGGTATGAACATTGAAAGAGATAGAGAAAATGGAATTCTTAAAATAAATCAGTCAGAATACATAAAATTGTTATTGAAACGTTTTGGAATGGAAAACTGTAAAGTAGCCAAAACACCCATGCCTACCAATTGTAAATTAGTCAAAGGTGACACTAATTTATGTGATGATCAGTATAACTATAGGCAGCTTATGGGATGTCTCATGTATTTATCAGTATGTAGTAGACCTGACATCTCATATGCTTGTAGTCAGTTAAGCCAGTTTAACAACTGCTTTGATGTAACTCATTGGCAGGCAGCTAAGAGGATTCTGCGTTATTTAGCGGGTACAATTAACTATTCTTTATATTGTTATAAAAGTAGTAAATTGAATTTAACTGCTTATGCAGATGCTGATTGGGCCAATGACCCAACTGATAGAAGATCTTATTCTGGGTTTATTGTAAAACTGGGGAATAATGTAATAAATTGGGAATCACGTAAACAGAAATGTGTAGCTCTTTCTAGTACTGAAGCTGAGTATCTTGCTATAACAGATGTATGTAAAGATATATGTTTTCTAAGAAGTTTTCTTTCTGAGATTTTTCCCAATGAGTATCATGTAACAATATTTAATGATAACCAGTCTGCTCATAAATTGTTACAAACTAAAGAGTATAATCATAAGCGTACTAAGCATATTGATGTAAGGTACCATTTTGTAAAAGACTTAGTTGTAAATAATGTTGTGACAATTAAATATTTGCAGACAGATTGTATGACGGCTGATATACTGACCAAGGCTTTGGGTACTGTAAAACATGATAAATTTGTAAGTGATATGAACCTAGGAGTCTGATACTTAATTTTATTGATAAGACTGGATAATGACTAGTATTTGTTAAGTATTTTGTAATATGTGTTGACTCCAATAATTATTGATTTCTTTGTGTAAAGATATCTTACTTGATTTTGCTATGCTATTATATAAAATGTATAACTGCATGGTTTGCTATTGTTTGTATGTAGGTATGTACTTTAACTGAATGTTTTGTTTGTAAAGTGTATACCTTATATTATTAATGTTCTTGTGTGGCATTGTATGGATTAAGGGGTAGTGTTGAATTTGACGTTAATAGTAATCCATCAATGCCAAACGTCATGTCTGTGTGACATATATTGAACTTCCGTTATGACGGATGTTCCGGTTCCTTCCCTTTTTGCTTCTTGTCTCCCCGTTGTGTGCAAAGAACTGTAATCTTTATTTATTGTTTTTCCGTGTTAACTATACCAATTTAAATCGAGGCAATCTGAGTATTGCGAGTATTTATTGTGTGAATAAATACATTAACAATTGAAACCTAAGAAGATCCTGTGTTTATTTTCCTGCTGCCCACTTCCACGAGGTGTCTACACTTCTCCCACAATTAGGACTGGTACAACCTTGATCCACGAGCCTTTCTACAGGTTCAAACCCGTGAAGATTTATATATTCATTTTAATTTACATTATTTTTTATTTTTGTTTTTTTATAAAGTTTGTTTAATTGTTTAAATAAAAAACAAATGTTTTTTTCAACACCTACATTTCTTTTATCAGGAGTAACGATAAATACTGAAATTTCGAGCCTGTATCACATGTAACTATGGTGTAGTGGTTAGTGTAACCGAGATTCTGTCACTGCACATCGTAATGATCGTCATCGAATCCTTGCAGTGGATGTTTTTGTTTTAACTACTACTTAATTTTAGTAATGTAATGACATTTATTTATGTGTAATAGTGAAGTTTTTGTCTATTGTATGAATTTAAAGTAATTGATAAAATAAAACAATAATAATAATTTCAGGTAAACAATTACGTTTATTTTTTTCAAAAATTTGCCTACACAAACAACAACACAAAAAATTTAATTAATGTTTTATTTTATTATTTAGCCTACTTACAAATAGCTTCCTATCCTGAAAAATTATATTCCATTTTCGATTTAGTGCTCGAGAATACACATGTTTTCATTAGATTTTCGTTTACTTTGCTAATCTAATGAATTAAACAATTTGGATCTCGTGTAAATCATGGAATACTAAATAATCAGGTAGTTTTGAAAATAAATGAGGTCAAATGGAGTTTTTCTGACAATGTTAATAGGCAAAATTACATTAGGGTTTAGTAGGTAGTGATATTTATCGTCCTTTATATTTAGTGATACTTATCGCTTAATAGCTTAAGGGCTAACGGATCGGATCTCAATTTAAAACCATTTGACCCCACATATTTTCTATCGGATTTAGGTCCGAACTTTTAGATGTCCAAGAAATAACAGTAATGCCTTGTAGAGATGAACAACCCTTGAGAAACCATCCGCGTACGATGCACTGCACAATTTATCATGGACAAAATAAATTTGGGCTTCTGGATACGCGATCCGCGTAGTAACCTTCAACACTTTCAAGCTCGTCATTCATGCGCCCAGTTATTTTTACTATTTCTCCAGGACCCATAGAGGATATCCATCTCCAAAACCTAAAAAGAAAAAAAAGTCAACTGTTATATATAATGTTAATTTAGTTCGTGTAAATACTAACTTGTTAAAAATATCATTATTATGATGAAATAATCATAGACAAAGGTGTTCGAATTTGTTGAGAATTATCAGTATTATCACTTACCTAAAGTTATTCATGCCCTACGATGGAGTTCAGCAGACAAGTCCTATTTTTGCTGCTCGATAATTGTGTAAGTATATCAGCTGCATGCAAATGCCTTCTGTTGATGTTGATATCAAATATTGTTGAGCAGTAGAACGAGTGGATGCAAAAGGCGAACTAGTCTGAATGTCAACAATATTATTGTGGCGACTTCACTGATTTGTAATACACTCCTGTTGTTTATCTGCCATTGCTTCTTACATTCACACCCCCACATTACACTTAAGCGCACGGTTTTTATCTGTAAGACAACAAATCAATACTTAAATGAAGTTGAAGATAACAAGGTTTTACTAAAAAAATATGTATTTGTTTCGTAATGATTATGACACAAGAATAATAAGTTGATAACTTACCGTATTTCAAAGCTAACGAGCAATCTCCTGATTACTCATTTGCTGTTCGAATAGCACCGCGATCTTAGTTCTTACAAAATTCTTAATTTGCATAATTTCCTTCAATATTCTTCAATTTATATATGATTCAAACCAGTAAGTCAAGACTAGAATTGAGTATGGCTAGTGACCTTTTGATTATTCACCAAGATTATATTTAAATCTACCCTCAAATACTTCTATTTTTTCTTATCCAGTGTAAAGAGATCTCATAAATAAAAATCCGCTGTCGAACACTAATAACATAAAATTTCGACGCTCTGATAACTGGTTCGTTGGTTTAGTTGGTTGGTGCGTGCATTACTTGTCATGTGAGCGATTGGATGTCTGGTTCGATTCCCACTGGGTGTTACGTTTTTGTTTCGTAATATTTGAGTAAAAGATTTGTAAATCGTACAGTGATTTGCAATGTAAACTTTAGCTATTAGGGGGGTTACCAATTAATGCTTCTGTCTGTACCTACCTAACTTGGGCAGATTTTGCAATTTGAAGGAAGCCAGGAGGATCCAGCTAGGTTGGGCAGCATTCGGAAAACAACGTCGAGTCTTCTCGTCATCCATACTGCAATGTTTGAAAACGAAAGTTTTTAATCAGTGCGTACTACCATAGACACGACATAAGGAGCTGAGGCGTGGACACTCACGATGGGGTTGGTCAACCAAAGTCGCTCAGCGAGCTATGGAAAGAGCTATGTTCGGAGTTTCTCTGAAGGATTCGCAACGAATATATCCGGCAGAGAAACAACGTTATCAACATAACTCAAACAATTAGCAAACTGAAGTGGCAGTGGGCCGGCTATATTTCACGAAGAACCGACAACCGCTGGGGTAAACTTGTTGTCGAATGGAGATCGCGACTCGGTAAACGTAGTGTAGGACGCCTTCTGCCAGGTGGGATGACGATCTGCGAAGGACTACTGGCAGATGCTGGATGCGGCAAACTGAAGACAGGGCGCTACCGCGCTATATCCAGCCGTGGACTAACATGGGTTGATGATGATGATGATAATCGGTTCGCTCTGGTTATGGTTATACCTAAACTCCCTTGACATGACACCCCTCGGGGTTACAATGACAACTCACACGTAAAGCTAGAAAATAAAAGCTGTTCTTCTTAGATTCCTTTTCTTTTCTTGTTAAACATGCCTCACCAATTTCAGAAAAGGTTGCACACAACCTGATATATTATATTTATATTCATGTTTTTTAAGTTTCATAACAGTTTTCTCACGCGTTGCAATATCTATAGAATTTCCAGCCACTACTGAACAAAAGCCCTCGCGCAAGCGTTATCCCTCTCGATATGCAAGTGGCGAGGGGCGGGTGTGTGAAGATAATACTGGACATTTTTGTAACGAACGAAAACAAAACCAGAAATAATGAAATAACTCGAAAACAAACAATAGACATTTAATCATTGAATTACTATTACTAGTAGTTACACCTCACTGCATTTAATATACATTTTGTACTGAGACGTAGGTCTAGCTAGTCTCTATATACCGGGTATGGATAAGGTATCTACACTCGATTAAAGTAGGTAGTTAGAATGTTTATCTAAGATGTTCTCTAAATAGATTAGATATGTTTATAAACATAACCTATGAGTTAAAAACAATTACAAATTTAAAGTAAGGACTAGGGCACACTCTTGTGAAACATTTTAGAAAAAACCTACCGGCGGCGACTCCTCTTACCTACCTACTTAGGTTGTGTACCTACCTACTCATGCTTGTCATCAGTCCTTTTATTAAAAATATTTTAGTGTGACTGTTCTACGTTTTAATTGTATGTAAAATAAAATATTTGTGTTTCTGTTCTAGATTGTTTTATTGAATTTGCAATACGGTCAAATAAAGTTTTAGCGTCTCGGCTGTCATTTGGTACCTACTTAAATCCTAAATCATCATTAACGCTGTTCTTTGCCAGATTCCTGTGTCCTATGTTCAGCTGTAATGTAAAATAAATAATGCTGGACAATTCACACAGCTTTATCTAGCCCCAAGCCAAGTAGAGCTTGTGTTAGATAACTGATATAATATACGAGTACAGAGATAGATATTTTTTTTATTATACATAGATAACGATCAGAGACCACCCTTAAAAATATTTGCATATCGTAGAAATATTTGTCCCGAGGAGGAAATCGAACCCACCACCTCTTGAGCCGTAGGCGGACTTTCGCCTACCGCGCCACAGAGTTCGTAAAAATGTGTTTTATGTGTAGGTATAGGTATACGTGGATGACTCCGTCAGTTGTAGACCGATTTTGTTGTTACTTTTTTGATTATTTTACTATTGTTTAAAAACGATCTCAATATACATACCTAGTCTTATTGACGCTAAGCATTCAGCGCGTCGTATTGTGCGTACGTAGCCTTAGGAAACGTGCCTCTAAAATGATGTAGGTAACTGATTAGTCAAATAGTTATATAGTCAGACTAAGGTACAGCAGTACAAAGCAAAGCAAATTCATAAATAGTTTGGCAGCATTGTGAATGGCAGACAAAAAAAAATTAAGATGACTTGTATGTACGTAAGTAAACATAATCTAATAAAATAAAAGTAGTAATACCAATATGTAAAGTACCTATATCTCTTGATAAAAAAGATAATTACAATAAAAATAATAACGGTTTTTCTAGAACTCTAATAATCCCTTAATTTTTAATAAATGAATAAATGAAATGAATAATAATTCTTGTACAATGTGTCACGAAATATGTATAAAGTCAGAAGTATAGATATACCTATCACATTCTTTAAACTTTCATTTTACTTATTCTTACTAGTAACATCTTTGCATCTTTTATATTATGTATATTTTTATATGTGTATTTGTTCTTTATTATTATTGGAATTAATTGACATATTTATCTTGTAGTATTACTGCCTTGGTGTTAATGGCATGGGCAGGTTATTATGCTCTGAAAAATGCAAATATACTACATCTATAGCAACATTCGTCATCACTGGAAGGAGAACATTAAGTTACATATAGACAGGTATGTTTAATTTTACTGTATTTACCTGTACCTTTAGGAACCTACCTAGTACGTCGTAATACGTAGCTAACTCAGACTATATCTTTTTCAGAACGATGCGGACAACACGCTGGAAACAAGCGAAAGTTATCAACTTATAATATGAAGCGGACAGTAGCAAAGTCGTGAATTAATGTGTTCTACATCGTTCGTAAGATCCCTGATTCCAAAGTGAAATATATTCAAAAATTTATAAATATGATTATAATACCTTCTGATAGTGAATGAGGTTGATCAAAGTCTGGGTGGAGATACTATAACTTTTTCAGAACGATGCGGACAACACGCTGGAAACAAAAGTCATCGCGAAAGTTATCAACATATATAGGTATATAATATATATAACTATTTTATATGAAGCTGAGAGTAGCAAAGTTGTGAATTAATGAGTTTTACAGCTTTCGTAATATCCCTGATTCTAAAGTGAATTATTATCATTATTCTAAAATGAATATGATTATAATACCTACTGACTTTGACTACTACTATGTCTCCAAATAATTAAAGGTATAGGTAAAACTATAGGTAAATACTGTTTGTATAAATAGGTAAATGAGGTGGATCAAAGTTTGGAGATACCACCTTTCGGCATACACTAGTCCCTAACATGTATTTTGTGGCACCCTGTAAATGCTCGACTGTACTAGGGCCGAAAAATATTATTCTTAGAATCTAGGTAGGTACTTATTATTTTAATTAATCTGGAAATATTTATACCTATTATAAATATTTTATTCCTCTTGTAAAATTTATATGATTGCATAGGTACCTATTTACTTACCCACTTATGTAACAATTACATAATAATTATATGTAAATATATAGGTAATGTAAATATAAGGTACAAGTCAAGTTAAAGTACCTACTACCTTCTTTACTAGTACTAACTTGACTTATTTACCTTTTTTAAGAAAAATAAATAACCATCCTTTTTATTTATAGGAACTTACCAAGGTACGTAGGACATAAAAAGAAAATTATAATTGTAGCAATTGGAGCTAACTGCAGAATGTTACAAACAATCTACAAGTAACTCAACTGATTCATACCTAAATGTAATATGGCAATGCTGATGCGCTGCGCCAGATACTCGCCCGATTTTTGTAATAATAGTGTTTTATTTATAAATTTATACATTTCTTACGTTTTACTGTGGTATTATTGTACTACAACGTAGGGACACCTGATCTATTATTAGAATTAAGTGACCAGTAAATAAATAATTTTTCGTAGTTCGTTTTTTATTTTATTTTATTCATCAAATACCTGTTGGTTTTTAACTTTACATTTCAATAATGTTTATGCACTTGTAACAACTATAATTGGAGGCTGATGTCATCAACGGTCTAGAGAGCCTGTTAGATCTATGTATAACATACAGGGCGTCCCACCGCTATGCCACATGAAGGAAAAGTACGTTAAATATTGAAGATGGAATATTTTACTGATCGAAGGCCTTATTTTAATATAAAAACAATTTAAACTGCATTTATAGCTTTTTAAATAGTTACATAGGTGAACCGGGAATCGAACCCGTTATACGAGAAAAATAATTACCCTGTAGCTTTATCATACCGATCGAAAGGCTTCATCATAAGGATATTTTTTTGCTCAATAACATAGTATCAGAAATAAAAGGAGACCATGAATTTGCCGCGTTGCGAATGTTGCGATAGACAAAAAAAAACGCGAAATACGCGTAAATTAACGCGTATTTCGGCTCCGACTACGGCTTGATCTGTTGCATACAACTATGTACCTCCTTAATTCTTTATCATTTTATCATACACTTAAATAGGGAAATGATGCGTACTTCTCAAGTGGGTACATTTATTAGTAATAGTTACTTATGATAATGTCAGTAGATATGTCCATACGGCAATGTCAGCATTTGATTTTTCTGAACAAAGTCTCAAGCTGAATAATTAATATTTAAATAATTCGCTGTCTTCCTTTTATTTCTGACTAAATGTTATTCAGCAAAAAGTAATCCTTATGAAGAAGCATTTCGATCGGTAAGATAAAGCAACAGGATGATTATTTTTCACGTGTAGCGGGTTCGATTCCCGGTTCACCCATGTAACTATTTAAAAATCCATTAATGCAGTTTAAATTGTTTTTGAAATTAAAATAATGTATTCTTTCAGTAAAATGTTCTATCTACCATATTTAAGGTACGTTCCCTCCATGTGGCACAGCTGTGGGACGCCCTGTATAGTCTTCACAAACAGGTCCATGAATAAATAAATAATGCTGGACAGACAATCCACGCAGCATCACCTAGCCCCAAGCTAAGCAGAGCTTGTCCTATGGGTAGATGGTTCAATTATTTGTAAAAAATTGTATTACACGTCAAATAGTAGATACACATAATATACCTACTGAGGTATATCTAGATGGTAGGGACTACTAACAATTTAAATTAACCTATAAATAATAATGTATTAATTTTTATTTATTCAATCAATTACAATTATTGGTTATATAATGTTGTTCAAATAACAACACAATATTATTTTACAAATTCGTCAACCGTAGATGTAGAAGGATTGTTCGACTATCCATTTCTTCAAAAGTAAAGATGATGGCTACCATAGGTATATGTAGTTATTATGCGACTACGCACTATAGTTTCAATGTGTGCATTATGTGCACTAACGCAGTAGGTATGCCTGTAATGATAGCTGTACAATATGTGTATTCAATAAATAAATAAGTTTCAGATGAAGAGTTTGTAATTAATTAAATTAATGATAATGATAATGAAGCCATCTACGGCGCTCATTAGGGAGGCCTATGTCCAGCAGTGGACTTATAGGCTGGTGATGATGATGATGATGAAGAGTTTGTTGGACTAAGGCGAGCGCGCATAGAAACGTTCTGTAGATATGCTTTGGTCTGGCGTAGAGCCTCTACAAAGTTGTTGTAGGATCTACGAAGTTGACGTAGCAAGATCTACGAAGTAGGCGTAGCACCCTCTATAAGTCGACTTTAGCACGCAGGGCTTGGAATATAATTTTTTTCAAATACCGGTTTGACTGACTTAAATATAGATATTACCTATATATTTTTTATTATACTTAGGACAACCTGAACGAATATCTAGCAAATCGTGCTGTCCCTATGCGGGAATCGAATCCACAACCTGCGTCGCAGGCGGACCATCGTCCTCTACGCCACAGAGCTCGTCATCAAGAAAGTTATTACCTAGGTACCTTGTACCGACCTATACATACATTATTAGGGTAGGTATAGATACCCTCATCAAAGGTACCTCTTTAAATACCTACTATTTGTATACAAAAAAATCTTTATCTGTGTCACAATGTCAAATGACGACGTCTGTGGCGCGGTGGGCAAAGGTCCACCTGCGACGCTGGAGGTTGCGGGTTCGATTCCCGCCTCGGGACAATTTACGATCTGCAAATATTTGTTCAGTGTGTTGTTTTCTAGGTATGTTAAGAAATCTGTCTATGTACTCGTATAATTATTATGTACAGTGCGCGTCAGAATTAAGTACCCCCCTTGTCTACACAATATTTACGACTACTTCGAATTCCCTTGTAACTTACTATCACAAATTTTTACATGCAAAAATTTATCAAGCCGCCGCTCAGGATCGAACCACCCACCATAATACTCAGAGTCTGAAATTACTAACAATAACAACTATTGTGTCCCACATACATTGAGATAGGGGGGTACTTATATGTGACGCGCACTGTACATCAGTCATCTAGTACCCATATCACAAGCTCTGCGTAGCTTGTGGCTAGATAATATTGTTTGAATCGTCCAGCATTATTATTATTATAATAGGTTGCTAGATCTAGTTACACAACTATAATGATAATAATAAGTTTGTTTATAAACAAATCAATGTTAACAAGACAACAATAGAAAGATACACCTCATCTTTTCTCATAAATAGATAGCGAACCTTTTGAATTGCCATTCACATCAGGCCACCCATACCTATGTACTGTCTTATTCGCATAGAGCTTTATCATTTAATTCGTACTAGTCCTCTAGTCTAAGACGGCGTGTGTTGTGTTTTTAAACAGTGAAATAAAATTTAGCTTGAAGATGATTGGCTTGTAAGTAAAAGATACATAAGTATTTTCTTTATATTTCAGTTTGAGAAGATTATGAATCAATGATAAGATACATACGATTATGATGTATGTTTAAGGCATTCCAAAAACTCTTTGAACTTGAGAAACCTTACGTTTACATAATTTTAAATTAAATAAGTGAAATCATTTAACAAAGAAAATTATGTAGGCAGTTAACAGAGTATAAAAATACAGTCAGTACATTATATTAGATACACATAGTATACAGGGCGTCCCACGGCTATGCGACATGGAAGGAAAGTACCTTTAATATTGTATGTAGATGGAAGATTTTACTGAAAGAAGACATCATTTTAATATAAATTGCAACAATTTAAACTGCATTCATAGATTTTTAAATAGTTTCATGGGTGAACCGGGAATCGAACCCGTTACATGAGAAAAATAATTACCCTATAGCTTTATCATACCGATCGAAAGGCTTCTTGCTTGAGAAGTACGCATCATTTCCCTATTTAAGTGCGTGATTAAAATGATAAAGAGATACGTAATGGTACGCGCAAATTATTTTGTCCATCGCAACGCGGCAAATTCATGGTCTTCCTTTTATTTCTGATACTACATAATGTTATTGAGTAAAAAAAATATCTTTCTGATGAAGCCTTTCGTTCGATGGGTATGATAAAGCTACAGGGTAATTATTTTTCTCTAATACCATTCTCTAATACCAGTTCAAGCATGCAACTATTTAAAAATCTATGAATGCAGTTTAAATAGTTTTTTAAATTAAAATAATATCTTCTTTCAGAAAAAAAAATCCATCTACAATATTAAAGGTACTTTCCCTTGCATGTGGTATAGCTGTGGGACGCGGACGCCCTGTATAATCGATAAGTATATAAATTAGAGTATGCGCCATAGGAACCAGAAAATAAAACTGGCCAAGTGCGAGTCGCGAGTAAAGTTTTCTTTTTTTGGTTTCAGTATCTTCTCATTGGCATTAGTGTGCACGGCAGGTTACTATGCGCTTAGAGCAGCCAACTTGGTGGTGTAGCGTAGATACAAATAGGTACTTACAATATTTTTCGTTCATAAAAGATCACCTTGAAATATATCTACAATGTTAAGCGTGAATATAAATAAAAAATGTAACATCAAAACGGCTACCACTCAGAGTGTGCTGCAGTTTGAGGATTATACAGGTCTGGTCTTCCCTAGCGTAGCGTAGCGTAGAGCGCGCATCGTCTATTGACGAGCCCCTAACTAAGAACGTGACCTCTTTGTTCTGGCAATATCTGTCTGATTAGCCTCTGCCTGTGTCCAGTTCATTGATTTCATAGTCGTGGAGTAGAGGCGAGTTTACAATACTATATGTACCTACCCAAATTATATTAAATTTAACGGTAACTTTTGAAAAACACTATACAGATTTTTACCGCGTACAAGAGCTTATTTTATACGAACCTACTAGGTATAATGAGGTGTTGTATCCTTTTCAGTTGCTGCAAGGTTGCTGCGTATGCTGCGTGATATCTCATGTCCACTGAAAAAAATTGATTTTATGTGTGACAAAGGCAGATGCTTGATTTTGCATCTGCCTTTGTCAAAGATCAAAGAGAATGATTTTGACGCGAGTTGGCGCGCTTTCAAACCTGTTTCAATCGTAAAAATGTGATAATACAATAAAAAATTCAAAACTGATCGTATTTCTGCTTTCTGTTAATTTCTACACTACCCAAACCTAGCAAGCGATTGCCAATGGAACTTCCACTAAGTAGCCAAGCATTCATATCCTTTCTTCATTCGTTCTTCTCTTACTTATAAATAAACTCGCTCTAGTGATGGAGAACTATAAACCGAATTATAGCTTTACGGAGGTTGTGGAAGACCCCAATAATTTGTATCAATGAGAAGCGTATAGTATAACATGTCAACTGATTAATCATATTCTGTTTTATCTAAAAACTAGCTTGAAGATCGCAGATATCGGTTCAAAATGTGGCCACGCAGTTTGCACCAAACGAAATTCTTTCTTCTTGTACTATTCCTCCATCAAACATCAGGATTGATCCCTCCTAAGTTCCAATGGAAGACGATAGACTACGCCTGGATCGGAGCCTCTAGAGACATGGCGCTCAGCACTCGTGATTACATCCCAAATAATAATATGCCGGCTGGTATCGCCAGATGGAAGGATAAATTGTTCATCACTGTTCCGAGGTGGAAAACAGGTTGGGAATTGTTTTCACATTTAAATAAGTACCTGCTTACTCCTGACTAAAAGGTAGGTAGGTAGGTACATCACACTATCCCTAAGTTTTGTGGCGACCTGATCCACTGACTCCATTCCTAACTCTATCCTCACTCGGTTATCTCACCACCCCGGGTATAAGGAAATCTGTGCCACCAATAAATCAAGGTAAGTAAAAGAATCGCAAAGCTTTCTATGAATTCCATAACATAAAACTAACTACTTAGAGAAATAACTTACTTTGAGTTCGGACAAATCAAGTGACGGTTTTTTGGTAAATATCATTAAAAACTAAAAAAACCTCGCAACCTGAAATCTGATTGGTAAACTCCGCCTTAGAAAACAATTATCAGAAACTGCACTGACACGAATCCACTTATTGGATTAAATAGGCACTCAGCGACCAAAAGTATGTTTCTGGTCTGCGATATGAGAGAAAAATGTGTTTTAATCATCCGATAACCCCTTCCAGGGGTCCCATCCTCGCTTAACTACGTGAACCTGAACGGGAATCAATCGCAGGCCCTGCACCCGTATCCCAGCTGGGAAGAAGGGTTCCTGTCGCATCAGCAATGCTGCACAGCGTTCAACAGCACCGTGATCAACGCCTTCAAACCACACGTCGACGAGAAGGATAGATTGTGGGTGGTCGACAATGGTGTCTCTGATATGCTGAGTAAGAGAGCCTTTTTGTATGGAACTGGTTTCTGTCCGTGACTTCGGTCATATAGTAGATAGATAGGTAAATGCTTTATCATTAGCATTATAAAATATTATGTTACCTAATAATAACAATTAATAATAATTTGAGGGTTTTTGCCCATAATCCCCACGCTGGGTATGCGGGTTAGGGATCGTAGTTTGGTGGAGTTGTTTTGCAGAGAGCGCTGCTGCCCGCCCCCCGGTGTGTGTCCCTTAGTCGCCTCTTACGACACCCACGGGAAGAATGGGGGTGGTGAAATTCTATGCCGGCACCACACGGCAAAACTTATTATACTATGGGCAAAACCTACCCTCAAATGAAAACCATCTATGGGGCTCATTAGGGAAGGCGTATGTCCATCTGTGGAATGATATAGGCTTAATAATAAATTAAAAAGAATAATAATTTAATTAGACTTATCCAATGGATTTGGTGGCGTAACCAAGGTGTAATGTAATGTTACGTAATATAGGTACACATCTGAATGCTCATTTTCGTTTGGCGGCAGTGGGTTAGGAGTTGTGTCCCCTGACCAGCTTGTTGGTAATGTTTCAGACGAACCGAAGCGTATAGCGGCCCCAGCCATCCTGGTGTTCTGCCTGAATGAAGACAGGCTGTTATATAAGTTCGAGCTGGATGAAAGCGTTCTGAGACCCCATTCTGTTCTAACCAGCATAGTATGTATTACATATTAATTTTTAACCGATTTCTAGATATTTTGCTCTTAAGGTTTTATCTTGAAAGTTTCGCCACTTTCACGACACATTGTACCGTAGAACCGGTAACCGCTGCAGCGGTTATAATAAAGATATTATGTAAAATAATCGTGTTCTTGAGTAGAAACCGCGATTCCGAAAACATAGTGTAGAACGCGATTTATAGGAAACCTTTCGGAGAATGCTCGCAGGAGCAGGAACTACACAACAACTCAAGGAAGAGCAGGCGCACTATGCAATACTATCCCTATTTAGTAAATATACCCTCCACTCGAAGTAAGTGATTTTCCTCCACCTTCATAATAATAATTGTTAAGACTGTGTATCTTTTATAATTGAATAAAACATTATTATTATTATTATTCATAGTTCGCACAAAAGGAGTGGAACTGATATCGAGACTTTACTGCCTGCTTCTGTTTTTCCGGCTAGTTGCAACCTTGGCTTTTTAAAGACTAGAGTGAATATGTCTTGATACACCGTCGGCCACATCTTCACTTACCATCAGGTGAAATCGTGATCAAACGGAGGTCAAAAGAACTTAAAAAAAATAGCTATAAATAAAAAGACCTAGGTTCAGGGATTTTGACGTGCAAAATACTGCAGGCAGATGCTGGATGCATCCAGCTGAAGACAGTTCGCTGTGACGCATTACGGGGGAATATCCATCATAATCAGGCTATATAAGACCACATCGAGTTTATACCGATGACAATGATGATCATCACCAGCCTATAACAGTCCACTGCTGGACATAGGCCTCCCCTAATGAGCGCCATAAATGGCATTATCATTTGGGGGTTAATGCCCATAATCCCCACGCTGGGCATGCGGGTTGGGGATCGCAGTTCGGTGGAGTTGTTCTGCAGAGGGCGCTGCTGCCCGCCCCCCGGTGTGTTTCCCTTAGTCGCCTCTTACGACACCCACGGGAAGAGATGGGGTGGTGAAATTCTATGCCGGCACCACACGGCAATGATGATAAGGTTAATTTTTTCCCAGGTCGTCGAAGTCCCTCACGGTAAGAAACGCAACCACCCACCGCGCACGTACGCGTACATAACAGACGCGGGCTCGGGCGCCATTATAGTGTACAACCTAGAGGAGGACCAGTGCTGGCGGTTCGACAACCCGTTCACGAGCAAGGTCAATGGGGCCGCGTTGTCGGTCCAGAAGAGCAATGGGTAAGACATTAGTGTACTGTACAACCAAGACTGACTGTCTGTCTAAAACTTTCCATCTACAAAATGTTAATCCGCTATTGGTCGTAAGAAAAACATATATTTTAAGTTTACTATGTAGAATAAGGACTGTGGATTTTGATATAGGTACTTATAAATTAAAAAAAAGAAGACCAGTGCTCGCGAATTTCTTATTGATTATTGTTTTTCTTGGATCTTTACATTACAGATGAATGCTCGCGTTGTAGGAGTCGAGAGCGACCTATCAAATAACTGCACTACCTACTGACTCGTATTTTCAACACCCAGACTAATATTAACCCCAGAAAACGAGCTAGCAATTTCATGAATAAGTGGAACGGTTCAGGGGCCCAATTCCACTAAAGTTTAAAAAAATGCGAGAATGGCGCCATACTATTGGGATAGAGATTCAGTCTTAGCTTTATTTGGTATTCTACAGGTCAGGTTCAGGTCTTTACCGACTACGACAGAGAGTTCCATAATTTTGCATTTTATTATAACAGGTATCGAGATTTGTACTTCTTTGCGAGTTCAAAAGCGGAGCAGTTAAAGATCTCCACAGAATACCTGCATGACAAGAACATCCACCCCATGGAGGTGTTTGAAGGCGTTGAAGTATGTACCTACTATTAGTATTAGGGTTCCGTTGCCTTAATTACTGTAAATTTTGTTTTCGTCATTAGGTCAAAGCCATTTTTCTTACGCGTTTATGATAACCTAACGAGTCAAATATTTTTGTAATACAAGCTTTAAAATATACCTACTTATCATCTAGGACCATAAGTGCTTGAAGACAAATCCTCGAACCCAAACTCGGCGGGGTTACGCGTGGTTTCGTTTAGGAGTTCCTATGGAAATATTCTGCCTCCATCATCATACAGCTCGATGGCGCCATAACATTGCACTGTCACCGAACTTACATTAGCATTCCGAATTTCAGCTGAATCAGTTGATGATTGGTATGAAATTAAGTTGCAAGATTTGTCCACTCGTACAAACAGGACAAGTTAAATAATGCATAACTACGGCTGAAGGGAAGTTTAGGCGGGAAATAGTAAGACTGAGATATAGGAGGGAAAGAAATTGAAACAAGAACCTGTAGGGAATTCTCAAAAGCAATTATGTATTCGTTAAGTTTAAGAATACCGATTTCAAGGTAACTCTCCAGGAAACCTCCAAACCTCCTCAATTGAGTTTCATTAGAGGCATATTTTATGGAAACGACTAAGAATATGTGTTAGTCACGTTCGCATTTATAATATTAGATTAGAAATGCTTCACTTTTAATAATGGTAAATATTTCAGGTTGTCGGCGAAGGAGAGGCCAGTTCTATAAAAACGGCATGTGATTTCGACCGGCAGAACAATATTTTATTTTTTACTGAAGTAAGTTTAAATAATTGGCCACTTTAGAAGTGGCAGTGGGCCGGCCATATTTTGCGTAGAATCGATAACCGCTGGGGTAAACGTGTTCTTGAGTGGAGACCGCGACTCGGTAAACGTAGTGTAGGACGCCCACCTGCCAGGTGGGATTTTTTGATAAATATTATTTGAAAGAGCTTGAACATAAGTTTCTTTGCAGGTGAACAAAAACGGGATTGCCTGTTGGAACACGAGAAATCCTTACAGCAAAGCGAACGCACCCGTGATCTTCAGCGATTGCAATATTATGGAGGATCCACATGATGTGCAGGTAAATTAGGTACATTAGCACCGGATAGGTAGCCCTGCGTTTAAGCGTATCTCTAATTTACTATTAAATATGTATGCACCAGTTACTTTAAACGACCAAAAAAAAAGTAATCTATCGAATTAGTATTTAAAATGCAAAGGAAACTAAGATTCCACTATAATTTACCTTATCATCAGGCGTTCTAAAGTACTTAGGTACCATGTTCGTAAAGAGAAGGACGAAGAAATAATTTAAAACGATATCACTATACCTAAGTGATCTCTTACGAAATTTGCCCCTGACATACATAACTTACTCGCATTTTGTATGAAATTCCCATGAACCGGCTACTGGCAGATAGTGACAAACCAGAGACAGCCATAGCAAAGCCAAGTGTCGAGTACATTTGACAATAAATCTTGATGATTTCTAGCTATAATTATTTTTTTAATAAAGCAATACGTGACCTTATTATTTAGTTTTTTAACAAAGATTGAAGTGAACAATTAATCAAAGTGATCACTTTATTTCCCATTTTTATTTCTTATTTAACTTGTATTTTGTGACGTGTCCAAGAGTCCTGTAAGGTCTAAAGGAAATAAAGTAAAGTAAAAAGTAAAGTAAAGTAAAGCACTTTGAATTTGATTTTTGATTTTGAGTTTACCTTCCGTTTCTAGGTGGATGGTACAGGAAACATTTGGATGCTCAGCAACCGGCAGACTCGGTTCCTCAACAATACAATGAACTTCTCCGACGTTAACTTCAGAGTGCTGACAGCTCCCGTGGCTAACTTCATACAAGGCACCTCGTGTGAGAAAAGGTGTTGCAAATGGTTTTCTAAAAAGTCGAAATGAGATAAAACAAAGAAACTTTGTTAATTGTGTATAGACATTGAAAAGAAAATGGACAGATTTTCAGATTAAATCATTAAAAAAATTATATGTATACATTGAGTTCGACAAATATGCTCTAGTTTTCTATCAGATATCCAGGCAAAGTTTTGTATAACACATTCATTTTGCCAAAACCTCATAAATAAAACTCCAAGGAAATTATATTTATATTTTATTTAAATATACAACATGATAGTTTGTGATAGAACAATAATTTACGCACGTGTCAATACAATCGTTATTTTTCGTTCACGTTGCCTCAGTCTTACTATCCTTACTATTTATAACTTCAACTTGGATTCGCGACTCGGAGCCGATTGCGCGGAAATTATTTATTTATCTACATAACAACTAAAACTTGAGACTGGGTTGAAACAGCCGGATGTGAAATATGAAATAGTCATACTAAAACACAACCTCAATTGTGTAAAGCAAAGCCGACCCGCTAGGGTCGGCATTTGTTACGTAGGTACCACATCTCTGGTGGAAAGGCGTAATGTTTCTGTTTATATTGAGTAATACCTGCGTCTTTCAAATTACCTACTCACAAAACTATAGTTTGGTTTACAAATAGTTCGTACATCCAAGTCTCAAGTTGTGTCAGTTCCGCTACAACTTATAGATAATTTACATCAAAACTTGAATCATAAGCTTACTAAAAATATTTAACTTCCGTCTACATTGTAGAATTGGGGAAGCTGTGAAATTATACAATCGAATTCCTTGATTATGGAATATAATTACTAAATAGAATGGTTGTAAAACCAAGACTATAACAGACAAGATTTTCATAACACTGCAGCTCGATGCCGCCATATTTGTTATTTTGACAACTGATACAACATGGCGTCTTCAAGTTCACATGAACAAATGTTATTTCATATTATAGTTTATTATTGGAAATTATATCGTTGTTTAAAATTATAGATAAATAAAAATATTCCTGTATCTCAAACAACTCGTTTTCATCCTTGAATTATATTTTGAGGATTACCTACCTAGGTTCCATTCTAATTCTGCTAAAATACCCGCACATCATAAAAGGCTGAACTCTTATTTACAACGTTTATTGCTTCTTCTAGGCCATAACGAGAATAGGAAATTTATAAAAGGGATTATAAAATTACCTTAAAATTAGAGATCGGGATTTCAAACTCGATTTAGCTGCGCAACTTTGTCCAAAGTTTTCTTATAAACCTTTCCTAATAAGTTGGTATATTATCTACCTCCACTAAATGTAATTTATCATTAGATATTTGTCATCTAAAATCCTTCCAGAAATCAATTGATACGGGGCAGGTTTCACCAAATCAAAGCGAGTAAAATCAACGAATATAATCTCGAATTCAATTTGTGTTAGTTATGGTCATCTGATGCCATTATACCATGTTTTTATATCTGTAATAATGAAGTAACACAGCTTTAGGAAGATTGCAGTTAGCGCTTATTCTGAACAAGTAACGAAAGTGAATTGTCACGCTCGGGGCGGTGACGGTTAATCGAATCTTAAACACATACCCTGATCTTCTCATTTCCGCTTCGTTTTGGTGACACCTACCCCATATCTAAGTCACTGACACTATTTTTATATGTCATACTAGCTTTTGGACGCAGTTCATTCAAATAGACCACTCCACCCTAACAGAGACTAGCGTTTCAGTTATCTAGTGCATTCTACTCTAAAGGTTTTAGTGGTATTTTCTACCTAAACCAATTCGTATAGAGACCAAAATCAAACTACAGAATTATTTAATTTACAACTTATTGTAATTTCGCTGTGCTATAGAGCTTTCTACATAACTGCACAAAACAGACATGGATTACTCAGAAAGTTCGCTACACCTATTTCTACCTGACCTTAAATCATGAGTCTTTATCGTGAGCTAGCCTTCTAAGTGACCCAAGTTCAGAATTATTTACCAAAATACATTCTACAATCCTGTTATGAATTCTACTTTACAGGAGGTAATGGCCAACACACCCCCCCTTTTCCCTCCAGCGAACGTTCTTACAAAAAGGAGGTAATGGTAATCCCCCCCCCTCCAGGGAACGTTGCTTCCTTCTATATCTTAACACCGCACTGCGGCCACCGATCCGCTAGCCAAGCGTGGTTCTGACAATTCTGTCATGTTCAGTGGTATGCGAGCTAATGAGGAGGGTGGTAGATTATCTCGCGCTCTCTGCGTTGTCTGATGACTTGTGCGGCGCCGGCGCGCCGGAGGACGCTTCGATACGCTTCTTGAGCGGGGTGTTGTACTCCCAGCCGTCTTCGCCTTTCGGACTGAACAACTGAAACGAAGAGATGTTTCTTTTAAACTAATTGTCCTCAAATGTTGCGCACGGGTATTCAAAATTAAAAAAATAAAACGAACACATACTCGTTGGACTATACGGATCCTTAGCGTTATTGAAAATATTTTTTACTTTATAATATTTTCAAAAAGTTAGCTATAGGATCAATATTCCCACGGGTATTCAACAAAAAATTAAATTTTGTTTTTTGATTGCGGATCCCTAACTTTGAAAATCAACTTTTTTAAAATAGCCTATGTTCATCACGAAAAATTTAGGAATATTATTATGTGTGATTGATGAGGTACCGTGCCTATCCAACTCAAACAAACAATCAATCAATAAAACTTTTTAAACTTTTACGATTTGTTGACATATTAAAGAATATTTATCGCGTACCTTTTGTTTTTATTATCCCCTACGTTTCCATCGCGTTGCAGAGATGGATGTTGTTGAACAAAAGGTACGCAATAAATACCTGATAAATATTCTTTAATATAAGAATCAACCAAATCTTTCCTCTTTATAATATTAGTATAGATAAAGTACAATAATAAAATATAAACTTTAACACTAAGAATACAAAGTTGACATTACCTTGGCCATGTGTTCAAGCCACCGACCAAGGAGCCCATAGTAACTTCTTGACAAGCTTCAAAATAATAGACATAGATACTTTACCACCCGGTTTAACCCCCCTTAGAAATTAGTTTTTTCAAAATTAGATTAGAATGTATGTATGTACGTATGTTACCTGCGTGTTCCACTTGTCCCCGCTGAGGTCGCGCTGCTTGGCGTGGTCGCGCTGCGCCTGCTCGACGGCGCGCTTGGCGGCGGTGGCGCCCTCCGTGTCCTGCGCTCGCAGCGCGCACGTCACGTGGCGCCACACGCGCCGCGACTCGTGCGCCACTTGACGCGACACAGGCGACACGCGCTTCTTGCGGGCCTTCATTGACGATACCTCGAATACTACTTCTGTGCGCTGGAAGGCAGTGGGGGAATAAGGTTCTGTGATTTAAGGAGTAATATGGTATGTCATAATATTAGCCTAGAGAACTCTAGTGTCTAGACAAACATCTACTTAACATAAAAAAAATAATCTTTTGAAAAAAAAATTATTTAATTTTCAGAATAAGATGCTATGTGACTATTGCTGAACCAATATCAATATTGGTTCAGTTTCAGCGCATAATTATTGATTTGAAGGACAATATAGAAATCAGTGTCTATTATTGAAAAACAAAGCAAATAAATGCTTATTCAATATGGTTTTTCTGAATGAAAAGTTCAACATAGACGCATGGTACGTCGTTTCTGGCGTAAGTGTACGTACACATGACTGCGAATAAAGCTCTGGTAAAGAACATGAAAGTAATGCCATATTTACCAACAATTGTTGTGGCCAATGAATCGAAAGATCCAGTTGTTTGTTTCGGAGATGTCGAAATTGTATCGGTCTTAGAATGCCAAATAACAGAACTAAATAAATCTACGCCTGGACTTATAGACAAACGTTACAGTGAGCAAAGCAAACCGGACTTCTTCCCCACTTTTTACTCTTTATATGAAATTTTACATGATGTGTCAATTTGTATTTTGAGTGAAATTTCACATGGTAAATTAAATTTTGCTCTATAAATGGAATTTGATTAATTAATTGACCTTCAATTAAAACTTTACAAACTTACATACCTAGTCAATGAAATTGTAGAGGTAAATGCAGATTTTAGAACGTAATATTGTTAGTACAGGGCACAGAGTTCTTTTTTCAAAATCGAGCAAAGGATTACCCTTTCATGACTTTTCAATAACTCTCACGGTTTTATATTTCCCCTTAGGAGGCCTTAAAAAAACATCATCATCGTGTATATTCCCTCACCCCGGTGTCGGTCCACCGTCCGTCCATCCTCGTGTTCCACTCTCCCTGCGCGGTGTAGTACGGCTTCTTGTCATTCGCTGCGAACACCTGCAGTAAACAACAATACTATACATTTGTTAAAAATAACAAAATTTTATTGTTTTCAAAAATCTCAAAATCGACTTCACGTTCCATCTATTTTTTAAGTGTGACGGGACAATTACTCTCCCCATGGGAATATAAAATATTATGGGAATATCTCGGGATATTATAAGTTTGTAATCTGAATAGAAAGATATGAATTATAAACAACAAACCAGGTAAATTGTTTATTTAGTCTGTCTTAGGAGCTTCTAGTTCATAATTAATATAAAGATTATAAAAGCGAAAGGTGCCTTACACTAAAACTCGGACTGAAATTACGCACACAAAGATGCGAACAGCAACGTTAATAATCTACTTTTTCTTCCAAAATCGCATGCGAAGCCGTGGACGGTAACTAGCTGTAAATAAGTTAATAGCTATAAATAAGTAGTAACTTATTTACAGCTAGCTACCGTCCACGGCTTCGCATGCGGAGGTTACTACCTCGCAGGTGACGCGATGTTTCTTCCCGCCGTAGAAGGGTTTGGTCAGGAACTCGACGTTGGCCTTGTGTCCGGTTTGCACGCACTCGATGCACACAGACCCGCCCAGCTCTATCCACGGCACTGTTAGTATTGATCTGAAATTATATTTATTATTACATATATTAAAAAGAGAAAAGATTTAGATTGTTTGTTTGAATTGAATAGGCCCGAAACTACCGGACCGATTTGAAAAATTATTTCACTATTAGAATCCTAAATAGAATATTTTCAAAAAATTAGAAATCCGCATGAAAAATTAAATTTTTGCTAAATAGCCGTGCGAAGCCGGGGTGGTATTCTAACTCTTCTGGGTATTAAAATTCTGGTTGTTTTCAATGTATAATAAAGAATATCTATTTATGTAAATAATTTATTGTATTATGTATGTCAGTAAAAACTAGAAGACAAAAAACCGCATAAAAATCGGTTGCGAAGTTTTAAAGATCTAAGCATACATAAGGACAGACAGACGTACAGCGGGAAGCTTTAGGCTGTATTTAGTGCTCGACCGACGGTGAGCGCTGAGGTCGGTCGAGCGTAGCTGTATCAATGAAAACGTATGAACGACTACAGTGCAGCGCTGATGAATTCCTACGCGCGTACAGCTACGTCGCGCCGACGAAAACCGTCGGTCGAGCTCGTCGGTCCGGCGTGCGTCGGTCGACTGACGCGCTAGTCGTTATACGGGCGCGTTTAGTGCTGCGCTGACCGAGCAACCGACCGTACGCGCGTACAAACTATCGCGAACAAAATGAAAATTTTTCCTCGTATTGTCGCAATTTCGAATACAATGTACCTACAAAATTCTCCTTCAATTAGCCGGTCTACAATTATTGGGTGCACATGATATCTTCTCCGTTTTTTGTGCCGTAATCGTTTGTGTAAATAGTAAGCACATATTATTGAGTTAACAAATGGATTCATTTTTCGTCGCAACTGCACACGTTTGGCTACGTTTGCCGTCAGTTATGCACTAAACGCTTTTTCACGACCGACGATCAGGACGTACGATCAGCGCGTACGGTACGCGCTCACCGTCGGTCGAGCACTAAATACAGCCTTAATGTTAATAACCATCATAGTTTCAAAAAGTTTTAACCGACTTTGTTTCTTTTCTATGTAGTAACTATACAGGGTGAGTTTTTTCCAGGGCTACTAAGGGGAAGTCCGATACCGAAAGAGTTTTCGAATAGTGACAAAAAGAGTTACGTGCTCAATTTAGAAAAAATAAGTACTGCAAAAGCTCTCACGGTTTCAGACTTCCCCTTAGAAGCTGAAAAAAAAAACTAGCATATAATAGTACTTTATTTTATTTGTATTTATATGATTGTGTTGATATTTACCTGCCATATCCATTAGGGAAGGTGAGCGTATATTCCTCCTGTGTATCCAACAATGTCACTACTCCTTTTCCGATATTGTGTACTCCTGTCAAAAATAAACAAATTTGAGCCGAAATTTCTAAAAAAAATTAGATAAGTTTATTAGAATCCAACACAAAATTTATAAAAATAATCGTCTGTTGTTTAACTGTGGATGAAATGTTGTGGTTACTGTAACTATACAGGTGGGTAAATGCTTTCAATATTAATTTATCAATTAGAGACTGAAGTTAACGGACAAACCATATCATGGTTTATGTTAGCTATAAATTAATTTTAAGTAATTACTGTAAAACATAAATAAATGAAAAAAAAAAAAAAAAACAAAAAAAAACAACACCTACTTTTAATAATAATAATAATCATTTATTTCAGGCAACATAAGAACAGTTATGGTTGGTAAAAAACTTATTCTAGGGCCCATATCAACAAATACCTTACAGACTAACATACATACAAAAATATAAAGTCTTATTAACTACATAAAATTACACAATAGGTACGGCGGTGTGTGTCGCATCAGGGTGTCATCTTTAACACCAGTAATATAATTCTTGCATGGTATGCAAAGAGTAAGAAAGCTAAAGCAATGGTGCTACTTTAATTAATAAGAAACTTAAAAACAGGAGGAGGTTCATGTTAGGTTGTGTTTGTGTTTTTTTACTTTTTTCAATCGTGGACCGTTTTTGAATTCTTTCGTTATTGTATAGAAAATGAAACTCCAATCATGGACCGTTTTTAAATGCTTTTGCTATTGTATAGAAAATGAACCCGTGGTGGTCATTTAACATTTATTAATATTTGTCCCGAAAATCGATGTAAAAACTAAGGAATTCAATAAACTTCTTCGACAAGTGGACAAAAAATTTAAGTGAAGAGAAATCAACAACAAATTATTTCTTTTTTTATAATAATTAATATATCTGTATGAAATTTGACTTGTCTTAGTGCTTATTTTGTAAGCCTAAAGAAATAAAGTTATTGAATCTGAATTAGAAGACGTTTGTTAGTTTCCTCAAGACAATCTTATCATCATCGCCATTTTTGTTTATTTATTTATTTGTTGTTCTAACGAAATCAACAGCCCAATATAAACAGTTCAAACGTTAATTATCTAACTTACGGTCAATTTGTGCCATCATCATCATCATTACCAGCCTATAATAGTCCACTGCTGGACATAGGCCTCCCCTAATGAGCGCCATAGATGGCATCATTATTTGGGGGTTATTGCCCATAATCCCCACGCTGGGCATGCGGGTTGGGGATCGCAGTTCGGTGTAGTTGTTCTGCAGAAGGCGCTGCTGCCCGCCCCCCGGTGTGTTTCCCTTAGTCGCCTCTTACGACACCCACGGGAAGAGTTGGGGTGGTGAAATTCTATGCCGGCACCACACGGCAATTTGTGTATTTGATGTTAATCCCACTGACCTATAGAAAGTCCTAGGAACTTGCTCTTCGTCCACAGCCAGGCATCGAACTGTATCCGCTTGTTGACGTGCTCGGCGTAGAAGGCGGATATGGGCGGGTGGTGCGACACTTGCTCCGCAACGAACGAGAGTTGGTCCGGGCTGCACCACGGCACGGGACCTTCGCCTACTTCCTGTCGGTGGAAATATAATGATATGTTATTTATTTAGAACAACTTCCTGTTAGTGAAAGATATATACATTTTATTTATTTATCATTATACAAAGGTATAGAGGTAGAATAAACTTTCTTCCATATCTTCCAAAGTTAAGTTTTACATATTCTCAGGTCTCTGACCAGAGTTATGTTTAACATTGCATTATCATGTTTTCAGTGCCAATAAAGCCCCTTTAGTTTCCTTCATTAACAGTTATCATATTATCATCCGTATTCCTATCGTGTCAACGTCTAGTTTAACATTTCAGTGTCATGTTTTCGGTGCCAATAAAGTCCCGTTACGTACCTTAATTAACAGTAATTGTTTTTCAACTGTATTCCTAACGTGTCAACGTCTTGTTTAACATTGCAGTATCATGTTTTCCGTGCCAATAAAGCCGCCCCCCCCCCCTACTTAACAGTTATCGTATCATCAACCGTATTCCTAACGTGTCAAAGTCTAGTTCACCTTATCACATGTGCCCTGGTCGTCCATATCCCAGTGGCAGCGGAAGAGTTCGCCCAGCACTGGGTTGTAGGGTTTCTTGGCGACCTGCGACTTGCGGCCCGCGTGGAACGAGCTCAGGTACCAACGGACCACTTGCACCATCCGCTCGCGAGGTGTCGGCATGTCTACTATTCTGTGAAACGTACACATTTTTGACACTTTAATATACAGGGTGTTTTTTTTTAGGGCTGCTTTTTTAGGGGGAAATCTGAATCCGTCAGAGAGTTGAAGTGGTTTTGTTGAGTATATTTTACGCAATATTCAAGGAAATCTGAGGTCCAGTCTTGGTTCGATGCATCATTTTTAAAAGTATATGAAGAAGATTATAAAGTCACATTGACGACCTCTGTGTCGCGGTAGGCGAAGGTCCGCCTGCGACGCAGGATGTTGCGGGTTCAATTCCCGTCTCGGGAAAAATATATTTGTATGATATATCAGTCATCTAGTACTCATATACCCATAACATAAGCTCTGCTTAACTCGGGGCTAGATGATGCTGTGTAAATTGACCGGCATTATTTATTTTTGCTTCGAAAAAATTGGGATGCCGTTAGCATTAACAGTTTAGTGACAATTCTCATAATTTATAAGTGAGAGCTTTGATTCTCATAATTTATAAGTGAAAGCTTTGGTTTCTAGTTATAACGAACAATAGTAGTAAATACTTACTTAACGAACTGATCCGGATGTGCGAAGGAGTCCGCGTACATTTCCAGAAGCGATCGCCTTTCTAGTATAAAGGTGGGTAGCACGACCTGGCAAATAACAAAATGTAAGTGTACACAGATTTTCAGATTTCATCTTCATCTTAATCTAAGTTCAATGTGATTTAGATGCATGTCAATATTTATTTATATATGTAGGTATAGCTCAAGCTAAGCATAACATACGATTTCTTTCATGCTATTGTCAGTGTGGAATGGAGCGACAACTAGCCAAACATCAACATCATTGATGTAATCAGCCACTTCTAATAGAAAATTGGTGGGTAACTCAATATACAGAGAGAGTTTTTTTCGGGGTTCCTATTAGTCTTGAACAGTGAGAGTTATTGAAAGTTCACGTTAGGAGGGACTTGATGGGAGCGTGCTTGATTTTTAAATAAATAACTTCATTGAAAAATGACGAAGATTAGATTTTTTGGATGATTTTTGCATTTATGGCTTCTTTAGTCGATACTAAATAAATATATGTACAACGAATTAGTACCTAGACTTGTTGGAACACAACTTTGGGGACGTAACGAAAAAACTCAGCCTGTATATCTCTTGTATATCCTGTATCCCTGTATATTCCTGGTATTTTTATACCCACGCACGCGGGAACGTAACGATACACGCAGTATTGATCCAAAATTATAGGCATATTGAATATATCCCTTACCTTGGTAAGATCCATTCCAATCTTGACCTGCGAGAGTAGGTGCGTGACCACGGAGCCGTGGTTCTCCATCGAGCCGAGGTCGCTGTCCGACTCATCTTCGTATAGAGCTGGAAAACATGTACGAATACATTTTATATTAAGGATATATTTAGAGAATTGTAGGAATTAGTTATTGCGATTCCATTTATATGAGTTAGAGATAAGGCACCTACAGTAATCTAAGTTTGAAGGACAATTTTCAAAAACTGTTTTGAAATGTCCAATTCGATATCTCATTGTATGAAATAGCTCTTCTTTAATATTTATTGACCATTTTTCAAAGTGTTCTTTTCACAAACTTCTATGTAGCCGAATACATCACAGAAACGTTAAAACTCAACCTCATTGTACAAAAGGTTCTACATTTTAAGCGACAATACTTTGTTATTACAATAAACCGATGCCCACGAATGAACTCGCGAACTCGACTTTAACAGTTTGATTTCGGAGATTAGACCCGTATGACCCCATTTCGCTACACGCCAACTCTACATAAAACTGTTTACGAAAATTGAGATCCCCGTAACGAGAACGTAGTTTATAAACTGAAATTGTCTGATAATGGAGGGATCCGTTTAAGCAAAATAAACAAGAATAGACAATAGAGCAATTTGTTTGAAAAACGAACAAGAATATATTTTTAGACTTTCTCTTCGCAAGTAAGTTCCCGCAGTCACTACAGTTTCCTAAAATTCAAACAACTTTTGGTGTCGAAAATGGAACACCATCACAGTCGGTGCCGAGTTGATCCGTGCTAAAATTAACAAGTGCAATACTTCGCTGGATCGAAACAAAACTATCGGATTCACTTGAAATGAATTCAAAAGATTTTTCTGCATCCCTAGGTATTTGGCAAAGGTTAAAGACCTGCCATAACACAATGACAATGAGCGGGATTCCTCTTCCGAACTCAACCAGCCTGTGATTCACCGCGACCACTTTATTTGGAATACGTGACTTTAATCACTGATGCATTCGCATAGGAATTGTATTTTATTTACACTTTAACGGCATGTTTTTGACGTTATTTGAGTATTCTACAGTCAAGTCGTAAGTCTGTTCTGTGCTGGTTCAAGTGAAAGTGTACAGGAGAGTTCATTGTATCAGTCTCGCTATGTTAACTCCACATATAGCGCAACTTCTAGCTAGAATAAGCTTTCGACTCATATTTTAATTTTAGTGCACGCCCGCTCCTTTATCGCGTCCGTGGATTCAAATTGCGATACGGAATCCGCGCCCCACAAAATACTCGAAATTTTGTGAGGCGCGGATTCCGCATCCACGATTGTTGTGTCCACAAAAGTACACTGCTAAACATGTCTCCCCAAAATGAGGGTTTTGATCACCAAACTTGGCACTTTCCCGCTTAGAATGAGATGTTTATCCAGCAGTGAGGCAGTACCCCTTACCGTCATAGTCGATCTCTCCGTCCCTAGTCCGCGGCAGGTCGACGGTGGCGGTGGTCTGTGTCGCGTCGCTCTCTGCCGCGCTCTCGCCGGCGAGAGCTCTGCTGGCGCTGGAACAAAGCAAACGAATGTGAGTTTACTAAGAGAGAAGCTATGTCCAGCAGTGGACTAACATAGGCTGATGATGAAGAGAGAAGCAGCAGGAAAATAGTATTGCCGATCGATGGTATTCTAGTTCTAAGTGGGGAACTGAGATCTGCACTGACATCTCGCATGGGAGTGTATTGTGCATTAACCAGCCTAGCTCCTTGAAGTACCGGAGCAGGACCTTTAGTAATTTACAGCCTCGTATCAGGTTTTCTGTGGGTGTGGATGGGGTTGATGCCTCAATGATACTATTAAACCCTGTCTCCTCTATAGCCGTGCAGTGTACCACAACGTGTTCGTCAGTCTCCTTTGATGACGATGATGACGTCAATCGCACGAAACAAACAACGTTACCACCAAGTTGCTTCGGGCGCGTCAGCAACAACTTTCGTTTCAGATCTCATAGAAATAAAAATCAGAATAATTTTCATATTAGGTGATCGAAAGAACGGTTCGGCCGCGTCGTTTTGTACGATCCGACATCATCCGTCTACTTCGTTTGATTTTTTGTTCACCTCATGCACTATTGCGCAGAAAACGCAGGTAGCATTTTTTGGCAGGATATTGCACAAGACAGAGCCAAATGTCTTCTATACCGGACAAGCTTCTCCATTTACGCCGCTGAGACGTAGAAGTAAATTAATATTATTTACATATTATCTTAAACACAAAAAATATCTCATCATCATCATCATCATCATCAGCCTATATCAGTCAACTTCTGGACATAGGCCTCCCCTACTGAGAGCCAAAGATGGCTTTATTTGGGTCCATAATCCTTAATAGTATCCATAATAAAAAAAAAATCTCTGAGTTAAACTCTCTTCGTCAACATTTTCTAAATGTAAAAGTGCTACCATCATCTAAATGTTCTAGCGCCTGATTTCCCTAGGAAGCTGTCACAATCCGCCCAATATCCGCTCCCATTGTTCATTGAAAATGCAGCTGTTGGTTTCGGCACTGCCGGATGGTAGCTTGAATGGTTGCTCGTTTTCTCATCTACCATCAGGCGGTGCGGCCGTGATCGACTTTTTAAATTAATATACTTAATAGATATTTATTTACAACTATAGCTCTGGCTCACATAGTAGACTTTAACCCTGGGCGGCAGATTTGACTGTAATGTAACGTTCGAGAAAATGTATGTACTTTGTAAAATTTAGGTCGACTGTGGCACCCCCAACGAAGGTCGGTTACAATGTAAGCACCCACGCCAGAATTTGGTCAAGGTCCAGATAATAACACTTAATACATAATTCGCTCATATTTCATCGAGCCGCTATTTCCCTAACAATAAGGTAAGTTTTATCGCGGGCAATAAAGGTACTATAGTTTGAATAAGCATTATAGTTTGAATAAGGATAAGGTTGAAGATGATGTTATTAACATGAAACGAGTTAACTGAGCATGTTAATAACTTTCAATAGTGTGGGAGGAAACCAGACAATCGAATGGAAACCTAGTTCTTACAATAATACACAGCTATTACAACACTGGAAAATTCCCGGGACCATTACATAATTATGAGAGTCGTTCAAAGTCGTACGACTTTTTCTTTACCTTTAAGGTAACTAGATAAACTAACAAGATAGAGTAAAAGTTTTCGTTTATCAGATTTTTTTACGAATACGAAAACTAGAAAATAACCCGGTCGTCTTGTCATAATGAGGATATTTCTGCGCAAATATAGAATTTTTGTAACGCAAAGAAAAGCGATAAAGTCGATTCCAGCCAATCAGCGCGTTCGTCGTGGTCCGAACTTGCAATCGATTGTCAACTGTATTTCCCCACACCAACTGTTTACTCATCTGGGACAATGACACGCCCATACCAACTGATATCTATTCAACGCAGCGCTGGCATTGACCGAGCTGAAGCTACTGCGACCTTGGAACTGAGAAAGTTAGTTTTTCAGGAATAACAAAAGCTTTGTGGAAGTGGAAATGTTTTCAGTTTGCGCGGATTTATGACCATTGGTGTCAATCCTTCTCCGTCAGTTGCAGCGGAATGATTTAGAGCTTCATACACGTAGCTAGATAAATAATTGATAATTGATTGACATTTTGTTTGTTCCGCGTGGACTGTGGAGTGTGGACGTTTTGGCTTGAATAATTTACAAACATCCAAAGATGGATTATATTAAAGATGAAATGGAAGAGGAAAGTGTGAGTACGGAGGTGACGTTTGAAAGGGGAGACTGGGAGAAAGTATCTATTGGGAAGTAAAATGACCATAACAATTTTATACTAAACTATCTTCTGCCAGCGGCTTCGCACACATATTGTCAGTATATATATAATAAGGAGCCAAGTATCTAAGTTAGGCTATGTTCTAAATGTACGCAAAGTACGGTGAAAATTATCCCATTCAACGGATCGCCATCCGGGGAGAAACGATTCATCTCCATTGAGAGAGATTTGAGCATTGCATAGCTGCAGTTTTTGAGATTTATCATCATCATCATCATCACCAGCCTATAATAGTCCACTGCTGGACATAGGCCTCCCCTAATGAGCGCCATAGATGGCATCATTATTTGGGGGTTATTGCCCATAATCCCCACGCTGGGCATGCGGGTTGGGGATCGCAGTTCGGTGTAGTTGTTCTGCAGAAGGCGCTGCTGCCCGCCCCCCGCTGTGTTTCCCTTAGTCGCCTCTTACGACACCCACGGGAAGAGTTGGGGTGGTGAAATTCTATGCCGGCACCACACGGCCAAGAGATGAGATTTATGGTAACAAAAAAAATCATAAAATTTCGGCTTCTTAATTTATAATATTAGAAGGATTGCGACGGCCATGAGAACCGCCATGTGGCGGTCACTGCCAAGGCAATCGATGGACCTTGAGACGGTCTAATTAGGCCCTACTACTGGGCGATGGAGGTGATAATATAACCAGTGCTATTCGAGCAAGTATTCCGTTTCCATCGCTACAAACATTCAGCCTAAGGGTTTATCGTCATCCCAGAACAAGAAAGTATACCTACGGCTACCACAGATAATATAATACTATTGAAATTTACACTAGAATATTGTGTATTTTTATTATTATTATTTTTTAATATTTTTTTGGGATTGACTTGTTCTTATTAGTGTAATTTAAGATTAACTATTTTATTTTTCTTCGAATGTGTGTGTAGAGGCAAATAAAAATCTTCTATTACAATAAACAATTAATTTTTTGGGTATCGTGATTCGACAAGCGATTTGTAATAGACGTTACTTGGTGAAAGACAATTAGTTCTCTACTACGTTCTACGTTAAAAATTATTATACCACGCGCAAGTTATTCTTTATTTTCCTGTTTATTAGTAGTTAAATTATATTCTGCTTTAGTTTCGAGCTAGATGATACTCTGTGGATTGTGCAGCATTATTTATTTATTAATTCAGGGTTTTTTGTACATTATAGGCTGGCAGTATTTAAGTATGTTAATATGCTTCTTTGTAATAAACATCATTGCCTGTTTTCTCACGTAATGGTCGTTAATCAAATGAATCATCGATGATTGAAACGATATGAATCATAATGTGCTAAGGCTTTTATAGGTTTGGGTCAACGTTGCAAGACACCGGATCAAAGGAAAATGAGAAAAATATAAATAGTCGTTTAAATAATATAAAATAACTATGATTAAGTAAAAAGGTTTCAATTAAATGCATTAACTAAAAAAAACAACCAGTGGTCGAGGGTGAAGGTCCGCCTAAGACTCAGAAGACGGTCACGGCTTAGTTAATCTAGAGTTAATCTAGAACCCACAACACGAGCTCTGCTTAGCTTGGGGCTAGATAATGCTGTGTGAATTGTACTGTACAGCATTATTTATTTATTTTACTAAACCTGGAAAATATCTAGAACACTTGGAACCCAATCGGCGGGAATCGAACTTACAATCTTTTGCGTCGCAGGAGGGACTTCGCCCTCCGGGCCACATCGGCCGTCTAGAGTACGTAAATGACGAGATTAAGCCCATATTTGAATGCGTATAGCATTTATGTCATCTGATGCTGTGTTAATTGTTTAACATTATTTGCTATTATTGTATCTTATTTCCAAGATCACGGGCCAATAGTGACCCGATCCTTTGGGAGGCATCCGTGAGGCTGTAGGCCCGTCGTAGCCAACAGCACAGAGGCCCTTTATGAGAGTTGATTTTAAGGCGGAGGCTACACATAGCGGGTATCCTCGTTTGCACAATATGATACACCTGAAGATGATATCCGCCAGATGTAGAGACTTTTGCAATAAAAAAAGGGAAACGAAAACCAGGTTTTTGTGATGGATGGTTCGATGAACTAGGTAATTTGGCTTTGGGGGAGAGTGCGGACGCCTGCCATAAACATAGTCTCATTTGTATTATTATAGGTGGGGTAGCGATGCGCGGTGCTGGGTCACGAGTAGGTATGTATGTGCGAAGTCCTTTAGTATCCAACATTCAACAAGATCAATATTGTGATATGTAGGGTTCGCCCTAAAGGGTTGGACTTGTGGTTGTACTATTCCATTGTTTATCTTGAACTGTTACAATGTTAGTTAGGTTAGCCCTATGTGTTTAGAGAAGAGGGTTGTTTACTTTATCTATATTATGTTTATCAAAAAGCTGTTCGAAAATGTTGATTTTAGTTCATAAACTAATAAAATAAGTTATAGTGAACAATTCAATGTTTTCAGTTTCAGCAGTCATGATTGTTATGACGTCATACGGTTGTGTAGACTAAACAGTGTAGACTTTTGTTCACAAGCCACATAGTAACATGAAGTCAAGTGTCAAAGTAGACGCAGTATCTATTGTATTCATCACTAAAGCGCGAACTCCTTCGTAATGAGGGCCGAGTTGGATGTCAAAAGCATTGGACAAAAATAGGCAAGAATTACGACAATACCTTAAATACCTACGGATTTCCGTTTGAGCTACCAATTTCAAACACTCCAAATTTTTGTCAGTTATGAAGGTCACTGAGCTTTCTCTGTGTGATACGAACCGGCATATGTACATACGTCTGTAAAATCAAACTTGGCATTGAATTTAATTTTGATCTAGACCTTTTTGTAGAGCAACCATAGAATCTTTTACTGTATTAGCTGAACATTCCCAACGGAATATTCCCAGTTTGTAATGGCAGTCCTAGACTAAGCGTCTGGTCCGCTTGCCAAATTAGCAACATTAATTCCGTATTCACGAGCACCCAGGCAATAACGCGCGTTATATAACGTGGGTGGGGTAAGTATCGGGTGACCGCTAAAAGAATTGGACGGGAAGCCCACTCGAGACGCTTGTTCCGAGTTTGGTTCAAATGAATATTGAGCAGATGTTTTTGTTTCGGTACGAGAAAAATGCTTTTAAATTTTCGAAGTTAAAAATAAACCTTTCATATAACAAGGAATTTTTGATTACTTTACAGGGAATATAGTAAGCACCTAAACCTAACTACAACTGATAATTAAATTAGAATTAATTTAGGAATCACATTATATTAGGTATACATATATATATAATATTGTGGGTGAAAATAAGCTAATCAGCAGGTGAATTATAATAGAATAGGGTGAGCAAGCCTTCATAAGGTAGATAGATGACCTGATAAAGGTCGAAAAACCGCTGGATAAGGCTAGGTAGCTCAAGACCAGTCATTGGCACGATCAATGATGGAGGCCTATGTCGACAGTTTTATTAGTTAACAGTTTCAATATCGCTTACCTATGTTATGATGACCGATAAACGTTCCTTAGAACCCTTTACGGGTTGAATATTTATCACAGATATCGCAGCTTTGAAACCGTCTCATCTATCCCCATATTCCATAATGTCAGCAATGAAACTTCATCCAGTTTATCGTTCCATCTGGATGCTCCTACAATGCCCGCCAGTTCACACAATAGCTCAAAACAAAGCGGCGCGGCGGCGCGGCGGCGATCCGAACAATAGTTAGTAATTAAAAGCTCAGGTGACCTGGCACGTACTCGTAGCTCATGTATTTTAGAGGTTATTTAATTAAAATTAAATGGGGGATATATTCCGCCGCATGGAATAATTAAATAAGTTAGCAGCATTAATAATTAGTATTTTAGTGTTTGCGAATATTTCAGCGTAAGCATTACATAACAACTACTGTGTATGTGTTAATTAGGTACAGTGGAGTTGAAATAAAAGTAGATAAGCATAAATAATCAGATCAGATTAAATAAAATAATTGGAACTTCTCTAGTAAATAAGGCAATTTTAAAATGAGTAGAATATAATATTCCGCCTCGGGACAAATATTTGTACGATCTGCAGATATTTGTTCAGGGAGTTCCGGTCGTTTTCTATACATAATAAAAAATATCTATATATGTAATAATATTTTATTATGTATATCAGTCATCTAGTACCCATAACACAAGCTCTGCTTAGCTTGGGGCTAGATGATGCTGTGTGGATTGTCGGGCATTATTTATTTATTATTTATTTATATATTATTGTGATTTGATAATTATTTGATATTTATAACTACATATTTGATAATAATTTTCATTAATTAGTGTAAGTTTTTATTTTTGGGACCGTAGTAATTGACTAAATGAATTGAATTTCAATAATAATATTATATTTGATAAAGTTTGGATTGATTTATGTTCATTCTTCACTACTTTTTCCTAAAAATAGAGCAGTTCTCATGATCAGATCAAATCCCGAATATCCAGGTGAAATTGTAGCAGATTTTAAATTTTCTTAGCTTGTTCTACAGGAAAATTTATGAAACTGTATGTAAAAGTCGTCTTTTGATTCCGTGTACTTTTTGGTAGGGATTTCGCGGCCGTGGTTTCGGCTTTAGCTCATCTCTCAAGAGGCTCATTAGATGGTTTTATTCAGACGCGAGCTTGGAGAAAGATCTGGAAGGCCCTACCAAAGGATTCACTTTTACACACTTTTGTTCAACTTTGAGGTCAATTTGAGGCGCAGTAACACAAATTGAATAGCGAGTGTGATTACTACTTGAAGCAGGCAGGACTCAGCTCGCAGACCCGATGCTCGCTCAGACCGAATATTCCCGATTGTACCCACCCCTGCCTTCCTACTGGGAACAATAGGGAAAAAAATCTCGATTGTTACTATTAGGGTCAATCGGGAGGTAAATATTCCCGATTGTTCCTACCTCCTTTAAATATTAATAAAAATGTTTTGAAGTATGTAGAATATTAGGGTCACCGTACACAGGCTACACGCGAGAGCCAAAATTGCCGCCACGAGGAAAGAAAATGTATGAACACCATAGGAAATAGACGAGTTGCAAAAACTATCAGTAATGAAATTCATACTCAGTTTAAAAAAAGTTTTGTTACTGCCTTACTATAAAATAGGATTATCGAGAGCATATAAAAGCTTGGGACGAGTTTTGCTCCAACTCCAAAATAAATCTAACAGGCTGGTTTCTTCGTCGGATATGATATGACAGAAATCAAAAAAACTACTACTACTACTACTTTTACTTTATTTCCGTGTCATTGTTTAGTTTTAAGAATTTTTCCTATTGTATGTGTTCATTTATAGTATACATTTCAAGAAATAAATTTCATAGTAGGCCCCAGCTTTACAAAAGGTCGGAGGTCGACAGGTGCTCGGAGAGATATTATTGTGAATCGTGGTTGAATAGAATAAAATATGCCCAAGTAAATAATGCCTGAATTCTGAACTTGATATAAAAACCAACAAACATAAAAAGTGCCTTTGTCTTCTATTGCCTTGTTTTATATTGTTTTGGAGATACGCTCTGCGGTTTTGCACGTAGGTATACGATACCCATATTTTAAGGTAAAGAAGATTTTACCATAGAATTAGGACAATCTTCAAGCGTGGGTAACAATACCTAACAACCACCAACATAAAATACATAAATAATAAATAGACTGGACAATACACACAGCATCATCTACCCCCAGCTAAGCAGAGCTTGTGTTATGGGTACTAGATGAATATTACAATCAAAATAATACATAGATAGATATTTTTTATTCCACATAGAAAACGATCGGAACACCCTGAACAGATATCTGCAGATCGTACAAACATTTGTCTCGAAGCGGAGCCTGATTAGGGAGTCTTGAACCAACTGCGGCAGACCCGTAGTGCCGCGCAGTGAATGCGTTAAAATGCCTGATTACTGTCATATGGTTAGAATTTTGTTACACAATAAATATGTAGGTCACGTCACTTTTAATTACATCGAATATTACATCTATTAACCAAATACCCCAGAAACTTAATCCTCTGAAATTTCCAAAGGCTTTTGTTTGCTTTTTGATTCAGTGATGTAAATTAGGAATGGCTGGCGTCGCGTTGCTAAAGTCTATAATTAATTCCGTCCTTGAAAGCAAGATTTATCTTTGCCTCAGCCATGAAATATTGCTTCGTGTTAAGATTGCTTCATTTACACGTTTACGGGAACTTAAGCGCTGAACTGAACATAATAGGCGACATTAATTGACTTGCTTCTGCCAGCGGGTACACACGCGTTCATGGGTATCCAATATGTTTATATAGCTCTAGAACAGCTTCTGTGGACTACGGGGCAGCTTTTCGAGAGAAAACACGATTTTTCCAATTTTCATCACTTTTATTGAGCAAGCAGGTTACGATGACAAAAATCTTACATCGAAATCTTACGCAGTAATTAGATAATGAAACAAACAGACTATACAAAACAAAAAAAAAACAAAATGGACCACAGATGTCGCATGATATTTATAGTCTATGACTAAGTGTGACCTGTGTCGCTAACAGCTTCTCTAGCAAATTTTATCTAATATCAAAACGACGGAAATTTGCTTCGTACAACACCCAGGGTTTTCCCAGGGTACAGACAACTTCGTTATTCAAAAACTGTTCTGCCGTTTTTACTACTTATACAATACCCAAATAACGAAACGAAAAAAACCATGAACGTCGGTATACAATTCCAAAAAAGACATACAAATATACTTATGCAGAAACTCCTCCTTATTTCGTGATCATTAAAAACAAATATTCTCTGAAGTTTACGAACCAAATACTATTGTAATCACAATTTCCACTCGACGACGCGTGCGCTCCACTTTGTCACATAACGGGCGCGTCACGAGCCGTGATCTTGACGTTCAAGAACTGTGTCCGGTCGCCGTAATACCTTGCCACTTGATACTTGTAGGTGCGATATCACACGGATGTCTTGGATCACCTGTTTATCAAGCTAAACTAAACAATCTGCAGTTTGCTAATGTACTAGCAAGTTGCAATCGACGCGTGCGCTGCTAGACATTATAACGGGCGCGTCATGGGCTTTGGTCTTAAAGATGAAGGTAATTACGTAATGCATAAGCACCTTACTGCTCGGATAATTGTAGGACATGTATGACTCTGACAACGTAACTAGCTCTAACATTGTACCTACACACATACATACATATGTATAATGCGCGCGCTCGAAATGCGATGTCAAACTTTTTTGGTAGGGAGTTACTAACTGTACCAAACAATTCCATGGACCTGAAGGGAAAAGAAATATTATTTTTTTAAAATATCGTGGACCTCTTGGGAATCGAAGTATGAACCTAAGTTTTTGAAAACAATGGAGTCTGGACCTCTGGGAATAAGCAGAACAGATACTAGAGATCTTTGTGTTATTGTCAGCAGGCAGGCTTTTATCCACATTTAGAACAGTACCGGAACCGGAACTCTTCGGGAGCCGGTTTCAGGCATACTTCCGGCGTCGTTTTAAATAGCTAAGAAATTGAACTTACTGATTTTCTTTCACTGTGAAAAATTAAGGTGAAAACTGACTGCTTGACGGATTGGAAATAGCTATGCTATTATATTCATTAAATTCTCCATAAAGGAAAACTTTAAATTCTTAAGAGTGATCGTCGGGGATTGGAGCTTTCTCTTTGATTTTTTCTGTTTTACAAGGATTTAACTAACGCAAAAGTAATTTCCCGCCTGTCGTAAACCTTTTTCTATTAACTTATGGAAAAACTAAATACTGTTCATTGGTATTTTTGGAGCATATACAAAATTTTGGCCGAAAATTCAAAATTTTCTCATATGCTTCGATATACACTCGAGAGCAATGAATCCGGGTCACTCAAAGAATCCAAAAAATCTCGGAAAGTAAGAATGCTAGGTTAATGCAATAAATTGTATTTAATAGACAATTTAATACTCCTTAAATGAAAGTTAAAAAAATATGAGTCACCATACATTTTATTTACACAAAATTACATAAAGAAAAAAAACTGCTGATCTCTCCTTAAAACAAAAATAGGAAACATGAAATTTTTGAACTTTATGACGATTTTCTTGAATTTCAATACTTCGTATTACCTCCTCGTGCTTCCATTACTGCGTTTACGCGGTTTGGCATGCTGTACACCAAGTTCCTTATACAATTTTGGGGAATATTCTCCCATTCCTCTGTGAGAGCAATTTTGAGCTCAGGAAGCGTGATTGGGGGAGGGTTTCGTTGTTTTACGCATCTCCCTAGCTCGTCCCAAGCATGCTCGATCGGGTTGATATCCGGGCTGCGCGCTGGCCACTCCATACAAGTAATGTTCATCTCTTGAAGGTAGTCATTCACAATCCTACCTGTATGAGGTCGGGCATTGTCATGCATAAATATAGCATCCTCACCCAAATTGACCATAAATGGACCAACGTGTTCGTTGAGGATTTCTTCCACATATCTTACGCTAGTTAAAGAGCCGTTTTCTATGATCACCAGCTCTGTGCGACTTTCAGAGGAAATTCCGGCCCACACAAGTACAGACCCACCACCGTAGGCTACTTTTTCTTCGATGCATGCTTGCTTGAATCTTTCCCCTGGTCTTCTATACAATCTGTGTCTTCCATCGTGCTTGTAGAGCATAAATTTTGATTCGTCGGAGAACAATTTATTGCATTAACCTAGCATTCTTACTTTCCGAGATTTTTTGGATTCTTTGAGTGACCCGGATTCATTGCTCTCGAGTGTAGAATTTAATTGATATTGGTTTTATTTTAAATGTATTGAAAATGGTTTACGATTTGCAGCAAATTACTTTTCCGTTGATTTATTTCTTATAATCTACAAATTTATAATCACGAATATATTTGAATCTTTCGCCAACCAACCCTAGACTAAAGTATCCGTTCGGCTTTATTCTGCCCGTAGTACTAATTAGGTTATTAATCTGGTATTTCGGAGCTCATTATGATGAGAAATGGTACCGAGTCGTTACTGATGATGCGGATAAGAGACATACCAAACTTGCAATAAATTCTTATTACTTTGCGTGTTAGACTAAAAGCTTCTTGGTCGAATAACTTTAGAAAAGTTGAGAGTGAAAAAATTATACCTTGAAAATATATTTAAAACAAAATCAGAAAACGTGTCTATGTACGAAAAGCTCAAGCACACAAGTTACATTTGTACTTCTAAACAAAAGATCTAAGAAGGTGTCTAAAATGTTTAATTTTGGTTCACGAGTTAAAAGTCCAAACCAAACACAGTTTTGACGTGACGTCGAACAAATGAACGTTTCAGAATCTGCCAGTTCAGTTCAGTCAGTTTCTCAACTCATCTGTAAATCCATAAGCCAAACCGCAGCAAATGAAATCACATTAAATATTTTATCTCAATCCCATTTGACCTAACCCAGATACTGAAAGTTGAGCCTCACCTTTGACATTTAATGTGAAATATTCTAGAATTCACGAAACTGTAAAGAGTGCTTGTACTCAAGTCCCGCTCGAGAAAATGAAAGGCGTATTCCGAATTTTTCAAATCAAACATTTTCATAACGGAATTATCTTTAGGAATTTCAGAGAACGTTGATTGGTTTGGAATTACAAAAATTGGATAGGCAAATACAGCATAACTTAATGGAGTTCTTGTATTAGAATTGATAACCATCACAACATAACAAATTTTAATGGATTTTGGCCTCTAATAACCATAAGAGGCCAAAATCCATTAAAATTTATGATTCTGGTTACGCTAGAAAACTAAAATAAATATCCACGATGCTTCAGTATTTTAACGTCTTTTCTCGAAGCTAATGTTGGTTGAAATAAAAGAGTTATAGCAGTTGCGTCTATTTAGTTAAACACGACGACCTATGAGAATTACAAATTAATCTATAATTCTTGATAGGATATGTACCTACGATCTCGGTGGAGTGTGGAGAAGTGATTTACCATACTCGGCTTAGCTACTGATAATGCTGAATTACCAAAAAGTTTTTGCGCCACGTACTGTACCTTAACTTTATGAGGTTTTTCGGTTAACATTTCATCCCATTAAACAACTAGCTAACAAAATATATTAAATTTCAACGACAGCCTGGCTGGTCCCTTATTCTATATAGGCATAGGAGATTCCTTGCCTAAACTGTGTGACGTCACGTTTTCTAAATACAGTTTTGTCCGATTCCACGCCGCTCTGTCTTATTGTATCTGTGTAACGCGTTTGGATTGTCAGTAGTGAATAAAGGCCCTGGTGCGACAACGTCAGGCCCTTGCCAAATTGTTTATGAGTATTCTCACCTCTCGCTATCTCGTCGCAGCGACCACCTCCTAGAAGTCAGCGCGCGGAACATATTCACTTCACAATAACATCACTGAAATAGTCACACCAAAACTCACTAGCAGTCAAACAATGCCAAAAACCGCTAAACACAAATAACTGTTGTTGTCATCAGTCACTATACAAATAATGCACTTTTAAGACACATGCGGATGAGTTCGTATTCTTGAGGCACTTCTTCTAATGTTGTGGTTAATGTTTTAAGGTTGGTAACAATTTGGGTTAAATGTCAAATTAAAAATATTATAAATCAATTTACTTTCACTAGTTGAAAAAACAAATAATGAAGAGAAAATCATTTTATAACCTATTTCTTATTTAATAATAAATAAAGAAATAAGATAGATATTGAAATGGTAATTTCAATTAAAAAAAATTACATTAAAAAATTAAAAATATAAAAATTATTACCGCTTACATTCACTTCAATCAAACATAATATAAAATTGTTACTACTGATTCCTGACAGGAAACAATCAAGAGATGTCATTAACACTTACTAACAGTTTAATTTAATGCAATGATGTGATAGATAACTAAATAAATCGGACTGTAGGGTACTATTGGGTCTGATATCATTAAATAACATAACAGAACTATAAAATAATTGAACAGCCGAATATTTTGTCGCATTTTAACGAGATTTTCATCGAAATAAAAACTATGAAGTGTTTTCGAATAACGAAGATATAGACATGTTTTGAAATTGAGTTGAGGGTATGTACTTAGTTAGAAAATACAAGGTGACCTAATACTAAAATACCTAATTGTTAACAATTTTTCACTTTCTTACATTGATTATGACGTAAATCGATTTCACATGGGGAATTGCTATGAGAATGAGCCACATCTTGGACACGTGTTTCTTTGAAAGCAGCTACTTATTCACAATTGCATGTGATTTTGAAAACATTGTCTTTAAACATTCTGCTACCAATGGGTAGAATAGCGCTGTTTTGGCCGTGCTAAAATAAGTTTGAAATTTGTGCTTGAGAAAATAAAATGCCTTGCTCATTGATACATGTTTTAAGCAAATCGGAACATAACAATGCAGATAGGGCCTCCGTACCGTAGGGAATTTACTCTCTGTGGTCTACCTATTAAAGTTAATAGGTAGGTACTATTAATTGTTACAAGGTCAGTGTAGAAATGTCTTTATTTGTTTAGAAAGATAAAGACACAATGAAAGCTTTCTCTGTCATCGACATGCTTTAATAAGACTTTTCTTTGGCATTAAGCTTTGATAAAGCATTAAATTTGTATTTATTTATTTCTTATTAAACTTTTCAAGTCTAAACATTTTATATTTTTTAAGCCCGTCAGGATTTGTACAGAGTGTTACATTCCTCGTGTAGTAGATAAAAATTATGATTTGTGCGAATATTGCTTCTTTTGTATCATATACATAATATGCATAGATCTATCACTAAGTAAGCACATAAAACGGGGCCTTAAGACTGAGTCAAACAGTGGCAACATTTGTCACTGGGTAAGTTCTGTTCAGTTTCTCTCCGGCAGAAATAATACGCGACCTCCACCATTTATTACAGTTTATGAGCAACATAAATTAGGCAGCGGTTCGAGCCACAACTTTTGCGGTCCCCACAGGGCATAAAATCACAAATAACGGGTCAACCACAGGTTAACCATAAAACTTAAAGAAAAAATTCAGACTTTTGGAATTACTCACTAGAACGATACGATTTATATTGTCCCTTAGCCTTTCAGGATTCTAAAGATAGAGGTATTTTCACATAAGTTAACTTATGAAGTGATTGAAAGATTAAGCCATTATACACAAGTAGTGCAATAACAGTTGGTTATTTCATTGAGGAACATAATGATGAAGTCATCAACAACAATGCAGGTGTAGAGACGTAGATTAGTCTTAAATCCTATTTCCAAAAATGTGGGCAGATATATAAATAAATAATGCGTGACAATCCAGATCTGTTAAACAACGAAAAAAATGTCAAATACACGATAGCTATGCGACTGAGAAGATAGTAGACACCTTGCTAAAAAATAACCACCACCCAACTTTGTGGAAACAGGGCCTACGAAAAGGCTGCGGCCTTTTCGTTTCTGTTCAATCTAAATTACAGGCCTTCCTTTGGCTTCCGGAAAGGTTAGGATAACATTTGAAGCCCCAGTCTGATTGAACATGACGCAGTCATCGCAATACGTTCTCGGGAAAAGCACGAATAAAATACAAATATTCACACCAAGTAAATGTTGATTGGGAGTTGTTTTCGTATTGGTAATTAAAACCAATGGTTATTGCTGGCAACCCGTTTTAAACTATCTTTATTAAGGTTCCGTACCCTAAGCCTATCTGCTTCTGTCCGTCCATCATAGGTCTTTACATAAGTAACTTTAATAAAAAGAGAGTCAGGTCTGTCGCATCATCTCTGGAACTCCGCAAAATAATACAAGGATGTCAATGAGAAACTGGCTATTTCGTGCCAAAAAATGTACATTCGTTCTAGTGAATATGGCAAAGAAAATTAAATGAAATGAAATTTCTTTAATAATTTTAACACACAAGGAAATAACCATTTGGATAAAAGCAAAGGTACGATAAAACGAAAGAATAATAATAACACTTAGCATAAGCTATGACAACCTCTTATACTGAAAGCAACGAAAAAGAAACTATTTCCGCCGAAAATTCCCTTCCTTCTAAAGTGTTTGAAATAAATAATGGATAAGGCGAACTGATAGTAAATGGTGGCGAACGTCCAAAACAATTGGAACACCTGGCATTCGAGTTTCGACTTGGAGAATACTCTCAATTTCGCAGTTTCAACTTGTAATTCAAGACAAACTGCGCCAATACAAAGAGTGAACAAAACATTTTCAGTGTAATATGAATGGAATCACTCATTTTGGGCACCACATTCTTTAGTGTGTATGGAATTCGTATGTTTGGTAATTATTAAGAATTTAAAAAAGGCACAACAGGTCAGGGGTTTTTGCACAATATGTTTTATACCTAATAAATAATATTTTATAATTTTTGTAATGGTTAAAGATGAAAAATCTCACTCACATTAATATTGACTGCTTGGCAAGTAAGAATTCAAATAATTATGTTCTTTTTTGGTGTACCTACAATAAAACATTTTTGTAATATATTGTAATACCATGTAATACCAATGAATAGTTCCGATTATTATAGAAAAGTTTTATATTGCATATTTTTTAAAATTATCTATCCTTGATAAAATTGACATATCCAGGCAACGATAAAACAATTCAATCTAAAACCAAGACGACCCAGACCAACTGCCACCACCTCTGCAATACCCCAGCAATATATCTTGTTGACACCATGATCAGGCCTCAAGTGTAGATGGGGATTACTCCACTTGACAGATGAATGGTCCGGGGAGATTTAGTGGACGGGATAGTCTCGGTGGCTCGTGACCTACCTCGAGACTGAGGCTTAGTGCAATCACATAGATTAGGTAACAATTTTTATAAAAATATATAAATAGTGGGCTCTCTATGTGCCCACATATACCATATAGATATTAAGTAGTTTTGTTCCTATTTCCTAGGTACTTTTATTAGGTTAAGTTGCTGTTTATTTGTTTTTTTTATGTTAGTCAATTATATTAAATTTAAGTGGATACTAATTTGTACAAGTTTTGATTTTCCCTTAAATCACTGAGTTAAATGAGAGACCTTTATAGTGTTCTTGATGAGGTTCGGTATGATGGTACAAAATAAAAATGGTAAAAAGGATAGCATTTTTAATGTATCTGTCTTGTAATGTCATTAATCCTAAATTAGGTTTATTTAGACAATAGAATTATCTTATATTTTGATTTAAGAACAGTCTTAGTACCTATGAAAATGATCATAATGTTGACTCATGGCCGGGCAACCCATCATCACATCATCACCCGCCTATAATAGTCCACTGCTGGACATAGGCCTCCCCTAATGGGCAACCCATGGCAGTGAGTAAATAGAATCTAAAAGTAGGTAAGCCATTGTTTTGCAGAGCGATGCTATAACTCTAAAAGCATGTATGTGTAATTTTTCAACGCAAAAATATGAATTTACTCGTATAAATAATAAATTCGATTTCCGTGCGCCAACATTGAAACCTGAACAACCTCTTTTCCAATAATCAAAATCTCTTTTCAAAATTTCTTTTACAACGAACATCTCTGAATGTTAAACCATTTTAATATTATCTGATCGTATTTTCTTTGAATGGTATCGGAAAGCCGTTTTCTATCCCATTCGGGATACCTACAGAATTTCCGGGGCTCTCCATTTAATCGTAAACAAGCGATACGCTAAGTAAAGTACATTGCTATTCGGATATAAAATGCAAATCTTTAAAACCTTGGATATATTATACCTAAAGACATAAGTAGTACTTTGGAATTTTGAAGACTTAGGTATATATTTCTCTTAGTATACTGAAAAACTAAATACGGCTGTTGAGTGCTTCCCCGTTCAACCCACAATTTTTCTACCCAATATTATTCTTCTTAAATCAAGCGACATGGTACTCTATATTTAGTAGGTCAGGTCAGTCAGGGCCGTAGCCAGAAATACTATTCGGGGGGGGTCAAGCCTTAGACCCGCCCGAGACAATATGCAACATCTTCATATATGTACTTATGCTTAGTGCTTAGTACCCGGAGCAATTTTCAACCAAGCAGTTTCCAAAAAAAATCGATATAAAAATAATAACCATGAGTAACGGCGAGCGGAGCGAGCCGCGAATTTTTTCCGACTTTTTGTAAAAAAGTAGGCAAAAGTGTGACAGCTAGGCAGCCCATTTCAAAAACTGCGGTTGTCATTTTGGAGATTGGAGATTGGTATTCCAGAAACAAAGAAAAAAATGTGAGAAATACAAAAATTAAATAACTTCGAGCGTCATTTTCGGGTGACAAAAAAGTTAGTAGTATTAGTTAAGGGGTAGGTTATAACAATTCACATTATTATGAAAGAATGGCGAGCGAAGCGAGCCGCCAAATTTTTACATATTTTCGGCAGGCTGATAAAAACGAGCAAAAGGCTACAGAATGAACGGCGAGCGAAGCGAGCCGCCAAATTTTTTACATAATATTTTCGGCAGGCTGATAAAAATGACCAAAAGGCTACAGAATTAATGGCGAGCGAAGTGAGCCGCAATTATTTTTGCGACCTTTCTGATGTTCTGTAAAATAGAATCAAGAGTGACAAAAGATTATGTTTAGCGAACCCTGAAACTTTTAGAGCCAAAATTATAACAGTGAGCGGAGTGACCGCCGATATTTTGTAGTGTTTGCGGCCGCTGAAGATTGTTGAGAAATTGTCACATTGTTGCAAGGTTGTTAAAAAGCTTAGAATAATTCAGAATTAACGGCGAGCGAAGCGAGCCGCCAAATTTTTTACATATTTTCGGCAGGCTGATAGAAATTACCAAAAGGCTACAGAATGAACGGCGAGCGAAGCGAGCCGCAATTTTTTTTGCGACCATTCTGATGTTCTGTGAAATAGAATCAAGAGTGACAAAAGATTATGTTTAGCGAACCCTGAAACTTTAAGAGCCAAAATTATAACAGTGAGCGGAGTGACCCCCGATATTTTGTTGTATTTGCGGCCGCTGAAAATTGTTGAGAAATTGTCACATTTTTGCAAGGTTGTTAAAAAGCTTAGAATAATTCAGAATTAACGGCGAGCGGAGCGAGCCGCAAAATTTTTTGTGACCTTTTCGGCCGTTACCAAATAGTTAAGAATATATAAATAGTTTATAAATAAAGACATAACAGTAAACGGAGAAAGCAATTCAATTACGGAAAGACAAAAAATAGGTCTATTGATTTACAAATTTAAAAGTAATGTCGTGATCTGCCTGCCTAGCTGGAATCGACCGTAAATGAATGCGATGCGTGCACCCAGCTCATTTAAAATGTAGAGACGAATTTTGTCGAAAAAAGTTTGAGTTTTCTAAAGAGAATAATTTAAAGAAATATTTAAGTGCTGCGTCTTTACATAAAGCAATGTATGTTGATACACAATAGGAATCGCATCGCAAGGCACGGAGCGCGAGAGCGCCCCGTCCGCCAACGACGACTCAGAGCGCGCTGTTGATAGTCGGAGACGAAATTAGACGAATTTTTTTGTGTTTTTAAGAAAGAATAGCTATTTAAAGTAAGCCGCACTTTCCACGTAGGTACGAATACGTATCCGAAAAAATTTCACCTGCCTATTCAAATTTGATTTTTAACGGTGCCTCAACATTTCGGGGGGGGTTTGAACCCCCAAAACCCCCCCCCTCCCTACGGCCATGAGGTCAGTATACAGTGTCTATTTAGTAGTCATCTTTAACAAGATTTTTTTTTACAAAAGATACCCTCCCGCTTCATGCAAGTCGGGAAAAACTAGATGAGCACTTTAATCTAGATTACACAATGAAAATTTGAACTAATTGCTACAATACACTGCTCGCTTTACTGAAACAACGCACAAGCATTATGCAACTCTACTGCACAAAAGAGAAAGTCGGATTCTCTTTGTTACCTACATTGAATGTAGGTAACGGAGTTCTGAAAGCGACTGAAAAAACACGTTTATTTAAGTCAATTATTTTTAAGGAGGTCGCCACCGACATGTTTACGTTACATTTTATGAGTGTTTTTGTTAAACCGAGGCTAATATATTTTAGTTCTAATTTATAATCATTGGCAAAAACCTTCTTTCAAGAAGATGCTGCTGATCTTTTGATTATCCCGTAGGTTGGTATTCTCCGAAAGATAATTGGCCAATTAGATTTTCCGTCGATGAACTATGAAGAATAATCAATGAAGACTTCTAGCAAAAATGACAATTAGAATGTACTTAATTGTCACATGTAGTTTAGTAAAATATCGAGTATAAGTAAAAGATCAATCAGTTCTAGGTTCTTAATGAAGATATCTGTCAAAAATGACAATTAATATGTACATAAGTGTCACACATCGTTTAGTAGAATATCAGGTATAAATTAAAAATCAATCAGTTCTAAGTGGTACCTAACCTACGTATGAAGGTAAAACAGCGTTAGAATATATAAAATTATAATGCATGGATGTCTAGACTTATTTAGCGCTCAAGGTAATTTGAACCTTCTACCCATAAAGTAAGAGTCATGATAACGCTATTCAGCTGCGTCATTTCCGTTACATCCGGAATCACGATAAATTGTGATAAAATTTGTAGGCAACCGACTCTTTCGTCATTTTATATTATTTTGCAGTTACAGAAACATAACATCTAGAAACATCTCATTTTATGTTCCCTTTGTTTAAGATTGTAACTAAAAATCCGCACAAGGATCTAGCCTCTTTCATGCCGCTGAATGTAGATTCAAGTCTAACAATGAATAATATCGATAAAATTTATAAAGCTAACAAAACAAATTATTCGGGTTAGGCGCGTAAGTAACTAATCAAAACAAAATCAACTCATTAATCACCGAATACGGTTATTTGTAGTCCCGTCAGTAAACAAACGAAAATAGCGAGCATGCGTTCGAAATACAAATTCAAAAAGAACTCCAAATTCAAACTCCTTTTAAAATTCAACACCAACAAAAATACAATGCACATAGATAAGTGGTCAGAACAGGACGTACGTTATTTTGTCGTTTATTTGTGAGATACGACAGTGAAAGATGTTTAGTTCTGTATCGATCGTGTTGCGACGCGGCGGGGGCGCGTGGCGCGCCGCTCGCGAACCGATTTGTACTGAACGCCGAGGAGCGTCACAGAGTAGGGAAGTCAGATGGGGAGAATTCGCTGGAAAATATACCTACCTCAAAGATTCATCACTGAGTAACGAGTAATTGTTATAATATAACATTGCTGGTTGAAATACTTAGAGCATGTAAATTAATAAATCGTTTATCCTTGTGTGTCTAGTGTGTGTCAAAGCTAGCTAGGTTTTGATTGAACAAGTAAGATGCATCCGATAGGTTATCTATTAATTAAATATACCTACAGCTAAGTAGGTCGAATAATTAACAAAATGTGAATAATCCTCATATAATCAAGTTTTTATTTCCGAGTAATATTCGAACGTAAACTAAGATTCAATATTTCATACGAACATTTAATTTTAATTTAGGTTTTATGAGGTAGCGACATTTATGTATTACGGGTACCTAGCTAGAACATTATGGTGAAACATGTTGTACCTCTATAGCTATGTTGTAACTATTTCAGATAGGTACAATTTTAGCACTGCGATTGAAGATAAATCTTTAACAACAACTGTAGGCGAAACTACATCTTATGCAGTCTTATCTGTGCATAACTCAATGGCATCCGACCGCACCGCACCGCGTCGGCGCATTTTCAAAGTGCGCGGCGAATCGAAGCATCGCTTCGCTAGATAGAAAATAAACATCCTGTGCAGCCGGCTATGGAAGCAAATCACCCTGTGATTCTCGCGGTGTTTACCTAATAACTAATAATAAGCGATTTCAATATTTATTTACTAGCTGGGTGCCCGCGGTTTTACCTGCAAACTCCCGATCCCAATGGATTTACTCGTACGGAATAAAAAGTGGCCCATGGGTCATAAACTATCTGTGTACCAGGTTTCATCAAAAATCAAGATCTGTTCAATAGTTTTTGCGTGAAAGAATAACAAACATCCATCCATACTTACAAACTTTCGCGTTTATAATATTAGTATGATTATTCGTATTATGGGCTACCTATACCCACGGTAGAGACAAAGGCTTTCCTATTCTCATACAACACTTTACGGTCTTTTGCTGTTAGAACAAGGTAAATAAAAAATGCTGGAGAATCCACACAGCATCACCTAGCCCCAAGCTAAGCAGAGGTATAGGTTAAGGCAGTTTCGAAGGTCTCAGATGGTCATAGAAGAGAGATTATTTTAAAAATTAATATAATTAAGCTAGGATCATCTAAAAAAAATTAGAACGCCCGTCAAAAATATGTTTCATCGACATTTGCAAAAGAAAAATAAGCCCTAAGTCAGAAAATCTAAATTTATTGAATTGATCTTCTAGCAATCTAAAAACGAATGTGGACTAATCGAAACCTATTTAGGAGCGCCTAGGTCATCTAGGCCTTGCCGATTGACCTAGCTTGATATAGCACTACTTTGAACCCAAGTCAATAGAAATCATCATCATTATACTCCTTAAATTCTACTCTAAATACATTTTGCCCGCGGCACACTTCTTGTTTCTACGGAAACGTTTTAAAGTTATATTACTATCCCATAGAAATGATGTAAGAGATAAAAACTATGTTTGATTATATACCTATGAAAATAATAATAATAATAAATCGTTTATTTAAAGCATCATAAGAACAGATATGGATGGTAAAAACTTATTATCAACACCTTAAAGACTAGTATAAATGGATTTCTATGGATGGATGGGTGATTTTTTCACGCAAAAACAGCATACATGTATAAACTTCTGGAAAACACGCGTGAAAAGATGCTTTTTCGTATTTTTACTCAAAATCCGTTGAAAATATTCAACTACGACTTGTACATGTCTAACAAATTTTGAGTATAGCTCAGAACAATAGTTTAAGTTTATTTAATCAAACGCAATTAACATTGTGTATGAACGAACATAACTATACTCTACCAAGTGAATTATGTATATCTCACTAAAATATTTATATGTTAGCCATATCTCCCCTGAGCATTAACTTATCTTCTCTATTTTCGTTGATATAAACTACTCGCAGTTCTGCGTTCAATCGGAACTTTTCGATTGTATTTCGAAACTTTTGGGGTTACCTACGTGTTTGGCATTTTTCACGCGACTGCCAAAAAAAGGAGTGTAATGTTTTCAGGGTATGTAGATGAGCTTCGTAGAGATTTGTAAAATAACTAATAAATGTCTGAACAGATTTGGATGCATTTGTATTATAGTAACCTCTCATGCATGACACAATCGCTGCTTAGTTAGGGCTAGATGATGCTGTGCAGCATTATTTGTAACTAGCGGTCCGCCCCGGCTTCGCACGGGTAATTAACAAAAAATAATTTTTCTTGCGGATCCCTAACTTTTTGAAAATTATTATACCTAGCCTATGTTTATCACGGGAAGTTTAGGATGCTAGTGGTTAATAAACTTTTCAAATCGGTCCAGTAGTGTCAGAGCCTATTAAATTCAAACAAACAGACAATCAAACCTTTCCTGTTTATAATATTAGTAGGTACAGATTGTTACTATATACCTTTTATAATTATTTGGTTCTCCGAAGCATCGGCGATTAAGGTGATTCGAATTGCGATGGCACAAAAGTCAGAAATATTTTTGCGATTATTGATATTACTGTGTACCTACTGTACAAAATCGTAAACCATTTTCTTGCTCATGTTTAATCAATTTTGATTACAGTTTTTTTTTATTCCGGGGCATGTTAATATTTAGAAAAATATCTAAAGATATAGGCAATGAGACAAATTGTATCCTAGGGAAGAACATAATGCCACTTTTATCCAGGAAAAGCGCGAACAAAGATGCAGGCGGAAGCTAGTATATGTTCCGAGTTCAGCGACCTTATGTTTCAGGCACGGTTAGTTGAACGAGTTCATAACCAGGACAAGTGGATGAAAGAACATAAAGATAAGTGTATTGATCGCTTTGAAAGCTTTTTGTATAAGATCTTTTCAACTGATTTATGTAACGAATGATTTCTTTTGATCGTCAGATGTGGAAGAAGTAAAGGTTAATAGAAAACTCACTGATTGGTGTTTATTTTAGGCCTTATGCATTCTCTCTATTACTCAACTTATAGGTCTTTCGGTAAATACTCTACGTTTTCGGGATATTCCCCCATTTTCAGCGAACATATTCGCAAGTTACCATTTTTGGAAAATTCTACCAATTTTACACGGCATCTAAATACTAAAATGACGTCTGAAATATGATAAGGCATCACCATCATCGGCAGCCGAATTTTACCCACTACTGGGCGAGGGCCTTCCGAAGTTTATGCCATCCATCTCGGTCCTGCGCTAACATTGACCTAAGGCCTCAAAAAACTGGCTTTTAGTGTTATATATCTTATACATTTTTGTTTACTGAAAATTTATAACTACTCAACTGAAACAAAAACGTGATTCAAGTACCTAATTGATTTGACATAAAAATCCGTATCTCTCAGTTTTGGCATAAAACCTAGCGAAATGTAGTGACATAGCATTAAGCCATTGTGTGAATTTGTAAAACAAAATCAACTAAACTGCTATAACTGCAAACTAACTAAAATGCTATAATTGCAAAAGAATTAGAACATAGCTCTATGACTGGCAGGTTACATGCATCGTGCCGGATCGCAGGTGAACTTTGCCTTTACTTTAAATATGCAGATTTAAGGCCTAGGCGGAGTTCCGTTGACCTCTGACCTCCTTGGTTCCGGTCACTGCACTCTGGTTAATTCCGGTCAAGAGGTTCTCTTGCGAAATATATGTATTTTACGTAGGCCTTATCTTTTTAGCTTAAATTATTTGCAATTGTCGTATTATCTTCATTATTATCTCCAATAATGGAACGTAGGTACACATTAATCTACAGGATTTTCGAAATAGGAAATAAAAAAATATTGTTTTGTGCGGAACAAAAATATGTTCGACTCGGATTGTTTACGAAATCGCGGATAGTAAAGCGTGTGTGTACAAAATACAATAGAAGTTTTCCGAGTAAAGATGAAAAGAAGCAGTAATTTTTTTCGCTCAATAATAGGATTCATTTTCTTTCTTTCTTCCTCTTAGTATAGATAGTTGTCCATAGGCTTAGCGCTTAGCACGGAGAAATTACAAGAATGTATATTACAATACAATACCAAAAAAAAACTTAAATTACTTCCGTTCAACGTTTTTTAGCTATTTATTTGAACGGTCTTGCCTCTGCTCAAACATGCAGGATTATCTTTATATAACTCACTAGCGGCCCGCCCCGGCTTCGCACGGGTATTAAACAAAAATTTCAGATATTATACACACTAACACGATGGGTTTCACAGTTTTCATACGGATCCCTTACTTTTTATAACAGCATTGGGATTTTTGACATTGACTCGACACTCCATAACTGACACTGGCCGTAGAGAAAAAGCAAGCACAGTGCGCTATATATTCAACCTCTTTTTGTATTCTAACGTGCCATAATAGAAAAAGAGGTTGAATATTCAGCGCAGGGTTCAATTATTGAATTTTTCATACGGATCCCTAACTTTTTGAAAATATTATATAGCCTATGTTCATCACGGAAAATTTAGGATTCTAATGGTGAAAGAATTTTTCAAATCGGTCCAGTAGTTTCGGAGCCTATTCAATTCAAACAAACAAACAAACATACAAACAATCAAATCTTTCCTCTTTATAATATTAGTATAGATATGAGACATCCCGTGTACAGACTTGTCAATGTTTATTGTGAATTCAGTGACACGTGGCGTTAACTGTTGTTTAAGTGCTTATTTTGTAAACCTATAGATATAAACTTACTGAAATCTGAAGGTTCTGCCAATCATAACGAATGTTGTATAGACGACCTATACTTACCCTAGACCTAGCTATAAAGTCATAATTTCCTCATGCGACGTCACAAGTGCCGCCATTTTTGTTATAGTGATGCCGTAGTTCTGTCATAGTCATCGTCCACTGCTTCGGGCATCGAGTACGTAGAGTAGAGTTGAAATGTCTGATAATTTATTACGAAAATATTCTGCCAAAAATTACACAGAATAATAAGATGATGATTCTCATTGGTCCAAACAATATCATTTGATAAAAAGGGATGGGGGAAAGTATGTGGCAGATTCGTGGTTTTAGTATGACGCCTCTACTGGAGCCTTATTCTATATGAGTAGCTCAGTTGCAAAACTGGCTAGTTAAGTAAAACCAATTACTGAGAAAAACGCAAAAAACTCTCAATCTTTATTTTTGGTTTTTTGTGTTGCGTTATTGACTTAATCGGGTAGAATAGTATATAGGTATTAGGTTAGAAATAATAAGAGGTTGATTTTTCTTACATATTTTTATTAAAAAAGGATAGAAAATTCTAAGTAACCACTTTTGCAAGTGAACTAGCAAACTAGTCAGTATTGCACCTGTAATTAATCAACATGGCAACTTTTGCAACGTTTTAATGCTACAATCTAAAATTAAACCATCTTTCTTACAGCTTTTTATTCACATTTTCATTCAATTCTTATGCCATGTCCACATCTACAAACCGCGCCTGCAATGCAACACGAATTTTGCATTACATTGCCGGCTTTCTGGCAAATCTACGAAGCGAGCCTGCAATTTAATGCAAAAATTCGTGTTGTATTGCAGGCGCGTTTCGTAGATGTGGACGCGCCATTACACACTAAATTCTTAATTCTGCAACCTCTTCCATAACAGTGTTCTCGTCATCAGTTTCTTCTTGAAGACTGGTCTCGTTGCTCGCAGCGACACTCATTGAAGATGAGGTAGTTGGTGGATCTTCATTAGCATTGTTGCTGCCAGGGTTATTAATACCCAGTAGATCGGCATAGAATTTAAGGCATTGGCGGCTGTGCCATTCTGAGCTAAAATGTTTTTGTAATAAGTTCCTAATAGGTATCTCTTAATTTTGCTACATTAACTTCAACTCCAATATTTATTTTGTTTGGTGCAATGTCGGCGAATGATTTATTGTTTTTGCAAATGTTTCCATAGATTATCGTCTCTGAAGCATAGTACGATTCTCCTTTTACAGCAATCCGATTGGACCTGTCCTTTCGAAAAGCAAAAAGTGCGCCAATTGCAGATGTTAGAACGTAACATACCAACTTTTGCAAAAGTAATCCTAAACGAGCAACTTTTGCAAGTGCCATTCACGGTAAACTAGCAAGTTTTGCACGTAGACTCAGTTTTTGATGCTAATTTGTACGTAAACTAATCACTTTAGAGGGTTTATTTCAATTCGGTCATTTAGCCTTAAAGACGATCTATTGACTTCTGTCACTAACTCACATCCGGTTAAAAATTAATATAGCAACTTTTGCAACTGGGCTACTCATATAAAATAGGAGATTCCTTGCCCAAACCATGTGACGTCACAATGTGTTCTAAAAACGATTTTGTTCGATTCCACGCCGCTGTCTTGTGATATCTATGGAACACGCTGTGATTGGCAATAGTAATAAAGGCCCTGGATACGTACTAGATAGCTTCGAGCAAGTCGTCCATGACTTGTAAGACGTAGCCTGTAAGTGTATGTAGAGCACTGACCTGGTCCCCGGCAGAGAAGCGACGGTCGGCTCGTACTCCGCGTCGTAGAAGTCATCCTCTCCTTCCGACGAGGAGTACGACGTGTCGGGAACTAGTAGCGACATGGGTTGCCCTGTACAAAACATTTTTATATTAAATCAAGTTGAATTATTTAATTTAATATATTTTTTTATTTCTGCGTCTAAGAGTCCTGTAAGAAATAATTTTTTTTTTTCTGAAACTCTGATACTTAGTTTATTTTTTCGGTTTTGTTGACATACTTAAAAGCTAATCATAATCATTTATTTGTCAGTGTGTATGTACATTAGTTCTCAATATTAGGTATGTCCAAATTACAATCTACTTAAGGTGTGCCAAATTAAGCTAACTCTAACCTAGACTAGACATAGATAGGTGCTAATAGTAACGTACTAGGTGCGTCGATATCTTCTAGCGGCAAACTGTGCGTCGGTGTTGCCAGCTCGCGACATTCCGACCCGAGCTCCACGTGGGATGACATCTCTAGCGTCCCTGCCGGGCCTGGGGAGAAATAATAATAATGCCGGACAATCCACACAGCATCATCTAGCCCCAAGCTAAGCAGAGCTTGTGCTATGGGTACTAGATGACTGATTTACATAGTACAATAGATTACATAGATAGATATTTTTACTATACATAGAAAACGACCAGAACACCTTGAACAAAACCTGCAGATCGTACAAATATTTGTCCCGAGTCGGGAATCGAACCCGCAACCTCCTGCGTCGTCGGACCTTCGCCCACCGCGCTACAGAGGTCATCAACCAACAAGTAACTCTAGGAATTCTAAGAGGTCTGTGTTAAAAATTCTCACAAATGTACAGCGCCCTCGAGTATAAGGTTCCGTAAACGATTTCAATTTATGTCTGCTGCAAAACTAAAATCTAATTAGACAGCAAATAAATTATGCCATTTTGATTTCAATCGTTATGAATGGGCTAGCTACATATTCAGGACCTTTTTTCTCTATAAAATGGGAAATTCCTTGCCCAAACCGTGTGACGTCACAATGTATTCTAAATACGATTTTGTTCGATTCCACGCGTCATATCTGTGAAACACGTTGGGATCGGCAATACGGAATAAAGTCCCTGCGCTATAAATTAACTTATTAGTTAAGTTTTGGCGGCCTCTGTATGATATCGTATACAATAATACGTTACGGTATTCTGAAGTGCTAATTTTCTAATCACATTCTTTTCAATCAACGCTGTCTGTATATATTCTAAGCCACATGGCATCTTTACCTACTTTAGCCTATTTAATATTAATATAAAGGTTTTTACCTTGTTTGATATGTGTTTGTGATAAAGATAGATTACTTGGTCCTGTATAAATTCCGTTAACTGGGTTTACTGTATTCTGAAACAAACGGCACAAATTATTATCAAATATCAAAGTGCTGTATTTCCTTTCGACTCTACAGGATTCTTGGACACGTCACAAAATACAAATTACCTACATAAAGTAAAACTGGGAAATTTAATGATTACTTTTAATTTTTTATTTACAACTTCGTGTAAACCTTACCCATTTTTATTCATATTACTCTAAACATGTGAACGTAAATGATTTTGCATAAAAAGCGAACAAAATAGCCGTGGCAGAGGGATACAGCGAAATTTTGTGTTGCTGCTACATTTTTGTATGAAAACAAGGTCTTCGCTTTTTACCGCAATAATTTTCAGTACCTAGTAGTACATAGGTTTGAAAATGTCAGCGACGATATCATCTGCAGAAGTTTAATATAGTGTCTCAGAATGGCAACGCCAAATAATACTTACGCTGAGCCAAAACCTGTTCGATATTGCCTACATACATACATATACCTACATACCTTTTGTCTCCCTGTCCACAGATGAGCTGCTTAGTACCCACTGTTTAACTGTGTTTCTATTGTACCTAAGTTCAAAGTTCTTACTTTATTGTTTCTCTGTGTTTGCCTTATTGTATTGTTTTATTTTGCTATCGTATTGTACTAACTTTCTATGTGTCTTTTGTAGGTTTCGTCTAATAAATTATTGCTTTCTTACTAAGTTAATAAAGATGCAGGTAAAATATAATGCAAAACAATACCTTAGCTATTTGTAGGAGTACTATGGAATGTTTTATGTTGTCCAGCATCGCCTGCAAAAGAAAACCGTAGCATTAATCGTCTAAATATACCTCTATACTATTTATAACGAAGAAAACTACATTGGTATAACAGAAACAAATAAGAACTAGTATTTACTTTGGGAACAATTGAGCTAACTGCAGTCTAACGGACTGTGTTATGGGTACTGGATGACCGATATACTAAATAGATATTTTTTTTATTATTATAGAAATCGATCAGAACACCCTGAACAAATATCTGCAGATCGTACAAATAAATAAATAATTCCGGACAATCCACACAGAATCATCTAGCCCCAAGCTACGCAGAGCTTGTGTTATGGGTACTAGATCACTGATATACATAACAAAATATTATAACATAGATAGATATTTTTTTACTATAGGTACATAGAAAACGACCAGAACTCCCTGAACAAATATCTGTAGATCGACAAATATTTGTCCCGAGGCGGGAATCGAACGCGCAATCTCCAGCGTCGCAGGCGGACCTTCGCCCACCGCGCCACCGAGGTCGTCTATCTATCGAAATGATGTAAAATAATAGAAAATGATTGGTACTCACGTTTGAATGATCTAATATGACTTGTCCTTTACTCTTCTCATTGGGGTCTGTCAGTTCTGTCACTCGCAAACTCACTTTCTGTAAGTAATATAATAATTTAATGAGTAATCAAATGTAATGCAACGAGCAATCAAATGTAATGTCGTTGATTGCAGGAAATGTTTATAATCAGGGCCCTTTGTCTCAAGCATAATATTTATGTTTGTTGGTCGATCACAGCTTTTTATAAAAAACTTGCGGTCCGCACCGGCATTATTGGAGTTTACATACCGAACCCTAAGTTTTTTGAAAATATTATCAAAAGGTTGCCTGGAAGAAATCGCTCTTTGCGAAAAGGCCGTTGTGCAAATGCATATATTAAATATTTTTTCGCTGCCCCTGCTTGCAGAGGCGGCAGCTCCAGTACTCATCCCGTGGCCACGACAGTGTGTAAACTTGTTGAAACGTCGGGATTTTTTTTAAAATAAATGCCAAAAATACCCGCTAAAATAGCGCTGATAACAATAGTGCGCAACTAGCGATCCACTCCGGCTTCGCATGGGTGCAATGTTGATACTAATGCATGTTATAAATATAAACCTTCCTCTTGAATCACTCTATCTATTAAAACCGCATCCAAATCCGTTGCGTAGTTTTAAAGACCTAAGCATACACGTTCCGCTGAGACAGAAGGCGTACAGAAAGCGACTTTCTTTTACCCCGATGTCGGTCTGTCTCAGACAGTCAGCGGGAAGCGACTTTGTTTTATACTATGAAGTGATAAATAGTATTAGTATTTGAGAGTATATGTGATGCAAGGAACTTATACCCAACCTGGAATGTGCGTTGTCAATTTGACACCAATACAAAATAAACCTTATGTGTATGACCCTAGGTCTATTACAGACAATCACTTGGTCAGAGAGAAATCCGGTCCGAGGGAGAAAGCGCTTCGAGATCCCTGTGTCCCTTTCTAAAGTGTTGCCAGGCGTATTATTCCCGAATTTAGTAGAAGTGGTAGGAACAAATAAATTTGACATGTCTTACTAAAAAGCATAAATTTTCGTTCTTTATATTTTCTAATATTTTCCAAGTATCTGTTAGAATGATAACATTTTTTTTAGCAATAATTTGGACACTATATTGAAATGTCAATAAAAAAAAGAAAAGATTATAAGTAGAATATAAAATAAGTTAGACTGGCAGCCCGTCAGCCATATTCATTTGTTGTGACCTGATCCTGAAAGGGACAGAGGGCTATCGCGAAGCTATCTCGCTCGGACCGCGTATCGGCAGATTGTGCATATTCCAGATTGGGTATAAGTTCCTTGATGTGATGATGTTCGTCACTGACATTGACAAGTTCAATCATGATCTGCAGGTACGCGTC